>OZ005657.1:140964524-141564524 GCA_963930645.1 Salticus scenicus
CCATATCTAAATTCCTCATGTATACAACTGGCATAAACCCACAATATCAACACACATAATGGTTAGAGCTCTGGCCTCAGGTTTTCAGGCGTGACATGCCGGGTTCGATCCCAGGTCGCGCTCGTTGGCCTAGCCATTCGGAGTTTTTCGTGGTTTTCTCCGGAACCTGCATAAATACGTTCTAGGACCCCTTAGAAAGACCCCCCTCACGGAGGGCACTCCCCCCTCAGGCCTAGGACCCTAGTGAAGTCAATCGGCCTTAATCCCCACAACCCAACCCAGTTTCCAAGTAAATATACATATATGTATATATACTTTAAAGTACGGAGTAAAAAATTTTAAACATTTCAACCCATTATATGAATTATATAACATCATCTCGCAAAATGTAATTCCGTGATAAATACATGTAACATTTTTTTACCTTCTGCGCCGTACTACCTGAGATACGAAAACTTGATAGGTATAAAATTAATTAAAACTCCAACTCGAAATTCCTGCAAGAATACGTTTTTTAAAAATCGATTATCTTTTACTTATAAAGATGAATCCGTCTACCTCTGAAAAAAAAAAATAATAATAATAAATAAATAAATACGTTATTATCTAGCCAATTAAAAAAAAAAAAAAATTTGTAGCAATCAATAATTTTTACATAAACTAAATATGAATGAGGCGGACAAGAACAACATGTCACATTTTTTAATATCTTACACCAATTTTTATGAAAACCAACGCGAGAATCAACTCTTTCTAAAAAAATAAATAAATATTTAAATAAATAAAATAAAATAAAAAAATAAAAATCAATGCATTCATTCAAGCATTGTCTGCGAACATGTGCTAGTGCATATACTACCGAACTCAGTAAATTTGAAATACAAAATGTACAGTTTAGTATAAAATGAGTTTTCTAAAAAAAAGTTTTAATTTTTCGAAACATAACTATTGTAGCTTCTATTTTAAAGAAACTGTGATATTGAAATCACGTATTTTAGTTTTAAATTAAAATGCCATTTCCAAATTTTAATACAACACAATTTAACTCAATTAAATTCTTCCCGATGATATATTTTAAAGTGCTTCTCCTTCCAAAGCTGACAGGCGAAAAGTATTGGGTTCTATCCCAAGCCCGTACATGTCAGTTTAGCTGTTTGGAGTTTTCCCATTGTTTTCTCTGAAACTTGCGTGAATACGAGACTACACTTAGAAAAAATTCTTTAACTGACATCTAGAATCTAAATTGTGGCTCTAAAAAAAATAGTTCCATGTCATCCTTATAAATTCTAGTCCCCTTGGAAAGCGAGTTCTAGAAGCCCCTATTAGAATTCTAGAGCGTTTGCCTATTTTCTCGAGGGCAAAGTTATTTAAAAATATCTGCAAATAAATGAGACTACAAGAGGCGGGTTTCTGCAAATATAATCTTGGTTTATTACCAAATTCTAGATAATCAAGCGAGAATTTCTCGCAATATAAATGATTCAGAATATTTAGAGTATTCAGAATATTGTTTCACCATCTAGGAATGTGTACACTAGAAATTCTCGATAATTTCGTCTATTCAGTTTATTGGCGTGCCTTATGTGCATAGCTCGAAAAACTATATTTCTAGTTAAGGGATTTAGAAAATGGCTACTTATTCATTCTAGAGAAAGACGGTATATTTTTTTTCTCATTGTAGTATCATTTAGAAAGCCCCTTCATACACACGCGCGCGCCTCGAAGAATATCCCATTACAGCGTATCCCTCAAGTAGATAATCGACTTTAATTCACATATCAACAACAAGACCACCACCCAATTTTCTAACCAAAACCAATTTTCTAAACAAAAACAAATTTTTGTTAGCATTCATCACTCACTACTTTGATCGTTAACGTCGTCATCACTTTTCCAGAGAAAACTATGATTTTCAGATAACATCGCACTATTTTATGATGATGTGGGCTATTTCAAACTTTCAGCTCCCAGTCTACTTTTACGCATCTGCTCTTTCTTAAAAATCTGCAATGCAAATTTCATTACCTCTCTAATTAAACCATCTCTTTTTGTTCTTATGACAAAAATTTTGACGAGAGATTGGGTTTGCCCTTACGGTAAATGATTTTCTGTGCTTTATTGAAGATAGGTAGGTATCCCAATATAATAGAAGTTTAAATCGACATGATTCAGAAATGATTCCTCTCTAAAAAAGCTGAAAGATGATAATTTAAATCTCAGATTAAACAATCCATTCTCCTCTAACTTTGATCTTATTAAGATCTTTTTATTAAGAACTAGCAGGCTACGCCCGCTTCGCTGGTCACTATTTTTAAATGAATCACTATAGTTAATGAATTCTCAAAACTGCATTAATTTTTTTCATGCGAAAAAAAAAAGAAAAAGAAAAAGAAAGAAAGAAAGAAAGAAAAAATTCTCATTGGAAAAAATGTCGCACCGGGTCCCCACTGCCTTCGGCAGCGCAGGCCATTGTGCGCTGCGCGCGCGCATTTATGTTCGACACTCTTAATGAATCCCTTATTATCATAAGGGGAAAACATAAATATAAAATACAAAAAAAAAAAAAAAAATCTTCTCCCATCTGTGGAATAATCGGTCCGAGCCCCCCTGCCTACGGCAGCGTATAGAGGCACACACGGCGCACATGTTCCTTCACCTACTGTTCCTGCCCCTCCTAATTATTTTAGACTTTAAAAAATAATAGCAATCGTTCTCTCGGGTTTTTAAACCTAATAATACTAATTTCCAACATTCTATCTGAATTTCTTTATTTTTACCCCTGCGCCCGCCCCCTTCCCGGACCTCTTAATAATTCTGTACTTTCGAAAATATCCGCAATCGTTTTACCGGCCTCAAAAACTAACAACACTAATTTTCAACATTCTGACTCTTATTTATATATTTTTGCCCCATTGCCCCCCCCCTTTCCGTCTATCCTAATAATTTTAGAAATTCGAAAATATTTGCAATCGATTTGTAGGTATTAAAAACCTCCATGTACCAATTTTGAGCGATCTAACTCTATTTTTATTTTTTTGCCCCTCCGCCTCCCCTTCCCACCCCTCCTAATAACTTTACAAATTCGAAAATATCCGCAATCGATTTGTAAATATCAAAAACCTCTATGTACCAATTTTGAACGACCTAACTCTATTTTTATTTTTAGTCCCTCCGTCCCCTCTTCCTGCCCCTCCTAATAATTTTACAATTTCGAAAATATCCGCAATCGATTGTCGGTATCAAAAACCTCTATGTACCAATTTTGAACGGTCTAACTTTATTTTATTCCCCCCCCCCTTTCTGACCCTCCTAATAACTTTACACTTTCGAAGATATCCTCATTCGACTTGCAGGCCTCTAAAATCTATCTGTACCAGTTTTGAACGGTCTAACTGTATTTCTGTTTTTTTTTTGCCCCCCTTTACCGTCCCACCTGGGACGAATTTCTAAAATTAAAGAAATTAGTTTTTATGTATTTGTGGGAGCTATATTTTAGAGCAAAAATCTCACTTATATCTTTTTTTCTGTTGCGATATAAAATATTATTTTAAATCATTTTGCCCCCTCTCCCCCCTCTTGGGGGCTGAATTTCTAAAATTCCAGAAATTGGTTTTTAGGCATTTGTATTAGCTATATATTACAGCGAAAATTTCACGTATATCTGTTTTTTTGTTTGAGATATACAGGAGTATGTGAAACCACGTTTTCCACAAGTGAAGTCACGTTTTGTCCCCTTTCCCCCCTTGGGGACCGAATTTCTAAAATTCCAGAAATTGTTTTTAGATATTTGTGCTAGCTATATTTTAAAGCAAAAATGTTACGGATATCTATTTTTTTTCTTTGAGATATGAAGGTTTTTGTGAACTCATATTTTGCCTCCTACTCCCCCTTGGGCGGCGAATTTCGCAAAATCGCTTCTTATGGGGTGCTTACACTATATGTTCTATAATCTGACCCAGTTTCGAGTCAGTGGTTCCAGTAGATTCTGCTGTGCGTTGATGAGTCAGTGAGTGAGTGAGGGGAAGTACTCTTTTATATGTATAGATTTCCTATTAAGATTTTCCTTTTTTCTGAAAATCTCCCTTTCTCATTCTATCTCCCTTATTAACTGCTAGTTATTTCCGTAATATTATTTATCTTCGAACCATGATCTTCACGTTTTTAGCGCGACGCTTTATCCAACTGAGCTAATGGGACACAAAATTATTACTACATAATTACATTTAAATTCTTTTCAAAGTCGATCATTTCAGAAATTTATATATTTTAATTAATTTTTAAAAACTAATCAAAAATTCGGAAATCGGACTTCGAGGTGCATCAGAATAGGTCCTCCATGCAAAATTCCATTATTTAAGTTATTTAGTGATTTACCGGAAGTTTGAACGAAACGTTTCAGAATAAAAACCTTCTACAAATCTCTTAAAAATAAACAAATGAATAAAATAATTTCTGCTCTTATGCTAAAATTTCCAAATTATTATTTATGTAATCTCTATATATTAAACAAGTCCTTCCGGCTTATTCGGAAGGGTAGGTTGATTTCTTTTTCCTTATCAAGTAGCCGTCATTGTGTTTCAAAAGGGCGGCTACAAATTATTAACGAATTAGTAGAAATATTGATGTAGGCTATCTACATAAGGAGTTTTAAGCAAATCGGTTCATAAATACCTTTTTATGTAAATTTAAAAACTTCAAGTGGTCGGCGCTTGGAAACAAGATGGTGGGCCAAGTTCACAAATATATCAAATGCATTTGTGAGATAAGACTACTGTACAAATATAGTTGGAAATAATTCAGAATCTTAAAAGTCATCGTGTTGAAAAATTAAGTGACTGCCACTTGGATCAAAATGGCAGAGAAAGTTGCTCAGTGAACTAATTAATCTAAGATATTGTTGCAAATTTGAAATAATTCTTTTTTTTTTTTTTTTTTTTTTTTTTGTAGAAATTCTTTCAAAGAGGCAGTAAGTTGATTAAATGTTAATTTTCTGCATTTCTAGTTTGTTTTAACGTTAAAATAGCCTAATTTCCCCTTAAAAACGCATTAAAAAGCCCCAATATGGCAGGTAATGGATTTGGCGCTAAATTTGGCGAGTTTTCCAGTTGGGACTTTTGGCGAGAAAACCCATAGTTCATTAATAAACTTCATTGAAACACTCATATAATCTATGTATGCATCAAAATTCAAACAAATTCGGAATACGCTTTTTACAATTTGAATTTGAAATTTTCAAGTGGTCTCCACTTGAAAACAAAATGGTGGAGCAACTTGGTTAAGAAACTCATCCAAGATATTCATAACACAAGTTAAGACACTGTCCAAATTTGGTTTGATTTGGAGTATTATTTCGGAAGTTATCGTGATTTTAAATTTTCAAGTGGTAGCCTGATTTCAAGTGGCCCCACTTAATTTAAGATATCCGCCACTTTATTAAAAATGGCAGATAAATTTCATTAATAAAGTTCATTGAGACCCTTATGTAGTCTAGATTTACATAAAACTTCAAGCAAATCTTGCTTTAAATACGCTTTTTACAATAAGGGTTAGAAATATTCAAGTGGCTACCACTTGAAAACAAAAAGTCGGAGCAACTTGGTTAACGAACTCATCCAAGAAACTCATCCAAGATATTCATAACACAAGTTAAGACACTGTCCAAATTTGGTTCGATTTGGAGTATTATTTCGAAGTTATCGGGATTTTAAATTTTCAAGTGGTAGCCTGATTTCAAGTGACCCAGCTTAACTTAAGATATCCGCCACTTTATTAAAAATGGCGGATACGTTCATTAATAAACTTCATTGAGACACTTATATAGTCTATGTATACATCAAAATTCAAACAAATTCGGAATACGCTTTTTACAATTTGAATTTGAAAATTTCAAGTGGTCTCCACTTGAAAACAAAATGGTAGAGCAACTTGGTTAAGAAACTCATCCAAGATATTCATAACACAAGTTAAGACGCTGTCCAAATTTGGTTCGATTTGGAGTATTATTTCGGAAGTTATCGTGATTTTAAATTTTTAAGTGGTTGCCTGATTTCAAGTGGCCCCACTTAATTTAAGATATCCGCCACTTTATTGAAAATGGCGCATAAACTTCATTAATAAACTTCATTGAGACCCTTATGTGGCCTGTATTTACATCAAAATTCAAGCAAATCTTGCTTTAAATATGCTTTTTATAATGTCGGTTTGAAATTTTCAAGTGGCTGCCACTTGAAAACAAAAAGTCGGAGCAACTTGGTTAACGAACTCATCCAAGATATTTATAAGATCAGTTCACTGTCCAAATTTGATTCGATTTGGAGTATTATTTCGGGAGTTATCGTGATGACAAAATTTTCATTATAGATAGATAGATAGATATATAGATAAACGAAGTAATTGCAATAGGTCGATTTCTAAAGAAATCAACCTAAAAAAAGTTACTGTTACTGGCGTCAAATTTTTTTATCTGCGACAGCATCTTCTGGCGGAGGGCAGGGTCCTTCGCGTCATGAGAGGTATCAATGTGTTCCGAATACTTCAAGGAAGACATTTCAGCTGCTTAGAAATTTCTATCATTTTAATTAAAAAAGTTATTATCTAAAAACGACAAGTTTATGAAGGTACTCTATTTGCCATTTTGAAGAAAGTTTCTGCCAGTGACGTTGTTCTTCTGTCATGAAGTCATTTTACACGGGAAAATTAAAATATGATCCATGGTTGTACGTAGGTAGGTTCGATTTAACGTCGCACCAGTACTGCGCTATGGGTAATTGGCGACGGTCTGGGACGCAGCCCTAGAGATGTTCCGGTTACATGCCATCACAATTTTGATCATTCCCGGAAGGGATCCCTCCCCCCGCTTTGGTGATCCCCAGAGGAATAATGTGGGTGGGAACATGGAGAACTTTGCGGTCACGACAGATTTTATGTGCACCAGCCACGATTAGTGTACACGACGGTCTTTGGTCGGCTGAAGTATCGAATCAGCAATCTTCCAATTACGTGCTCGGCGCTTTACAGACTAGGGTACCGCGGCCCGAAAGCATGGATGTAAAAAAGAAAGAAAATGATTATCACCTTTTTTCCTCTTCTTTTAGAAAATTAATCTTCTTACACGGGAAAATTAAAATATGATCCATGGTTGTAGGTAGGTAGATAATTAGGTAGGTTATGTTTGACGTCGCACCATTACTGCGTTATGGATAATTTGCAATGGTCTGGGACGCACCCCTGCAGATGTTCCGGAGACAAGCAACCACAATTTTGGTCCTACACGAAGGGGATGGTCTCCCGCTTCAGTAGCTCCCAGAGGTATAATTTTGATGGGAACATGGAGAATATTGCGGCCACGACATATTTTACGTGCACCAGCCACCATTAGTGTATACGACGGTCTTTGGCCAGCTCGAGAACCGAATTCGCAATCTTCCAATTACGAAGGGGTACCGCGGTTCGGATCTAAGTTTGTAAAATATTAATAAAAAGGGTCATATACTAAAGCTGTAATGCAAAATAGTCTAGATATTATGAATTTCTTTCTATTAAAAAAATATATAAATATTATATATTTATATTTGACATTGAATATAACGATTTCCATAATAATTTTCTGTTTTGTCTTGTAATTTGCGCTATTAATATCCCTTTTCAGTGAAAGAAAACAGCGAATAGGCGGGCAGAGCTCTGCATGTGTATAAGTAAAGTGAATCGGGGGGAAGGCGAAGCTTCCCTCGGGGGTTGGTGAGCGGAGCGAGCAGGGGGCAGAGCCCCCTAGTTTTCTTATAAAATTATATTAAAAATTAACAATTTAACTTTAAAAAAAAAAAGAAAAACTCATAAGAATAGCTAAAAACTAAGCATACAAAGGGAACTATGTCATCAAATTTTACATTAAATATAAATCAACGCACTTAATAATCCTGTATATGTGTTAATGAGTTGGATATTAATTTATTTTTGACTGACTTTGCGGCTATTTCTTGAGAAAAATCTTTGACTTTATAAATATTTTAAAATAAAATAATTAATTTTCAATCATAAATATTTTAATTTTATTAGAAAAATTACTCATTATTGAATTTAAGCATTTAGTAGGGTGAAACACTATTTAATGGCATCGATTCGAAATATTCAATTAATAATCAGCGACAGTTTGTTAATTTTTTTCTTAAGCAGACCATTAAAAGGGATATCTGGATTTTAGCATTTTATTGGAAATACTTTTAAATTTTAAGACAAAATGCATCCAACCTTTCAAAAGAGCTTAATTAAATTTTTGAGACAAATCTATATCCAAAGATTATTAAAAGAACATAAAAACATATAAAGTTTCCTTGAGAAGTTTGAAGGAAAGTAACTGTCTTGGTGAAAAGATAATAAAATTTAGATTTGCTTTTCTAAAAGTCAGATAATTACCAATTCTAATTATTGTTAAAAGTATTGGACATATTTGGTTCAAATATTAAAATAAAAAAATCTTGTAAACAATGAGACAACGTCTACTTATACATATTAAGGACTATTACACATATTTTAGAAATACTGTTGTCAGAAGACATAAAATTGTTCTAAAAAATTAGGTACCTAACAATTTTCCCATAAGAAAAAACTGATACATGCGTCAGTAAAGCATATAAAAAAGAATTTAAATAACTATTTATATATATATTTAAAAAAAAGGAAGGGGGGCATCTAAAAAGGCGTTTATGTAGCAAATTTGAAGAAAATCGTTAGAGCCGTTTTTGAGATACTGGCTTTCAGTCCCATTGCCAATTTTCACCAAAACTTAGTAAATTAATCTGTTCACCGGAAACTAAAAAATACACATGAAAGGATATCTAAAGGAAAGTTAATGTGACAAGTTTGAAGAAGATTCGTAGAGCCGTTTTTAAAGCAACGCACTTGTGAGGTATGAAATTGACCTATTTTTACAGGTCGTGTATATCAATTTCCCTAGACTAGCTAACCAATACATACAAAAGGACATCTAAAATGGTTTTTATATTAGCAACTTTGAAGAAAATCGTTACAGCCATTTTTGAAATAAGGAGTTACGACGATTCCACTTTGTGTTTTTCAGTTTTCACCAAAAGTTGGAAAAGCATCTGTACACTAAGATTGCCTTAATTCTCAAATTTCGTCGTTCTTTCTTTATTAGTTTTCGAAATATGATCGTCAGAAGGTTCTCCACACACATACATACACACTAGCCAATTGCCAAAAACAGTTTTTTTGGACTCGGGAAACCTTACAGGGGTCGATCCAGGCACAAATTGGGTCTCTTTTGCTGCCCCTTCACAAAATCCTGCATTATAAAAGGGGATCCTTCACAACAATCCACATCATGAAAAGAGACCCTTCACAAAATTTAAATTAATAAAATGAGTCCATTTACAAGATTTTGTTTTATAAAAATGATCCTTTTGTAATATGTTTACTTGTTTTCAGTATTATATTTAATTAATTGAGTCAATGAAACTCTGTTAATTTGATATTTAACACCATTATTATTAGTCCATTAGCCGGCTGTCGGCCAATGGAAGACACCGTAAGATTAGAACAAAAATTAGTAAAAGATAAGAATTAAGTTCTCCGATAACACAATTTGTTTTCAGCAATGAAATTTAGACGTGCAATATCCATGATATCTGGTTGAATTTTTCTACACGATCGTATTATTTTTTTTTATATGTTTTGCATGAATATTACACCGTTTCATTTTTTGAATAACTGAGAACTTATTTTTATTGAAATTTAATAAGATCCTATGACTTTTGTGACCTTAATCATACCCTTTTACTTACAAGTTATTAATTGTGAGATTAAAATGATTTTTATTCCCGAAAAAATACTTTATCATATAAAATGCAACATATTAATATTTTCCCAACGAAATAAATAACTACAAAATATATTCATTTTATATAGTCTCTAAATCTGGTCTATATAAAGTGTCCAATCGATTGTACAAACTAATATATAAAATTGGAGAAAAAGAAAAACGCACCACCTGATGTTTTTAATCACTAGTTAACGCAGAAATATATTATAGGTACCATTCAATTAAGAATTGTGTCTATGTTTAGAAGACAAAAGAAGTTTTTAATTAGGGTTCGTCTACATATTAAAAATTGTATCAACTTTGATTTTTTGATAATATAACTCAGATTTTTGACACCTCATTTAAAGTGTCATGAATCACGGCAGCCGGAAATATGCAGGTTGCGTGATCTTTCTCAAAATCTTCTAGAATTATAAAAGAAAATGTGCTAGAGGTTCATCTAAATATTTAGAACAATAAAATATCATCGTCCAGGTGTATGCGTTTTAAGACTGGAAGTCTGCGCGAGAGCCCTAGGTCTTGGTGAATGCTCTCCGTGGAGGATCCTAGTCCATATTCATGTGTATTTTGGAAAAATCCAAGATAACTCCAAACGGCTAAGCCAAAAAATGTGACGTGGGATCGAACCTGATACCTCCTGTCAACTAGCTTTGAGAGTAAAATCTCTCGACCACTCAAGATTGTCCAAAGAAAGTAACAAGATCATTAAATTAGTCATCAGAAACGTTTTACAAATTAAAGTAAATAAAAACTAAACCAATATGCGTAACATATACGTAAAGCGTCGCATCTCTATCTCGCAATTTATCCACCTGAGAAGCTGTTGCGTCATTTTTATTGTATGCTATTTCATGCTTTACTGTTATTTTTAAGCTGGTTTTTCTCAAGCACGGTATTTTTTGGTTGTGTTATTATATTTACGTGGTGTGATATGGTAAAAAAGCAATTTTCTCTCTAAACTACCAGGATGAGAAGTACTTTCAAAACTCTTTTATGTTATAGACTTTACAGATTTCTAAAGAAAATTTGAATAAACGGAGTTAAAGTTTCGCTCTCTAGATTACAATTAATTGAAAGAAGAGCCTTTGAAAATCATTGATGGTCCAGCTTCATAAAATGTTTGTTGAGTAACAATTAATTTACTATATTTTAGATGTCAAAATAAAAAGTTTAAGGTTTACTCGGTTTATTTATTTATTCTGTTTTGGACAATTACATTTGTACATAAAAATATATGATATACTAGATAACACAAAAATATTTATACTCTACAAATATTTGTCCGCTGACGCTGCTAACAAATCCCTACCTTTATTATTATTATTGTTATTGCTATAATATCAGGTAGTAAATAGAAATAAACAGAATCGAATCGTCTGATGCGAGAACTTCTTCTGTATGAGTTCCATCTAGGGCTTATTGCCGTTGGGGCAGCACGGAACATATGCCAAAAGAAAGGTAAATATTCCACGAGTCCTACCGCGAAAATTTGATTTAAAAAAACCTACGCTGATATCTTAGACTTGGATGGTAAGCAACATAATGGATAGACCTATCACCGTGAATCCAGAAACCATCAAGTAAGGTATGAAAGCATGTCCGTCAACTAGAACTAGTAGCCGCCTGACTAAGAACATGACTCGACAAGGATTTATTTAACAAAGCAATATTAAGGGTACTTTTATTACATGGGTATTATTGCTAGCGCTCGAATAATTCTGCTGACGACCGTAGTTCTAATCTTCAAACGTTGCATTAGAATGCCGAATAAATATGAAAATTCTAATTTAGATGTAATCACGGATCCACCACAGTGAAAAACTCTTAATACAGGTTTCACACGGGCCGCCTTTTCTCCCTAAGTCTTCCACCACTATCTACAAGCAATTAGCTTCTGAAATTTACTGGCTTAGTTTTACAACAAAAATTGTTATTTAAAATTAGTGGTGGAAGATTCAAGAAAAAAATATGGAACGTAAGAACTTGTTATTATATACTGAAAGAATCGGAGCGGACCTGAAAATATACGGCCAATGTTACTTTTTGGTAAAAACAGCAAACGCTGAATTACCCCATCGAAAAAAAAAAAATCACTGTTGATCATTTTTTCAAGAAGCGTAATATTTAACTAATGTAGAAATATTAATTAGTTCTAAGTGTAGTATGTCATTCCTAATTTTATACGGATTATGTACAGTCGGTAACAAAAGTCTCCAAACACTAGCAAAAATTCCTATGTAAAAAACGTACACTTAACACAGTTTTGTTAAATAAATCCTTGTCGAATCCTGTTCTTAGACTGACTTAGAACAGGATTCGACAAGGATTTATTTAACAAAGCTGTGTTAAGTGTACGTTTTTTACATAGGAATTTTTGCTAGTGTTCGGAGACTTTTGTTACCGACTGTATTTGATTTATTAATTTTCAATTAATAATTAGTTAAATACCTATTAACACTTTACGGACCGATCGGAGAGATCTTTCTGTTTGGCAACAGCTCTGTTCTTTTGAGAAACAGAATTAAAATGTTTTATGTTTAGGAACTCTTTAAACTTCTCCCAAAAGAACGCAGCTAATGTAATAGAACGCAATATTGTATGTACTGTTTTCAGAATTATTTCCAATTCATTTTGATGGTCTTGCCCTTGTAGCGTGATGGTAAGCTTCTTTGCTCACACTAAATTATCACCACAACTATTTAAAAATAACAGAACAAGTAGAAACGTTATATAATAGAAAATTATTATATGTGTAAGTGATATATATGAAATCTGTGGAGTATCATTGTACAAACGTATATGTTTCCATTTATACCACACTTCAAAGAATTACTAAACAGGATTGAATTAAATTTATGTCATTTGAATTAAAATAAATGAATTCTAATTATAGCATCATTATTTTGTTTTTTTTTTCAAATGTTTATAAAAGCTTTATTGTTGCCTACATTTGGAAATTCCATTAATTGTGAAAAAATGCGCGGTGTCTAGCTTATACTAAGGCGCAATTCCTTCGGTCGGCAAAGTGTTACAATTTAAATCATCATGCTAATCAGTTCCATTAATCATTACATTTTTAAATTTCTTTCCGAATTAGTAGAAGAAATACTTTTTTGTACAATTCTGGAATATTCGCTGGATATAAAAATCAGCCGTTTAATAAAATAACTTTGGCTCAAAACGAATGTGATTTTATTAAGCGGCGTATACTGTATTTATTGATATTAAAAAGGTACAGTATGCTTTTTAATATTTTTTTAATCATATAAATTCAAAGAACATATTTTATATGTGTGTGTGCTATTCTCAATTTCATATAACCATGAAAAAGTATATAACCAAAAGTCAACGTACTGTATTATTATAATTTTATTTTATTTATTTATTTGAAATATCAAGTGTACAGTCGGCAGCAAAATTATTCGAGCGCTAGCAATAATCCCTATATAAAAAAAAGTACACTTAATATTGCTCTGTTAAATAAATCCTTGTTGAGTCATGTTCCTAGCCAGTGTAATGTGTAAGAATATGATTCGACAAGGATTTATTTAACAAAACAGTTTTAAGTGTACTTTTTTAAATAGGAATTAGTGCTCGAATAACTTTGCTGCCGACTGGATTTTTCTTAACATGAGACCATGAAAAGAATACTTGAACTCACGTTTTCCGGTGAAGTTTCAGTCACGAGTATCGTGAGGGTTAAATAATAAATTGATAGAAAAAATATTGTAGGTTAACATGAACAGTGAAATATCAGGAAATAATTTGAAATATTTTTACATAAATATACTTACTTTATGCAATATTTGTATGCATTTTTTAACACGTTCACGCCGGCGCATTTTGTTTACAAAGTCTACTCAAAAGTAACCGAGCACTAGGCAATAATTCCGATGTCAAAAAAGTACACTTAAAACTGTTTTATTTAATAAATCCTTGTCGAATCATGTTCTTAGACTGACTAAGAACATGACTCGACAAGGATTTATTTAACAAAGCAGTATTAAGTGTACTTTTTTTGGACAGGGATTATTGCTAGAGCTCGGATACTTTTCTGCCGACTGTAGCTGTGACCCACCGGTGGGTCACGACGGCGTGAACGTGTAAAAACAAACGTTTAGATTCACGAATATAACTTACGAAAAATTTTTAAAGATTTTTATCCTGTTTTTTTGCAGAAGTTCCATAGAAATTTAATGAAACTTTCATTTTTTTTATATTATTATTATTATTATTATTATTATTAACAATACAGGAAACTCTATTCTATAATTTGAAATGAATACAATGAAATATTTAATGAGATACTTGCATTTGTAGCAAATGCTGATGAAAACTATGTATGTAAACAAAAGATATTTTTTTAGATTAATAATTTTTTAGCTAATTATGCAGTGCAATTTAGATAAATATTGTATGTTGAATATCGTGAAAACATTTGAAAGTTATTGCAGATAGTGGGATGATCTGTTTTCTAAATGTAGCAAGAAGATTTTTCTCAAAGCGGCATTTTATATATATATATATATAACTAATCGAACAATTGCGCTTAATTCCCTAAACATTAAACGATGATTACTCACTCAAACATATTATAAAAGAGAGAAAATAAAAGTAATAATGAGGTAATATTAACTTCTAACTTCTACCATATTATCTATCTAATATTGAATTGAAAGCTGGTTAAATTTTATACAGAGCGAAAAGTGTTCGATCCAGGAATCGAATCTGAAATCATCTATCTAAAGAACTCAGGTTTCATAGACCCGGCAATTTTCTGGCTTACCCTATATTTTTTTTCTCGACATGAAATCAGTTAAATTTTTCATTCAATATTCTGCATATTAATTACATCTTATAAACTGCGTTATAAGAATTACAAACACTTATACTAGATAAATCGTGTTATTTATATAAGTATCATATGAAAACTACTTAACATTCAATAATTTTTAGAAAATAACTAATATGGTACGCATTATATTTTCAAAAATTTTCAGGAGTTCTACAATTTCCATGATATGAATTGACGTTTTAAAATAAATTCCAATAAATAATTGGCTTCAGTTTTATAAAAAGAAAAAAATCCCCCCCCCCCCTTACGTATATACAGATCAAAATTATTTCTTATAAAAGTTCATATTTCATTCAATAATATTCAACGCTACAGTTTCAAATTTTAGTTTGCTGTTTCTCACTAAATATATTATGTAAGTATAATTATGTAACAATTAATTGCATATCTATATATTAATAGGCAAGCATAAAATTTGTTGTCCCTTTTTAACATATTAATTATAGGAGTAAAGGGTTGAAAATGGTATCATTCGAAAGGTATGGTTAGCCGGAAGGTGCGAATACAAATATTATTTTCTTACGATGTCAAGAAGGTATTTAAAAATACATTTATTTTTTATGCATTTTCCCCCATTTTTCCCTTTTATACACGCATTCCTTTACATTAAAAAATACCTAAAAGTAGAATGTTGTTAAATCTGGCAATTTCATAAAGCTCAAATAAAACCATAGACACAGTAATTTGTATAATGTAGCATCACTATACGCAAGCGAAGTGATGACGTCACTGTCTGTCCATGGAGCCATGAAAAATATTTTCTATGTTAATTGTCCATTGGATTTTTTGTAAAAAAATATTAAAAATAACGGAAATTACCTGCCGATTTTAATTCCGATATTTGGGTATAGTTATAAGTTACTGTCTACATGTGTTTGACTGAGTTATTTTTTCTGTAAAATTGATAAAATTTTAATTTAAAATCACAAAACTCGAAAAAAAAAAAAAAGGCAAACTTCCAGTTTTGAATGTAAACATAAACATTTCATTTCAAAGGGTGATATTTAAACAATAAATATTCAACTAATATACTAAATAAAAGGAAAATGGATTTGTTACTAACTGCTGCATGTATAAGTATACGATAAGGAAAAAATTCCGATTTCCGTTTTTTGCTGAATTTACATGTTTTGAGGTTTCTTTACGTTTCAATTATCTGAAATTGGCTACTTATTTTTAAAAAAAGTGTCTTTATTGCTAGCTTTTGTGGGTAGAAGAAGCAAATAGAAGATACATAAAAACTTTTGATTTCCGGTTTTCGATGAATTTGCACGTTTTGAGATTTCCTTGCATTTTAATTAAGTGAAATTGACTACTTATTTTTATTTTTTAAAAAGTGGATTTATTATTCTTTCCTCTGCATATATAAGTAGAAAATATAAGATTCAGAAAAGTTTTAGATTTTCGGTTTTCGATAAAGTTACACGTTTTGAAATTTCCCGAACTCAATTCGACCATTTTTGAAAAATATCTTTTTTTTTTTTTTTTTTTTTTTTTTTTTGTTCAAACACTGTACTTTATGAACCAATCGAATTAATTTAACAGAATTTGATACTTGGTTGGGCCTTGGTTTGACATGGTACCTATTAGCTTCTGGGCTGTATCACACAACAAGGGGCGTTTTCACGTTGCGATTTTCTTTCATTTCAGGAAAGGCTAACATCTACAGCGAGAAATAGTTATATTAAGTAAAACTCTGCTGATTCAGTTAGAGTGAATATCGGCAAACAATTGCCGCAGCTGTGTTGCAATTGCATTCCGTTTAGGACAAGGCAATAACTTTGCTTTGCCTCGCTTTGCAAAAAAAAAAAATGGTCGAGTTTCGACCACTGGGCGATACTAGTAATTATAAATGTAGTATATAAGCTGGGCGTCTAGGGGTGGGGCAATGAAGAGGTGCGATTAAGATAACTAAAAACATTTATTACGTACACAACACAGTTTACACAAAGATAAAATGATAATATTAGCAGGGTTTCCATCAATAACATTTGCTGGTTTCGAGGCCTAATACACATAACAAGCTCTCTTCATTACTAGGACTAACAGAAAGTAACATATATGAGCACTGACTCGCTCTACAATTCACATTAGTACCTACGCGTACTATTTCTAATAAGTGAGATTATGGTATAGAGCTCTCCATGGCTCTACACACTTATACAGAGCACAACAAGCTCTAATTAGCAGAAAAATGAGCCTGTCAGCCTACGCGCTGAAGGTCCCAACCGATCTCCACTGCAGCCAGATCTCAACTCCTCCGTTTGTCATCTCGTTCAATGATAAGCATCAGAGACAGCGCCATCTGTTGGCTCTGCAAGGAACTTCCCACAACGCTCTGCCATTCTGATGTTGCGGTGACCTCACCGTAAACCAACCTGGGATACTAAAGGATATCTGCAAAATACAATTAAAAGAAAAAAAAAACAAAAAAGAGAAACAGACATTAAAAAAAATTATGTACATAAAAATTCACAGTTAATTTTTTCTGTAAAGTTTATCAGTCCATTTAGTTCAGTCTATTTAGTTTGTGGACCATAATTTCATATGGTCTGCAGAAGTACTAGTATGTATAGGTCCTTCATGATCGCCTATCTTCTCGACTTCATATCTGTCTTTGTTCTTTACTCGCACAACTTTATAAGGACCTAAGAATTTTGGTCTTAGTTTCATGCCGGTTCCAAACTGAGTTCGCTGGATGGCAACTAGATCATTAATTTTATATACATGGGCTTTCTTTCTCTTCTTGTTGTAACATCGGCGATTTTCTTCTTGAATCTTAAGAATATTTTTTCTTGCTTCTTCACGAATGGTGTTAAGATTATCAAGCATGGAATTTATCCTTTCCTCTTCGAGAAGTTCTAGTATTCTCTTATCTTCTTTCTTTCTCATTGTTACTCCAGTGAGTAGTTCAAAAGGAGTTCTTTTGGTACTTCTCGATGTGGTGGAATTAATAGTTCTCTGAACAGCCTCAACAAACTTGTACCACTTGTTAGGGTCATTTATACATAACTTGGATAATACAGGAATGATTGTTCGATGAAGTCTCTCAATTTGACCATTCCCTCTTGGGATTCCAGTTGTGATGGTGTCATGTTCAATTCCCTCTGATTTACAGTAATCTGCAAACTCCTTAGAAATGAACGCAGGTCCACGATCAGATATTATTCTTGCGGGATTACCAAAAATAGCAGCTTGCTGTTTTAATTTTTGCAAGGCGTCTGCTGAAGAAGTTGATTTGACTGGATATAGCCACGAAAATTTACTAAATCCGTCGATTACTGTAAAAATGTGATTGTAGTTTTTGTTGGTGGTCGGTAATGGACCCACAAAATCGATGTGATACGTGGATAATGGCATATCGCCTTTAGGGATAGGGTTCAAAAAACCTTCTCCTTTTCCCTGTTTCTTATTTACAAGTATACATTCTAAACAACTTTTTACAACATTATCTATACATTTTTTCATATTAGGAAAGTAATATTCTCGTTTAACTAACTCTTCAGTTTTATTAGCCGAAAAATGTCCTAAGGCATGACATTTCTTTACGACCTCAATTTGCATGATCTCTGGGACAATTAGTACATCCCTATCATTTAACACTTTATATAAAACATTATTTTTTAACACATATTCGTCATTTTGGTTTTGTTGTAAAAGAGATTTCACAGTATTGATAAACTCATCATTTTCTTGAGCAGTAGCAATACGATGAGTAAGGGTATCAGTATTTACAGCCATTACAGGGTGTCGGCTAAGAGCGTCAACATGCTGCATTTGTTTACCAGGTCGATGTTCTACTTCGTAGTCGAATTCCTGTAGCAGGAAAGACCACCTGGCTACCTTAGGTGTCAATTCACGTTTATCTAAAGTTTTAGTGAACGCTTGACAGTCAGTATAAATTTTAAATTTACTACCTAATAAATAGTTCCTAAATTTTTTAAGGGCTTCTACTATCGCTAATACTTCTAACTCATAACTACAGTATTTTTCTTCTTGTACAGAGGTCTTTTTACTCATATAATGGATTGGATAGTACTGTCCATCGTCATCTTGTTGTAATAGGATTGCACCGAATCCTAATTTAGATGCATCTGTATGAACTTCTAACTTATAGCCTTGCTTAAAAAGGTGTAAGACAGGTGCATTAGATAAAATGTCTTTAAGCTTTTGAAAAGCTAATTTCTGCTCTTGCTCGAATTTAAATGGAGTGGAAGCACGTAATAAGTCACTGAGTGGTCTTGCTATGTTGGCATATGAACGAATAAATTTTCTAAAGTAACCCGTTAAACCTAAGAAACTCTGCACTTCCCTAGCATTACGGGGTTCTGGGAAATTTTGTACTGCGAGAGTTTTTTCTACTGAGGGTTTAATCGTGCCATTCTCAATTATGTGACCTAAGAAATCGATCTTACGTTTCAAAAACTGACATTTCTTTAAATTTAACTCTAGACCAAATTTTGATGCCGTTTCTAACACACGTTTTAATTTATCTAACCCTTCATTCTCATCTTTAGATGGAATAATTATATCATCTAAATAAATAATTACAGTACCATCTTTTAATAAGTCTTTAAACACATAATTTACATATCTTTGAAATACTAAGGGACTATTACATAATCCATAGGGAACTTTTAGAAACTCATACTGGGCATTATCGGTCACAAAAGCTGTATATTTCCTACTTTTTTCCTCTACATCAACTTGTAAAAACGCATTCTTTAAATCTAGTGTCGAAAAAACTTTACCCTCCCCTAATCTATCAAATAAATCTTCAATATTTGGCAACGGGTATTTATCTTTAATTATTTTCTTATTTAAAGCACGATAATCACAGCATAACCTTATTCCTCCATCTTTTTTCCTACACACCACTATTGGCGAAGCATAATTTGATGTACTTTCTCTAATTATACCATCCTTTAACCACTGGTCAATTTGTCTGTCCACCTCTGATTTCTCTACAAATGATAATCTGCGAGAGCGTGAGCACACTGGTATATCATCAGATAAAATAATGGACATTTTTAAATCAGTACTTTTTGTTTTAACTGGCTTATAACTTTTTATTAATTCGCTTAATTTCTCTTTTAACGACTTATCTAAAATATAACTGACATCGAATTTTTCTTCTTCTGAAAAATTGGACATATTTGAAAAAAAAGAATCTATCTCATTTTCCTTTCGATCGAATACAGGAAAAGAACACCCACCTGCTTCATCGAAATTGCTTTCCCCCGAACGCGAAAAATTTTCTTTCCCCCCTGCTACGTCGCTGGAATTCGAAACATGTGTTTCCTCTTTATTTTGTTGTTTCAAAATATGAAAGATATTATTAGGCAGAATTACGTCGCATGTCAAATTGTTGCATAAAGCACCGATTATGTTTATTGAATCATGATTAGGTAAAGATATTTTAAATTCAGTCAGATTTGCATATTTCTTTTCATTAAAGCAGCTAACTAGAGTGGTTGAAGAAATAACATTTTTAGTCTGTGGAATGCTATTTTTATTTACAATTAGAATCGAAGAACCAGAATCTTTTAACCCTTTAAGTGGAATATCATCCACTAAAATATCAACATATTCGAGCTCATTAACAATTAGGTTAATCGGACTTGTTTCGGATTGAACTACTGAATTCGTAGGAAGATTTTCACGGAATTCTCTTTTCTCTGAAATACGTTTAGGACACACTCGCGCGAAATGAAATGTTTTCCCTTTTGCACCACAAATATAACACATTCTTTCATGCTTTTCGTGAGTTTGATTAGATACCGAATTACGTATTATGGGATCTTTATTATTATAATGTGTCTTTCTAAAAGGAGTTTTGTTTACAAACCGCTTATTCTCTGAACTTTCGTTTCGCGTATTATTATTAGTTTCAATTAACGATTTACCTCTAGAAGAGTAGAATAAATCACACTCTCGACCTAACTCGTTGGGTTTAAACCAATTTTGACCTTCTCGAACACTAATATGTTCCTTAGTTCTAGAATCCAACGTTTTATATATTTTATCGGAAACTATAAGATCACACAATTCCTTAACATCGTTAACCCCTCTCAATCTACAATAGTAATCAAAAGAAGCGCTTAGACGCGAAGCGAATTGGACATGAGATTCTGACGGATTACGCAACGCATTTTTAAAATTACTTAAACATTCACGCGGCGTTGGTTGGAACTGTCTTAAAATTAATTCCTTAACTTTTTCATAATCGTTAATTTCTTCGGTGGTTACGTACGCAAGAACCTGATTACATTTATCTCCCAATAAATTAATCAATATTTCCGATTTAAATTTAGGGGGTACATTTTTAGAAACGAATGCTTTTTCAAGGGATTGAAAAAATAAGTGCAAAGCTTCCGGTTTCTCAGGTACTGAAATGGTTAATGTTCGAATACTTCTAATTAAATTTTCTAATGATTGTGAAGTAGTTTCTGAATTTGATTGCTCAACATTATTACTAGAATTATTTGCTGCAGCCTGTAACTTTAAATTCTGTAACTCTATTTCTTTTTCTAACTGGGATAATTTAATTCTTTCTATCTCAATTTTGGTTTGTTCTTCTACAGATTTCAACTTTTGTTCTTCTAGTAACATTTTAATAACACCTCTAACAAATTCTAAATCATTTTTATAAATATCAGAACTCTCAATTAAAGTTTTGATTTCAAGTACCTTAGCTTCCGCCGGAACAGTTAGGCCTAATTCTTCAGCAATTGTTCTTAAATCGGCTTTTCTAATGCCTTGCAACACGTTTTGGGCCATTATAACTCTAAATAATTATTTATACCAAAAAATATTTCAATATTTCTACCAAATTAATATCATACCTAAATAGAAACAAAATAATATGAGAACAATTTTCTCAAAAAATGATTCTATGGTTTTTGTTCTCAAATCAAAATTATCATGATTTTTAAATAACCACCTGCAGAACAATTTGTAATATACAACAGAATACTTAGATCATCTTATATATTTCTTAATTATTACACATATTTCATATAATATCACCATTATTGTTATTGTTAAAGTGATAACAATTATTGTTAATAATTGTTATCACTTTCGTTTTAAAATAATATTGTTATAATATTGTTAAAATATTATTGCAAACAGTAATAAGCAAAATTATAAAAGATTACTCAGAATATTTTTTTCAATCATAATTCTTATTTTTATTCATTCTTCTCAAGTTATATTATTTATTTTATTTCATCACACATTGAAACCAAAAGTGTTCTCAAAAGTATTTCACCATTAATTTCTAATTCAAAATAGTAACTCAAACTCTTTTTGCTCAATATATGCATTAATCATTATTATCCACTATCAAACACAATGATAAATATATAACAATAACAGTTACCTTTTATAACTTGTTGGTGGTAATATCGCGGCAGAATCCCCACTTGTAGTATATAAGCTGGGCGTCTAGGGGTGGGGCAATGAAGAGGTGCGATTAAGATAACTAAAAACATTTATTACGTACACAACACAGTTTACACAAAGATAAAATGATAATATTAGCAGGGTTTCCATCAATAACATTTGCTGGTTTCGAGGCCTAATACACATAACAAGCTCTCTTCATTACTAGGACTAACAGAAAGTAACATATATGAGCACTGACTCGCTCTACAATTCACATTAGTACCTACGCGTACTATTTCTAATAAGTGAGATTATGGTATAGAGCTCTCCATGGCTCTACACACTTATACAGAGCACAACAAGCTCTAATTAGCAGAAAAATGAGCCTGTCAGCCTACGCGCTGAAGGTCCCAACCGATCTCCACTGCAGCCAGATCTCAACTCCTCCGTTTGTCATCTCGTTCAATGATAAGCATCAGAGACAGCGCCATCTGTTGGCTCTGCAAGGAACTTCCCACATAAATATATGTAAGTTAAATACGTAATAAAATATAAATATTGGGTGAGTGCGAAAGTTCTACCCGTTTTTGGATATGCAAATTTGCAATGAAATTGACGTCACACATGACATTGTAATGACGCAAATCGTCGGCCAATCAAACGTGTGGATGCCTCACATATAAATGCATCGTGTCTCACAAAGTTAATCATATCAAAAAAATATATATATCAGAAGGTGTAACATGGAAAGCGAGAAGGAGCATATAGGACGCATTGTTTGTTATATGAGTTCGATAAAAAGAGTACGGCAGCCACAGCATGTCGCAATATTTGTCCAGTTTATGGGGAGGATGTAATAGACGAAAGCGCATGTCGTCGATGGTTTCGTAAATTTAGGGAAGGAGACAGAAACTGCCAAGATCAGGCTAGGAGTGGACGGCCATCACACGTTGGAGACGACGATATTGGCCAAGCCATAAGAAACAAACCGAAGCCAACCGCGCAAGAATTAGTGGAGACCTTCAACGTATACTGGACAACGGTCGAGAGACGGTTGGTTAAGTTGGGTTTCATGAGAAAGTTGAATCGTTGGGTTCCACATAACCTGACAGCTAATCAATGGGAGGACCGAATCGCCACCTCAATTTCCTTGCTTTCCCGGAACAAAAATGACCCATTCTTGACACGAATTATGACAGGAGATGAGAAGTGGATTATATACCGTAACGTAAAGCGTCGTAGGACTGTGTGTCGCTCTTCTGATCCGCCTGCATCGACTTCGAAACCTGAACTTCATCCTAAGAAGATGTTATTGAGTGTGTGGTGGGATGTGCAGGGAATAATTCACTGGGACGTCCTGCAACTCAACCAAACCATCAATGCTGCCTTCTACTGTCTACAGTTAAACAGACTGCATTCAAATTTGGTATGAAAGCGGCCAGGTCTCATCAATCATTGCAGTGTTATCCTTCATCATAACACTAGGCCACATGCTGCTGTCATTACTCGCCAAAAGTTACTTACATTAATTAGAAAATTAGCTGTAGAACTATAAAACTTTATTTATTCATTAATTTATTTTATTTTATTTATTTATTTATTTTTTCATTTATTTTTTATTTATTTATTTATTTATTTATTTATTTTTTTTTTTTTTTTTTGAACTGTTATAGCCTCAATTGTGCATCTTTCATTTAATCAGAATATCAGCTACCATTTTAAGCGATATTTAAAATAACTTAAAACCTTTCATCAGTGCAGAACCTCCTTTTTATAGATGTTCAAGATAACCCAGAAAAAATTAACCAAAATGTTAGAAATATGGTATCCAGGGATTATAAAACGTGTAGCTTTGCACCTCCTTCTTTCATCACTATATGACCACCGTTTCAAATTTAAAAAATAATATTTTATGTTTTAATTATTAAAAAAGTTATTATGTTTTAATTATTCAAATATTATTTAGCGAATAAATTTAAATTCAGTGGCTCCCAAATCGTATTGTCTCTTTATATGGCAAAATAAAGATATTAAAGTTAACTAAGATGAAAAATTAAAAGCTAAAATTGTTATTTCCTTTCAGGAAACTTAAGCGGTAATGTACCGAATATTGAGACTTCTTTCTACTCAGATATGAGACTAAATTGAAAACTTCGTTAATCCGTAAAAATAAACTCGTGGAAATCAAAATCGGAATTTAAACAAACTAATATTAATTATTATACAAAATCTATATCTATAAATAATGTAAAGAGAACAGTTAAAACCATTTAATTAATAGAATTTGTTGCCTAAATTAAGATTTTCTTAGCAACATCTATTAACCCCTTAATTGCCCCGGGCGTATATATGCGTTTTTCCGAAATACGATCCTTTGTATTGCACTGCTACCAGTAAAACTACTGACACGGCTAGACGATTCAATAAAATAACCTTGAAAGTGATTTCGATAATGCTTTCGAAAGATTTGCTCATTTCAGAGTTGAAAGAGAACTGTGGCAGTTTGAAGCGAATATCATAAATTTTCATCGCCAGGTAAGGGGTTAAAAGGCCATTTCTCTGAACGGCCTATTTTCTACAGCACGATAAATGACCCTCTTAGGGAAGTTTCACTGTACATATCTGTGGCCAACGGATACAAAAAAAAAGTGTTTGAGAACTTTCATTCAGGTACCTTGGACTACATGAGTAATTCTATAGAAAGAAAATAATATCGGATACTCAAAGAATGACACGGTGACCTTCAAAACCAAAAGGAGTACTAACAAATGAACAACACAAATATTATACTAATATTATTAATAACAATATTGTAGTATATATTTGCCATGGTTGACTCAGGAATGTCATGATGCGGCAACGTGTTAAACAGTCTTTAAAATCTCTATATAGCGCCCCCATGTCGAAGAGGTGGTGTTCCCCATCGGGGAGCTTCTGGTGCCACCACTGTTCATGTATATAATTGATAATTAAAAGATACTTCTTATTTCTACAACATTCTCCATATTTTCGATTTATTTAGTGTTAAAAATCTTTAAAATTTTTAATTTGTTCCTTTACCTTACAGGTTGAGAAACTCTACTACGTTACGTTTAGTTTCTTTTCAAAATATAAAAATCACTGTTTTGGTCACTTCATTACGTTATTAGAGCTTTCTCATATGAAATATTTTCAAAAGTTGTCATATAATTCGAGCTTAAAAGAGAAAAAAAAAAAAAAAAAAAAAAAAGAAAAATGAGAGGATTGAATGAATCAAAGAAAAAATCCAATATGAAACACCAGATTATTAAATTGGCTTTTCACTCAAAGCAAAACACACTACATAAATGAGATTCCTATAAGAGGAAGTCACTAAATAAGAAACTGAATATGAAGAGCTCCTGCATATGAATTATGTATAGCGATCTCAAATGCGTATCTCAATACTATGCCATATTTTTCATTTCTTTACTTCTTTATTATTCCAAGGCTGTTGCATAATTTAGTATCTGGGAAAAAAAAAGATCTATTAAAGACGCTGAAGCGTAGAATTTTTGGTTTAAACATGTAAACAAATAATAGTTAATATCGATATGTCCCAACATAAATATCAACTGTTCGAAGATAATATTATAACTAGTACTTTTTCTGAATGTGTTGTGTAGAGATAGACATAACTTCAATGAAAAAATTAAAACCGTTATTATTATATATATATATATTATATATATATATATATATTATATATATATATATATATATATATTACTTATAACTAATACTTAATTTTGAAAATATTGGTTCTTCAAAAATGTTTTATAATTGAATAAAATAATACTATTCGAACAAAAATGATCGATTTCGACTTTAATATTTAAATCACCTCCACTTAAAGAACTGATATAAAAATAAATAAATAAATAGAATTTATTTTTCAAGTACTAAATATGAAGTGTAATTTTGTTTGTATTACTTTAAATAAAACTGCATGACAAAACTTAACAAAAATTATTTAAGAAAATTTTTAGATGACATCATTTACTCAGAATAAAAAATGTTCATTTTAAAAAGCATTTTACTTAAAATGGTGATTTTGCAGCTTTTTCGCACTACTTCGTAAAACTGAGTAGGTAGAATTTCCTTTAAACTATGAGTGCTTTTTATATTCTATTACTAATACTAACATATTGTTCTATTTTTATATATTGCTTCTTTAAAGCGAAAATTTTGTTTCGATAGTAACCATTTCAACAGGTATATGCCTAGTTGTACAGTCACCGACATAAGTGAAGGCACACTTTCGAATATAGAAGCTGTTATTAATTATCTAAAAGAAATACTTCATGAATCCTCTTGAAACTTTAGGAGTGAAGATAACAAATTATTCCTCATATATTCCAGCGAATGTTTTAACCCGAAAGCTAAAAGGGAATTTTTAATGAAGAGCTGGGATGGAGATATCTAAAGTATGAAGCGGCCATGACGTACAGCGTAGCAGGTTCACTCAGCTCCGTAAAATGTAGCATGAAGTCATTTTCCATTTAGAAAAATTACATTTCTTTATTACTCTTATAAGATATATATAATGCATTTTTGAACAAAAACGAATGAGTAGATTCGCAAACATTCATGATGAAGAATTTCAGTTTATTAATCAGAGAGACATCGAATGAAGAATGGAAGCCATTTTGATATACTTTTCTAAACCGAAAGCATTTCGACATTTTTGACTCAAAGATAAAAAAAAATAACATCTTTACAGAAAGACAGACAGCAAGCTAATTAATTTATTTCGCCAAATCTCATTGGCATCAAAAATCAAGTTGGCTGAACACATTTTAAATTTTATATCTGATAAACCTAAATAATAGTTAAAGGATTGGCTAAAAATTAAATTACGTCATATGATGTGATTAAATTTTGTCAGGCATCCAGAATTTGGCTAAAAGTGCGAAATCAATTGATAAAAAATATTAGAAATTATTTTTAGCTATAATGATTCAACGGAATCTTCAAACGTTTGATCGGAGACAGGAAGCTACAATAAAAAAAAAAATCGTCTGCGGTTTTAAAGCATAAAATGAATGGGTTTCTCTTTCTTTGATATTTTATTTAATTATTACTTGATGAGATTTGGAGCAGGAAAAAGAACAATAAATTATATGAAATTACAGATTAATGAAATAGAAATAAAAAAAAAAAAAAAATAACATCTTTACAGAAAGACAGACAGCAAGCTAATTAATTTATTTCGCCAAATCTCATTGGCATCAAAAATCAAGTTGGCTGAACACATTTTTAATTTTATATCTGATAAACCTAAATAATAGTTAAAGGATTGGCTAAAAATTAAATTACGTCATATGATGTGATTAAATTTTGTCAGGCATCCAGAATTTGGCTAAAAGTGCGAAATCAATTGATAAAAAATATTAGAAATTATTTTTAGCTATAATGATTCAACGGAATCTTCAAACGTTTGATCGGAGACAGGAAGCTACAATAAAAAAAAAAATCGTCTGCGGTTTTAAAGCATAAAATGAATGGGTTTCTCTTTCTTTGATATTTTATTTAATTATTACTTGATGAGATTTGGAGCAGGAAAAAGAACAATAAATTATATGAAATTACAGATTAATGAAATAGAAATAAAAATAAAATAGCATAAGCGAAATAAACAAAATTGTGTTAAATTCTTTTAGGATAAGAAATATAATGTCTGCTTGTATTATAAATAAATAAATAAAATGTAATTTATATTATTATTATTATTTTATTTTAAAAAGGGATATGTGATGTTTTTCAACATCACAGAATTAGTCACATATTGACTAAAAAATATAATCTTTGGAATCACCCTGTAAAAAGTAATGCTTGTAAGGACTTGTAACTATAGTATATTATTATCAGTCTTCTTTTAATTATAACTATAAATTTATATGAGAATTGCACTTATATTTATGGAGATAAGGTTGCCTTAATAACATCAGCAACTTTTCGTAGGGTTTTCCTTTATAACATGCAAAGCAGGGATTTAAAACTAAAGCAGTCTTTTAGAAAACGAGGCAGACTGCATTAGACATAATATACAGTCGGTAAAAAAAAGTGTCCGAACACTAGCGAAAATTCCTATGTAAAAAAAGTACACTTCATACGGTTTTGTTAAATAAATCCTTATCGAATCATGTTCTTACGCTGACTAAGAACAGGATTCAACAAGGATATATTTAACAAAACCGTATGAAGTGAATTTTTTTTTACATAGGAATTTTTGCTAGTGTTCAGACACGTTTGTTACCGGCTGTACTTCAAGCTGTATTTTACTTCACCTGACGCTACCTCATTTTACGCTTCCTGATTGGTGCATAAAACGTTGCAACAGAATTTCAGTTATAGTTTCGCTTTTATTTTGAGATAAGAGGTTTTAATCACATTTTAATTTTGATCCAATCAATGATAATACAGTGCTTGCTGATTGAAAATAAATATTGATAAACCCCCTATCATCTTTCCTTTCTTTTTTTTTTTTTTTTTTTTCTTTTGAGAGGAAGTGAAATTCTGTTTGTACTATCTCTCATTTTTTTTTTTTTTTTTTTTTTTTACACGATAGTTATTTGGAGTTTTCATATACAGTCTGCAGCAAAAGTATCCGAGCACTAGTAAAAATTCCTATATAAAGAAGTACACTTAATACAGTTTTGTTAAATAAATCCTTGTCGAATACTGTTTTTAGACTAACTAAGGACAGGATTCGACAAGGACTTATTTAACAAAGCAGTATTAAGTGTACTTTCTTCTGAAGGGGATTATTGCTATTGTTCGGATACTTTTGCTGCCGAATGTATGATCCGACTTGTGATCTGCGATAGATGCGATTGTTACAATAGTATACCCCCCCCCCCCCCCAAGTCTAAGCTCATGATTCGACAAGGATTTATTTAATAAAACACTATTAAGTGTACTTTTTTTACACAGGAATTTTTGCTAGTGCTCGGATACTTTTGCTGTCGACTGTAAAACTGTTTTGTTAAATGAATCCTTGTCGAATCATGATCTTAGACTTACTAAGAACATGATTCGATAAGGATTTATTTGACAAAACCGTATTAAGTGAACTTTTTTTAGACATGGATTATTGCTAGTGCTCGGATACTTTTGCTGCCGATTGTAAGAAGCTCAATACCTATGGCTATTACATTATGCAAATGAATTTTTTTTAAAGCCTTGCGCATGCGTAGTTAAAAATTTTTTAATAAAAATTCTCATATTTTGTCAGATATTTAACATTTTTGCATTCTTATTGCGGTATGCTGTGTCTAATGTAGTATGCCAAGTTTCCTAAAAATGACTTTGCACTGGTATGTGTATACCTTATTTGTTATAAATAAAAAATGGTAATTTTATTTGCAATTTCTTAAAGAAACCGTCACATCTCCATGAGTATATATGGTAGCCTAATAAAAATTTACAAAGATAACTAGAAAAATCTTCATAACTACCCGCTACCTCCAAAACTCATTTCAAGCATTACTTTCTACAGGGTGATCCAAAACGTTTTTATTTCATTTATTTATTTATTTTATTCTACGGGTCCTCTTTCCCACTTTAAAGCAAAACCTTTGCTTAACCCGGTGGAAGGCGCGCGCTAACCCTCGAACTGTTGAAATTCAGTTGAAGCTGCCTGATGCCATAAGTGTGCTAATTCGCCAAAAATAGTAAACTCTCATTTTGTTCCTTCTGCTCAGTTTGTGTCAGCGTTTTCTCATCATTGACCCCATCATTACATTATTGTTAGCAATACATGGAGCAAACAGATTTAGCGAAAGCCTCATATTTGTGCAAACAATAATGAAAGTGTAATTTGAAATGTATATCTGCCATACGAAATTTGTATACGAAGGTTTACATAGCTCGAATAGTTTTGCTTTTTAAAGTAAGATATTAAATGGAATATTAAACGGTTTGTTGGTTGGGTTTTACGTCACATTAGTGTTGCGCTTTGGGCAATTGGCAAATAGTCTGGGACTCACCCATAAGGATGGTCCTGGGGAAGTAAATGGAATTGGTGCTTTGAGAAAAATGCTATGAATAGAATTACAAGTCTTAATAAAGTTTCAAGTTGTATCGGAGTTATGACTTTTGATAAATTTTTAATATTGTAGGTGCATTGGAAAATATTTTTGATGAAGTTCTGTTATGATTATCATTCAAAATGATTCTCCGATTTAATCTATCTTGACCATGAAGGCTCCATTCCCCTCCATGGAGGACCAAAATTTTGATATGTCTTCCAGTGGCGGCTCGTATTGGGGGTACTTCATCGAAATGTCTAGAAAAAGTACAAAGAATGGAACTTTTATTCACCTAATTGGCTGATTCGCTTATTTTGACAATCTAAGTAAATATGTTAACACTTCAAGAGCCAATTTAAAGAAAACGTTTTCGTTGTTAACATACTGTTTTCAGTCATTAGCCTGCAGCCCTCCCAAAACGTCACTCACGAGCCGCCACTGATGTCTTCTGACCACGTTTCGGGGCGTATCCTAGACAGTTGCCATTTGTCAATAGTGTAGAACTAGTTCTACCTAAAACCTATATAATCTCAACCATGTACATACATTTATCGGTAAATATAAGATGTCACCGAAGCAAGGGAGCCATCTACTCCGTAGAGGATCAAAATTGTGATGGTATGTCTCTGGACCATCCTTAGGAGTGAGTTCTTGTACGTCGCCAATTGTCCAATAGTGCAGCACTAGTGCGACGTTAAATCCAGCCTGCCTACAAACCCTGTAAATATACAAAAAATATACACCCTTAAGTGGTGTGCCCTAGACTGTAGCCATTGTCTTAGCGTAACACTAGTGTGACATAAAACGCACGTCCGCTCTCTCTCTTAGGGTTACATACAAACGGAACGCTTGCAATTTCGATGACGTAAATTTTGCAATTTTTTTGCAAATACAGTCGGCAGTAAAAGTATCCGAGCACTAGCGAAAATTCCTATGTAAAAAAAAAAAAAAGTACACTTAATTCAGTTTTGTTAAATAAATCCTTGTCGAATCCTGCTCTTAGTCAGTCTAAGCACACGATTCGACAAGGATTTATTTAACAAAACAGTGTTAAGTGTGCTTTTTTCACATAGGAATTTTTGCTAGTGCTCGGATACTTTTGCTGCCGACTGCAGTCATACATTTGGAACGCTTGCAAACAGCTTTGCAACTGGAAGTGTTTCATTTGTATGTACCCCTAAAAAGTTTTAGCAGTTGTGGTGACTCAATCATCCCATGCGAGTGCTACCGGTCTAATTAATTTAATGATATTTTAATGAATACAAATTAAGGGAGCCGCGCTGAGCGGGATTAACGTTGCGTTATGCTACGCAATGGGCAATTGGAGACGCTCTATAGTTAGTTGGTTGATTTTTAACGTCACACTAGTACTGCGCTATGGGTAATTGGATGTACCCCTAAAGATGGTCCGGAGACATGCCATCACAATTTTGATCCTCCACGGAAGGTATGACCTCTTAAGGTAATATATTATAACTAAATTTAAATATTCAGTATTTTTTTTTTTTCGTTATTTGAAGACGCTTACTATGGGTTACATACAAACGGAACGCTTGCAATTTCGATAACGTAAATTTTGCAAGTTTTTTGCAAATACAGTCAGCAGCAAAAGTAACAGAGCACTAGCGAAAATTCCTATGTAAAAAAAGTACACTTAATGCAGATTTGTTAAATAAATCCTTGTCGAATCCTGTTCTCAATCAGTTTAAGAACATGATTCGACAAGGATTTATTTAACAAAACAGTGTTAAGTGTGTTTTTTTCATATAGGAATTTTTGCTAGTGCTCGGATACTTTTGCTGCCGACTGCAGTCATACATTTGAAACGCCTGCAAATGGCTTTGGAACTGGAAGTGTTTCATTTGTATGTACCCCTTAATACTTATAGAGATTAGTGTGTAATCGATTTTAAACATTTTTCCCCAAAAGTTATTTTTTAAAAAATGGCGTTTGGATAAGTTTTTCTTATCTTTCTTTTTCTTTTTTTTTTTCATCAAGAATGAGGTTGAGTGAGTTTAACGTCTAACAAGAACTGCGCAGTGGGATATTAGCGATAGTTTTTGATTAACTTTAAGGGATGGGTTAAAGTGTTATATTATTTACATATAATATTATGTGTATTTAATTTTATATATAATGTTTAAATTATATATATATATAATCAAAACATGTATGTGTATATATAATAAATTGTTTCCATACGTATTTTAAACCCTAGGCTTAAAATCAATATTGTCTCCAATAGCTCACTATGCAGTTCTAGAGCGACACTAATAAACCCTTTCTAGTCTAATCCACATGTATTCAGCGTTCTGTTTGACGTAAGTCGCACTCTATTACGTATGCTGTGGAGGGTTGCAATTTTCGGCACGATAAGAAAAGCGCCATGTTGGCGATTTTTCGGAACCGGCTACCTATTCCAATGAATTGTCTTTGTTGGGGTAACTGAGTCACCCCAGCGAGTGCTACCGGGTTAATTGAAATATTAAATATTATTTAGACTATCGACTAAGTAAGTCTCAATCTGGTAAATTATCTGGTTTTTAGTAACTATTCTGAATTCTGAAGTGCTCGACAGCGTATGGAGTTCGTTTGGCTATCAAATAGAAAGAAGAACATCTACGGTCGGCTGCAAAATTATTCGAGCACTAGCAATAATCCCTGTCTAAAAAAAGTACACTTAATACTGCTTTGTTAAATAAATCCTTATCGAGTCATGATCTTAGTCAGTCTAAGAACATGATTCGACAAGGATTTATTTAACAAAACAGTCTTAAGTGTACTTTTTTAATATAGGAATTAGTGGCTAGTGCTCGAATAATTTTGCAGCCGACTGTACAGTCACCCCAAAAAAAAACGCCCCCCCCCACCTAATTTCGCCGTAAATTATCGTAGAAACATTTGACTGGTACCGATCAATTTGTAATAACATCTAGTTTATAACGGTATAGTTACATTTTGCCTATGGGGTCGTCTACATATTAAAACTGGCATTAACTTCATTTTTTTTCCAATAGCAACCCCTATTTTTGACTTCATATTCAGATTTCTGAGATCAAGACGGTTCGAACAACATACCTATTTATATACCTTAAATCAATTTTAAATAGAGTTACACGTGAAAATGTATTAGGGGTCCGTCTATACATTTAGAATATATAAATCATGATCTATCACCCATTATACATTATTTATTAAGTTTCACACCGGAAAAAAATTTAAGAAATGTTAATTATAAAATTAAAAAAAAAAAAAAAATGACTAATTCACAGAACTTTCTGAGTTAGTTTATGAATTAAAAGATTTTTATTGGTTTCTATTGATTAAACATCAGGTAGTTCACTTCATAAGAAGAAAATTAAATAGCTTGAATAGATATTAAAATATCTATCAAAAGAGAAAAAAAAAAGGTGAATGGTTTTAAATTTGTTTAAAAATTCAAAATTATTTTAACTCAAGCTGCCGTATAATTGTCTGAAACAGCGGCACTCAACCTGGTTCCCACGGCCGTTTCACAGTGACAATGGGAGTTTGTTCTGATACTGCAGTACTTTCATTTTCTTTAATTTAATTGACTTTTTAAAAATATTAAAACAGATTTTTTTTATTATTATTTTTTTTTTAATTAATTATTTTTTTTTCATGACATTATTAAAAACTTTTACATAAATCTCCACGATATTCTTTTTCTTTTATATTTTATAATGTGTAACAAATTAATATGCAAAATAATAAATCCTACTACTTAATGGGATGTTCTAAAATTCTACTCTTTAACACAGATACCGAAGTGGACGGTGGGTGTAGAAAGGCTGACTACCCTTAATCTAAATCTTCACTTGAAAAGGTCAAAATGTTACATAACTCTTTTTTCTTAAGGAAAAAAGAAGATAAGGATGAGGAGAAAAGATCAAAACGAATAGAAAGCATATTAAACGTTAATACCCTTTAATGTAATAAAACTTTTCATTTAAAGGGTATTTAAAGCAGCATTATGTTTAATACATAGACTATTCAGAAAAAAAGTACCATTCACCTGGTTCATGAAAAATAAAGAACATTTTCTGGCATTGGTCTATGTATATACATTCTTGTCAACCTAACCCGGAAGATTACTGGTCCCGCCCCTTTCCGTACATTTTTTTCACATCAGTCTTTTTAGCGCCATGTCAGCCATCGGTGGCTGACACTGATCTTTCCATTTAGGCCAAGTCAGCCGGCAGTGTAAAATATGATATAAAACTACAGAACTTACATAGTTTTAAGTAATTACTGACACTTTATTTAAAATTTACTTCATGTTTTTTTTTTTTTTTTTTTTTTTTTTTTTTTAATAGGATTTTTATAGGATTATATCGTTAAGGCCTAATGGGGTTTATTGAAACTCGATAAACATAACACGCTTCTAAGCAGCACGTGTGGCCTGAATGGGATTTCCATAAGAATTCGCGTGGCGCTCAATGAGTTAATCGTAAATGTATTTGAAGTTAATTACTATAAAATTAAATTGTGTACACACAGGGGCGGGAACTAACAATGTTACGGGTTAGGTTGGCAAGTATGCATATATATTTTGCTTGAATTATAAAAATTTATAACACATTTTCTTCTTTTTTTTAGTATTTTGTGTTTATATGTCTCATTAAAAATAAATACAATATTCATATATAAACATTTCCATACAGTAATGTATATAACATATTGATTAAAGAAGTTTTGTTGATATTATATAATTATTCTTCTATCTGTATAGTATATTAACACAAATATATTTTGTAAATTTCGCAGCATCGAAAAACAGCAACATAGCTTCCATATCAAAGCTTAATGTAAATAGGACGTAAGCGTACTGTAGCTAGTGTTGAAGTTTAAAAAAAAAAAAAAAAAAAAAAAAGAATAACAGTGGGATAAAAATACCCCGGAATAAATTAAAATGTTGTTTATTCTGGTTTTAGTCAGGTGATATCACTCGTGCTAAATAGCTGGATCCGCCCTCTCTTAAGCTCAGGTTCAGCTCATCATTAAAATATTGTTTTTAATATCTGCCGCACCAAAATGTTCAAAACACAAATGCCAATTTTCATATATTTTGAAATCTTCCCGTTTCAACTTTAAAAGCATTTAGATTAATTTATTTTATTTTGAATTTTTAAATTTAGACGTTTAAAGTCTTTTAAATGAAATTTCAGGATTCTGTAAGATCAATATCTATATATTTGAAAGTAATAAGACAATTCCTTTGTTTTAAATTTTTATTCCATAATAACTGTGACTTTGATTTCGTGATTAGGAAATTGAAAATAAATACTGTTGAGCTATGTTCCAATAATAGATCTTATAAACTTAAAAAATATATATATAAATAATAAACCAATTTTTCACTATTTGATTCTGTATTAAAAAACTTTTAATAGAAATTTGATATTTTATTATGTTACATTATGGGATAAATTTTAAATAACACAAAGCTTACAAACGGTACAGTAACCAAATGCAAATATGTCACAACAAAATTTAAACAGAAAATTCATGGTAAAAAATCTTTTTAAAATTATTAAATATTCATAATAATAATAATAAAACGGTTGTCGAATGCATAATTGCTGTTTCATGCAATCAGTTTCGCTGTACCGTGTTTTCTAAAACATGATATTTAACTAGAGGTGTACGTACTCTTGAATATTGAAATGCGAAAAAAAGTGTAACAGGGTTAAAATAGAATTTTAGCTGCGAAAAACTAGAAAAAGATATTTAATACTTATGAAGAAAGACTTAACATATTAGGATCGGATATATTCCTCTCTTGTACCGTAAGCCACGCCTTTTCACAATTTTTCTAAAACTTTATATTATAAAACAAAATAATTTTGCATATTCGTAATTAAATCATTTAAGTTTTGTCTTCAATAATCGATGTAGTAAATACCATTGTGATTTATGCATACCAGCGTCACATATAGAGTCAAATAGGAATATGCAAATTAGTCTTTTCTTTAAAATAGTGTTTCAGCGAATCAGAGGTTTCTTTTCTTTTGAAATTCTTTCACAATCCCTGACCTACATTGTGATAACTTTACAAAAATATGCCAATTTGTATAATAGACATCGAAATATTGCTTAGGAAACAAAAAAAATAACATAAAGGTAAATTAAAATAGTTTTCCGTCAAATTATATACAAACATTTACTTATAGAGGATACAGATTATAACAAGTGACGGCCCCCTAACAGGAATAAAAAGTGAAATATCACTGTAACTCAGAAAATAATGTTAGGAACGAGCTGTAAATTTGGAAACCCATGTTTTTGATGATGCCCGTTCTATTCGTGCAAAAATTAATATAGGTCATAATTCATAATTTTTTCAAATATGAATTTATTAATAATTTTCATAATTCAAAAAATGTTTTTTTAGCAAAAATTTGCATGGAATATGTTTGGGTCACTTCATTCTAACGAATAAAAAAAACAGAATTTAAATATCATAATTATTTCGGAAGATATGATTTAATGTTTGTCACATTCATTTAACATTAGCATCCCCAAACTTTGACAGCTTATAACTCTATGAAAAATTGAGCGAAATATATAAACTATACCATTTTCCGTGATGATTTGATCCAAAGAATTCAAATAAATTATACAACATGGGGGTTACCATTGAAAAAAATGAAGTTGATGTCAGTTTTAATATGTAGACGACCCCCTAAGTAAAATCTAACTATAACATTACAAACTAGACGTTATTACAAACTGATTGGTACCAGTCGCATGTTTCTACGATAATTTACGGCAAAATTAGGTGGGGGGGTGGCGTTTTTTTTGGGGGGGGTGACTGTACATCTATTAAATCTTCATTGCAATGAAATTCCGAAGAATGCAGTCGCCAAACAGGCGCTTTTTTGAAAATATTGCAGACATGCTTGCATTTTTAATAATTTTTTATAGCTTATCTATTGCGACTCAGCAGCTAATATGCTATTCATGATTGAATCTTATGCCAGAATTTTTTTCAAGAAAATCGGCGATTATCACTTCAAAGAGTTCCCTTGTCAGATATTAAATAAATATGAACAACAATAAAAAACAAAGAAATTTGGTTTAACTTTAGACAGAAATTAATCAAAAAAATTTTAACAATTAGGATATTTGATTCCTATGTGTATTCTAATCCACCATCAGTATTCTAATGTTTTGGAAAAGAGAAAATACTTTTAACTCTAAATCATCTCTTTTAAGTATCAATACGTCCGAGTTTAATGATATTCAGAATTACTCATTAAATTGTGAGAATACGTTAAAATCATTAATATCGGTGTATTTTGAAATAATTTCATGGCAAGTAACTGACCTCCCAGATTTCCTAAAATTTTACTCCCATTTTATTATATTGTCACCACTCTCGTCAATAAGATTTTTTTTTTTTTTTTTTTTTTTAAGCTGAAACATGCGTAAACATTGTATAAAAAAATATTGTTTTAAAATAATGGTGACATTACAATAAAGTGAGCGTATAATATTAGGAACGCTGTGAGGTCTGCAATTAACAATCAGAAAGTTCCTCACACTGTGAATTTTCTATATAAGAAAACGCAGTAACTATTGAGGGAGAAGAGAAATTATTTGGAAATTAGTAACCTGATTTTACAGAACATCTCGCATGTATTTTATTACTTTTCGGGGAGTAATTTCTCATCTTTGTATGTATGTAGCAGCATTAATTTAATGGGATGATGCAGGTTATAAATCTAATTGTAAATTACTGTTTTAAAATTAGAAAAATTCGCATATATATATGCATTGAAATGTCTCAAGAACTTCAGTAATTTTTTTTTTTTTTTTTTTTTTTTTTTTTTTTTTTAATGGTAACTAATTTTTCATTTTCTCCCTCATTTTTTCCTTGTAGTTTAACAGTATATTCTATACACATTTGGGTATCACTTTGGGATAATTTAATATAAAAAAAATTATACTTCAATGCGGAAATTAAATTTGAGCATCCAAACAAAAATTTTAAAAATAAACTTACCAATAAATCCTCAAAGTAATATCCAAAATTTTTTATAATGTATTGTTAAATTATAATAATGTAAAATCGACAGGTGAGGGGAAGTGTGTGTGTGTGTGAGGGGGGGGGGGGGAACTAAAGCAGGAATTTCAAAAGTATTTAAATTTTGAATTTAATTAAATTTAAATAGTTTTCGAGAATTTTTAATATATTTAATATTGTTATTTTTCAATGCAAAGGTGGGGCACGTTGGGACACTTTTTAAATAACGATTTTTAGAAAATTTATTTCTTATTCAATTTTCACCAAACTCAGTTTGACAAAGATTAAGCCTTTCTGTTTCAGTTAAAATTTATTCCGATTCAGTATTCTATCAAATTTAAATTTAGTAAAAAAAAAAAAAAAAAATTAAAAACATTTACAATGTCCCAGACAGTGACAATAAAACTTTAATGCATAAAAAATACTAAACATAATTTATTAATAAATCTTTATTTATAGACTTAGAACCTAATAAATGACAATGTATAGTATACTAGTATATTACATTAACAAATATTGTATTTTACATTTGAAAATTACTCTCCTCTAAATTCTAAAGAAAAAAACAATTTTCTTAATAATAATAACCACTTTTTTTTTTTCATTTTTAACATGTTTAAAGTCTCAATAAATTTATTTAGTCATCCAAATATTGCTTTCTTTGTATTGCATAGTGATGGGACAGGCGGAGAGTCCGTCCCAGCATGCCCCACTTGGATCATTATCATAATGTAACTCTCAAAAAGTTAGGCTTCTCTGTACAATTCATAATAATTTTAATGTTAAAAAATGAAAGTCCATATATTAATTCCGATATGCTCAGATTTAAATTATTTAATTTCTTGCACAAGAAATTTGTTTATGAAATCACTCATTAATATAACTGACTCTTTCAAAACAAAGATTAATCTTTACCTGCTAATGTGAGAAATTACTAATTACACTGAAGAGCAGACTGTGCTTCCCACAATAATATCCAAGAAAACTAATTCCCATTTACAAAATCAAAGCTGAAATTTAAGGTGCCCCACTCTCCCTTATGCAGGCAAAGTTTCATAAATCTAAAACAGTAATTTACAAAAAAGTTTTATAACGTCCACAATCCGCTTAAATCAAGATTTTTAAAAAAATATTTAAAAAGATAAACGATCTGGTCATTTTAGTAGGGGAAAAAAAAACCTATAAGGATTTATTAATCTTCTATTATAAACTAAAATATGGAGAGGTGAAATTGCAGGTTTTTAGCAATTGTACTAGTTGTTCAAGACGTTTCACATTTCGCTTAAAGTTTCTCGAAATAATTTTGTATCTTTTTGAAGCTGTTGCTCTAGCTCAACAGATTGAGCTTAGAAAATATCTTAATCATCTTATCTTTTAACTAAAGTTATCCTGACATCGAGGATTATTTAATTTTTTTTTTTTTAACTGGGGACATACAAGTTTATAAAGTTATAAAAGTAAACCTATGGTGGTGCTGCTTTTTCTTTCACCATTCATCAAGATGATTTCGATAATACTATTTTAAGCAAAAGAGTGTCAGTTTAATTATAATACATAATTCCTTATCAATGAGCTACAGTTATCAATCTAAATTTTAATTCAATTTATCAAATATGTTAATTGACAAATTCTATAGCTTCTTCAACAGCCCTTTTTTCATAGTATTTTCATATGAACAAGTAGTAAAGTGGTAGCGTTTGTCAATCATTGGAACCCAAACTAATGTTAATGACGACATTATTTAACTTGAGTTTAAGCATATTACTTTGTATGTTTAAAAGTAAATTTTCCTATAATTTTTTCAGATTTAAGACTTCTCATTCATAGATGAAACAGAAACAAACCGACCAAGAATAAAAGCTCGAAGCTCAAACAACATGACGATCACTGCACTGCATAATTTAAATGATATAGTAGAAATTTCAAATAAATGTTTGTTACAACTTGTTTTTAGCATTATTCTAGCAATCCTTCCATGACAGTGATCAAATTAACAATAGTGCTTATATTAAAAACACCACGAGCGTGCATCAATACATTTCCAAACTACCCGAATTTCATCAAATTAAAAAAAAAAGTTCTTCATAGATGTTAACCTTTTGCACTGTCCTCCAGTGATCGAGCGGTTCTGTGCTCAGAATTAGTAGACAGGAAGTGCGGAATTAGATCCCAATTCGCACTCTTCGATCTAGCCGTTCGGAGTTTTCCGTGGCTTTGTCCGAAATACGCGTAAATACGGGCTAGGTCCCTTTAAAAACACCCCTCACGCATGGCATTCCCCCTTATGCTCAGATCCCTAGTGCAGACAGTTGGCCTTAATCCGAACTCCATACCACCAGCACAGGCATTCCCATAAATTGGCTCTGTACTCGAAACGTACCTCTCAAGTACGCCAACAATTGATGTACCAAAAACATTCATGTACAGAACCGTCATATTACATTAACTAAGAAGTCCGAGTTATTAAAAGCCTTAGCCGATGAAATAATGCAAAAGGTTAAATTTGATAAATTATTTAAAAGATTATCTGTTATTTAAACATTTTGGGGGGGGGGGGGGAGAGATTAAGTTATTGAAAATCGCGAAGAGTAAATTTCAACAGCTACCAAAACGAAATAAAGTCAAAAATTTAAAAAAAAAAAAAAAAAAAAAAAATTATTCAGAAACTTTTTTTTTTCCCTTTATAACTGGAATTTTAAGACCAAGTCCCGTTATGCAAATATATTTAGTACTTATGTCCGATAATAGTTTTCATTAATATTTCTTAAAATAAAAAAAATAATAATAATAATTTTGCGACAAATACCAACTTTCAAGCAAAGTTTAGACTCTTCATATATTTTTACACTACCATTTAATAAACTATATTTTCAGAGACTATTCTACATATTCCTATAGTGTCGAGATTTACCAGGAATAAGCTAATCACGTTAATCATAAAAATTTATTTAAATTTGGTATATTTAAAAATATTTTCTCCGATGTGAGCCATGATAGATTGTAAACAGAATAGGTGTATATGTAATAGACGAAAAAAAATAAATCCAAGATTTTTAAAAATATTTCCCGAAATGTTAACATTCGAATTTCTCAGGTCAGACTTCTGAAATCGTTAGATGTTTACGATGATTTACACGATAAGGAATTACGATAGATAAGATGATTGCAGTATTGCACTGAAGCTGCAAAAATATTCATAAAAACTTCTGTTTAAAAAAAACTTTTTTTACCCCACCCACTCCTTCGAGAAATATCAAATTAAATGAACATTACAGAAATTTTATAATTAGCATGCAGTAGTATAAAAGCAAGTTTCAAAATAATCCTGTAGTATTCATAAGTTAAAATAGTGTAGTGTATTAAGATTGTAATTGGGAGGGGAGTTAAGTATCGGAGAGGCACAATGGCTTGAGATTAAAGATTCAAAGAAGTACATATAGCGAAATAAATTTCTCATTAACACATTTAAGTTCACGTTTTTATGAAGACGAGAGTCCATAAAAGGCTTATATATATATATATATATATATATATATATATTAGAGAGAGAGAGAGAGAGTTTCTATTGTATTATATAAATTCAGAGACCACTAAATGCATAATGCGGATTTATTTCAAATTGCTATGACATAACACTTTCAATACAGAAATATCAGATTAATCGCGTATATAACAGTTTCACATTTAATTATTTTAATACATGTATTATAAGTTAATATTTATACTATTCGATTCCCCCCCCCCCCCCCAAGGAACAAAACATTCAAAATTTTACATATTTGGCAAAAATTAGTTTTTTAAAAATTACCTATTTTTTACATGGGCGCAAGATCTAATCAATATATAATATACTATGATATAGATTACACATAATCTGTAAGTGCTGCGGCTTTGCGCTTATATAAAAAGGATAGATAAGTCTAAAAATTGAAGAATTTTTGCTGGAAACTCAAAACCGAAGCTTTGGGTCCCTAGAGAACAAATAGAATAGTATGATATTGATGCAAATTTAATTCTGTTCTAAAATTACATGCAACAATTTCATACGCACAGTCACCCGATATTTCTGCATTACGTCCTTTATCATTGGAGTTTTACTGAATTTTTCGAATCATTTATAGTGGTCTAACAATTCATATAATAAAAATGGGAACTTTAAATTCTTCGGGGTCGAATAACCCTTTTATGGACACTACCATTATTTAAAACAAACTTGTTCCATGTCTATTACGGTGAGAAAGAAAAAAGTTTCGCTTAAAGCATTAACAAGAAAATTTATCTTAATGGCCAAAATCAATACCATATAAAATTAAGAAGCTATTACCGAGATATAACTTCATTAATCTAACCAAAAATGTTTGTTTTAAGACCGTGATAGATTTTCCATGATGCCATGCACTAAAAATGCTTTAGGACAAGAGTACTCAGCATTGCAGTTCACATGTGTATAAAGAAATTTTATCTTCAGTGGCCAATTAGAGGGACTTATTTCGCACAGCCACTGACAACTCAAGACTTATTCCATTAGAATTTTCAATTAATTTTTTTTAATCTATTGTCACATTGATAATCTACAACTTTTAGAGCAAGTCCTTTTATTTTACAGTTAAAAATTTTTATTTCATTTTGAAGCTATAAAAAAGATGCGAAAAGTTAACCGTATCTGTCGAACCTTTTATAACTTTAAAATAAGATGCTAGGAATAAAAGCCTTTTAATAGCAGGAGACTTGGCGTTGGAATATTAAAACAGGAATTAACTACTACGTCAGAAACGCCAAAGAAAAATTATTGAGGTGCATACAGCTGTTTCGGTAGCCTAAAGCGTACCGTCTTCTTTTTGCACTGAAGACTGTACGCTTTAGGCTACCGAAACAGCTGTATGCACCTCAATAATTTTTCTTTGGCGTTTCTGACGTAGCAGTTTATTCCTGTTATAAAAGCCTTTTATTTTTAAATTTGTTTTAACTATTAGAAATTTTCAAAGTAGAAACTTCATTCATATACATATGGAATGATATTCAAATTGCATGTATCACATTCCCCAATCAAGCAAATGTTTGGCTGAGAAATTAAGTGATATGTCCTCTTAACCTGAAACAAAACGTTAAAGTCATTCACTTATAAAATGTTTTAGATGTAATTAGAATTTTTAGAGCCTATCTACATGTTTGAAGTCAATATTTTATTTTTTTAGGTCGAAAGGATCTAAACATTGAAAGTGTTTAAAGTTTAGATCTTTCCCATTTCCTGCATAACATTTTAATATAACGTCCTACGCCCTTTTAACATGGTCATTGTTAAACTTTTAACTGTCTTTACGAAAAATAAATCTCCTTGCTAAAATAACAGGTTAAACTTATGAAAACAGCTAGAACTATTTTAAAATTAAACTATTAAGATGCAATTTCACCAAGTCTACAACTTATGCACGAAAGTATTCCGAATTTTATGCTTTCATTCCAAGATTGTCTTGCTGTTTGAGAATTAAAGTAGCTTGTCTAGACACTGAAAACTAGAAACTGCATAAAAATTTAGAACTATTCCGAGGTTTTAATTACGTACTTATGGAAATTGAAAGTTTGTTTACACCGAAGTCTATTGCTCATTTTTTAACACTTCCCCTGAATTATAAACTTTGACGTTAAGTAGCAAATACAGTCTGCAGTAAAATTAGAGCGCTAGCAATTAATCCTTAGACTAGGGATTTGTTTAACAAAACAGTATTAAGTTTACTTTTTTATATAGTAATTATTGCTGTCGCTCTAATAATTTTGCTGCCGACTGTACCAAGATTTTCTAATCTTATCCCAATGCCTGGAAGGCTGCACAAGATTCCCACTCATGTTATCCTAATTAGTTTCTTTCCCCCTAAGGTTACTCATTGAAAAAGCTTAAATTTTGATTTTGAAATTACTTTTCGGGAAAATCTCGTTTTAGCTTAGTGAGCAGTTTTTGAAAAATAGCTATTTCATTTAGAGAGTTGAAAATTTGTCTTAAGTTTATCTAATGAAATAAAATATTTAGAAAAGAATGAAGCTAAGAAAGGTAAACTATTCACAGAATGAAATTCAAAACAGAACTCTTAAAAAGCTATTTTTGAAGGCGATCCTTATATGAAGCAATAAGATAACATGGGAAGAAAGAATTATGTGCAGCCTTAAGAAGTTTTAACCAGAATAAGAAACTTTGAAAAAAATGTTAATATTAACAAATCTGAACATTTATTTCACTTACGATTCTACTTACTTTAGTTCAAAGTAACGAGCTAATCTGTACCCGATTTCAAGACTGAACCATATTGCATTTCCAAACTTCAACTGCCCTCTTCACTTACCGTCGCCGGAAGACAGAGGCAATGTTATTCTATGGGGAAATTCTTTAAAAATAACGTATTAACTAATACATTTTTAAATTCTGTTTTCACATTCAGAGAATTCACAACTGTTTGACTTTTTTTTTTTAATTAATTTTTATATTTTATTTTGAAGTTGCAAACTGAAAAAATTCACGCATTGAAAATTCGTATTTTGCAGCTTCAAAATAAGAAAAAATTTTAAAAAGATCCGTCAATTTAAATGCTGGGAATTTTTAGAATGTGAAACAGAATTTAAAAATATGCATTAATTAAAAAGTTATTTGTAAAAAAAATTTCCCACAGAATAACATTAGCTTCGGCTTCCAGCGGCGGTGAGTGAAGCGGGCCTTTGACGATTCTTTTATTAGTGCTTTATTGCCACTATCCGTAAAGCATTCTACCATGAAGCTAACCTATTGGCTTCTTTAGTATTTTAAATGTGCAGATGCATCGTAAAACGAAGGATTTAAAGATTTCAAAATTTAACTATTTTAAAAACAAAAATTTGAAACTTTTGTAACCTTCCGAAAAATATTTTACTAAAAATATTCATTTTGTACATATCCTTAACATAAACGTATGCAAATCTATAGCAATAAGTTAAATTCTTGCGAATGTGGCAAGAAAGCAATTTTGAGAAAATGAGCTATAAAGTTTAGAAATTAAATAAACAATTTTGCTCAACTTTTAAATTTAAAGTACGTAAATGATGCGTCAAAATATTAGTTTAAATTTCTCAAAATTATAAAGGTTAATCTCCATAGACTAATGAATAAACAGGTATTTCTGTAAAGATATACCGTTAGGTTAGCTTGTGTACGTTCAAACACTAATACTATACTTTGCAGAATACTTTGAGGCTCATCATCGTAAATTAAAAATATACAGCGCGCTAAATTAACTTCGAAATTCAGTATTCGATTAAGATTAGTTTTTCATAGTTGCTAAATACCCAACTACATTAATGTCGCAGTTTTAAAGAGGTTGTGGCTGCCATTCTACGGTCAATATTTTGTACATTAATCAGTAGACTAGACCTACCAAATATCTTACAGATAAGCAACATCTAAACTGAAAGATGCTTTTAAACTTTGTAATGAGTAAACATGCTGCCGCAACACATTACTTCGTTTTACATGTACACATTTCAAAATATTTAACCCATTTGCATCATTAACGTGTATATACGCTCAATTTTCCTGGCCACTATCACAGGAGCAGTAGTTCGTCACCATCATTCGTTAGCTAAAAACGAAAATTACTTTTTCATATTTCCTTATGATGCAAATAGGTTAAACCAAAAATTTATTTTAAATCTTTACCCCTAATCACTTTCAATAGAATTTACAAAAAAATAAAGGACTTACCTAATGTTCTATACAATGTTTTAAAATCTTTTAAGTGACGTAGAAAGCTGAAATTAAATATTCATTCCATAATAGATTACAAATACTTTATTTATACGCAAAAAATGATTACATTAAAAATTAAGATCAATGTAAGGTAAAAACGTGCAGAAGCACATTAGGCACCAGCCAGCTGAAGCAACAAGGTTCTTCAGGAAGGTAACTTTTAACGCGGTCACATGTCAACAAATTATCACACGCTTTTTTTTTTTACACAGGCTATCTGTGCGTGTACATTAAAAACTTAATAGACCATAGATACACTTCCTGGTGTTTAATGTACTCCTGCGGTAATGTTTACAAAGCTAGTTAAGTTATCCAAATTACAAGTTCATTCAGTGCAAAATACAGAGGACTGCAAAGCAAAAACATTTTTCTCTGGTATTGGAAAGACCTCTTTAGTAAATAAGCGTTTTAGTTGATAATTCGTTCGTTTCATGCCGAACTGCATAAAAATTTTTGCTGCTTCACAGTTGGAGCTTATTAGTTTAGCAACGACGCCCTCTTTTCGTTCATTATCAGTTAAACTGCTCAGGAGCCCAAAAACTAGCGAGTAAGCCGTTTCATAATCGTCAGCATATACAGGAGCTATTAACCAGTGTCCTTGTAAACTTCTTTTCATACAAGCATATCCACTCATCTTGCAGTCATTTGTTCGTTTAACAGCCATTAGGGTTATAGTGTCCGCTTCCGATACGGTAGCTTTCACAATTTCAGAACGATCGTAATTATGAATTGAAGCATCGTATTTTATCACATACTGAACCAGAGGGCTTAATGGATCAAGTAGAATAACATAAGGCATCGGAACCGTGATAACTAACGGATCGGCCGGAAGACGTACGTTAGTTGCAGTATACAAATCTACAGTCCATTCAGCAGATAAAGAGAAGCCAGCTTTTCCTTGATAAAAACCTAGCATTGTCTCACCAGAACTTAAACTGATGTTTCTCTCCCCTAATCGTTCAATCGCAGCATTCCAAAGTATTCGTCCAAGTCCGATTCCTCTGTATTTTTGTCCTACAACATACATACCAATATAGCCATGATTAGAAGAAAGAGCAATACCGCTACAGCACCCAACTATTTCACCATCTTCTGCACTCTCTGCAATAAATATGCCACGAGGATCAACATCTAGCCAAGATTTTATTTCAGCTTCTCGGCCCATCTCCCTACCTTCAGTTTCAGGAAGACAAATCAGTGCAGGGATATCTTCATATTGCAAGTTTCTTATTATGAATTGGGCCATTGATGGCTTAGATCAACGATACTTAATAGGTAATTGGATAACAGTCTTAAATATCACAAACAGAAGCGTTACACGCAATGGCTTTGAAACACTTACGGACACTCCAATAAAACGCTTAAAGCGCACTAGGAGCATACAACAAATTTAATAACAGTACAATTAAAACTTTAAAATAAACCAGTATCACAAACTGAGATCACGGACGACCAAACAGCACGGCGCAATCGCCAATCTCATTTAATAAAGCCTAACAAGAGAACATATCACTTCACTTCATGAAAAGAATTAATTTGCATGTCTTTAACCTAGGAGTACATACAAATTAAACGCTTCCGGTTGCAAAGCCGTTTCCAAATGTATGACTACAGTCGGCAGCAAAAGTATCCGAGCACTAGCAAAAATTCCTATATATAAAAAAAAAACACTTAACACTGTTTTGTTAAATAAATCCTTGTCGAATCATGTTCTTAGACTGACTAAGAACAGGATTCGACAAGGATTTATTTAACAAAACTGCACTAAGTGTAATTTTTTTTACATAGGAATTTTTGTTAATGCTCGGATACTTTTGCTGCAGACTGTATTTGCAAAAAACTTTCAAAATTTACGTCATCGAAGTTGCAAGCGTTCCGTTTGTATGTAACCCTTTGACAACATTATGATCATTGTCAAAGTTCGTATTATTTTAACTTATAAAATTTATTGCTTATATATATATATACATACATATATATATATATACAGTGAAACCACGATCTATCATTCCCGGATCCATCGTTATCCAGCATTGATCGTTTTATTTCTGTGGTCATTGCACAATCTGTATTTAAATAATGTTAACTGAACCCGCATATATCGTCCTTTAAAAAGTCATTTTCCCGCATTCATCGTTGTAAAATTTTTCTTCTGACCGATATGAAATTGAAAATCAAGCTATTCCATATGACATTCAAACTAGAATTACTTCTTTTATTCTAAAATAACTCTTTTCCCCCTCCGCGAAGGATAAATATTGTGATGGCATGTCTCCAGGCCATCCTCAAAGGTGAGTTCCAGACCGTCGCCATTTGCCCATATTATAGCACTAGTGCGATGCTAAACCCAACCAACCTCAACTACTCAAACTAATGCTGTTTTAGGTGAAGAAAAGGGATTGTGCACACATTGTAACATGTGTCTATGAATTACTGAATACGGATAGTGTGTTTTTCCTGGGAGAATAAGTTATTCTGCTTTGTGTAAAGAGGAGAATGGATACATCCAGTATGGCCAGCTACTACATTTTTTCAGATATTTCAGGCTGAGCCTACGCCAGTGCCATGTGTGCCTGACGTAATTACAGCATTCGAAAATGCACGAATTTTTTTATATGCACATAAAATCACAGAAAAGGACCAGAAAATGTAAATCTGGAAAATCCCCGTTTCATTTATAAAACAAACAAAAAAATCTAACATAAAATTACTGATTTTTAAAAGGAAATATCACTTAATGTTCTACAACTTTGATTTATTTCTTTGACAGTTTGGAGAGTAAAAAATTAGTTTTTATTAGTAGTATATTATATATAGTGCGTGTATTATTTCATAAACATCGTTTTATTTGTGTTTTGTCTTTAACCCGCATTCATCGTTTTCCCGCTTTCATCGTTTTTTTTTTTACGCACCCCATGAAAAACGATGGATCGGGGGTCTACTGTATATATATAGGTATATTCCAATGAAGCATTCCAAAAGTATTACTAAAGATGCGAAAATTTTCCAAAACGTCATTTAGTTTTACTACAGTCAGCAGCAAAAGTATCCGAGTACTAGCAAAAATTCCTATGTAAAAACGCTCACTTAACACTGTTTTGTTGAATAAATCCTTGTCGAATCATGTTCTTAAACTGACTAAGGACAGGATTCGACAAGGATTTATTTAACAAAACTTCGGTAAGTGTACTGTTTTTACATAGGAATTTTTGCTAATGCTCAGATACTTTTGCTGCCGACTGTATGCATCAGTCATGCACCAGAATAAATCTACTGAACAGTCAGTTAAAATCTGACTACAGTCGGCAGCAAAAGTATCCGAGCACTAGCAAAAATTCCTATGTAAAAAAAGTACACTTAATACTGTTTTGTTAAATAAATCCTTGTCGAATCATGTTCTTAAACTGACTAAGAACAGGATTCGACAAGGATTTATTTAACAAAACCGCATTAAGTGTGCTTTTTTAACATAGGAATTTTTACTAGTGCACGGATACTTTTGCTGCAGACTGTGATAGAAAAGAAAGTTTTTAAAAATGGAAAAGTGAAGACAAATTAGCTACAATTTAAAAATGAGAAATTAGAACAAAATCAGTACTTAAAAAATAGTGCATAATCATCAATTTTAAATTATAAATTACAACAAAAGGTTTATTTAGCAGCGCCACATATTACCCAGCGGTGACTTTTGAAAATTTTTTTCGAACTCCTTCGTCCCCCGTCTCGTTTAATCTTCTACAAAGTTTGACAAAACATTGTTAGCACATTCAGATTACAGTCGACAGCAAAAGTATCCGAGACTAGCAAAAATCCCAATGTTAAAAAAGTAAACTTAAAACTGTTTTTTTAAATAAATCCTTGTCGAATCATGCTCTTAGACTGGCCAAGAATAGGATTCGACAAGGATTTATTTAATAAAACTGTATTAAGTGTACTTTTTTTTTTTTTTTTAATAGGAATTTTTGCTATCGCTCGGATACTTTTGCTGCCGACTGTAATACTACAGCGCCTAGAATATACAGTGTGGCAAGCGCTTATGATCGAATGCTTAAAATACTGCTAAAAAAATTAAGCTTCCCAGATGGAGCTGCGATCGATTTTTTTTGCGCAAATCGAAGAGCTGATTGGCTTTTCTCAGTTTCGTTTGCTCACTCACGTGATCTAAGCACATAATTAACCAATAGGGAGTTTTCAAGGAATAAACTCGGTCGTACTGACCTCTGGTGAGAGGCTTAGTTTTTAAGGCTTTGATTTGCTGGTTGCTTTCCACACTATGTATTCTAGGCGCTGTACTAATGCTCTCACATAGTTTTCACAATTTTCAAAATCCAGGTGGGTATCCAAACTGAATTTCTTTAGTTACGAAAATTCTATTAATACAGTCGGCAGAAAAATTATCCGAGCACTAGCAAAAATTCCTATGTAAAAAAAGTACACTTAATACTGTTTTGTTAAAGTCGAATCATGCTCTTGTCGAATGCCTTGTCGAATGCCTTGTCGAAATTTAGCGATGGTCTGGAACTCTCCTCTAGAATAAGGTGACTAGAGTAAAGGCGTCCTTTTTTCAAAAGGACAGACGTTTTTTAAGACTTTTTCTAAGTTTTAAAAAATTGTTACTTGAAAATTATTTATCATAATTATTAGCTTTTTGTTCCCCATTTACAAAAAATATATAATCTGGTGTGTCACTCACACGACTTTCTCTTATCCTGAAATTTAATACTATAAATACAGCTTGCAGATTAATAGGTAAGATAACGAGTACTGTTATGTAAACCTATGTTAAACAATTCATATTAGGCTTCTGAAGAGTTTTATATGATAATTAGTTCTGTGAGAGGGGGGCTACCGCCCCCCTCAACCCCCCGTTTCATTAATGCACCTACATTTATATAGAATTTAATTCGGTTATTAAAAAATAATTCTCTTTTTAAAAAATAATTTATTAAAATTATTATTAAAAAAATTATCTTTTACGATAAGGCAGACGATTTCCATATTAGAGAAGTAGTATAACACCAAATGTCCAAAAAAAGTCCATTTTATTCTCAATATTTAAAAAAAAAAAAAGAAAAAGTACGATTTTTTTTTCTAAGTTTTTTTTTCGTTAAAAGTAAAAAAAAAAATGATAACTTTGCTTTAAATTATCGCAGATCGATGGTTCAACCATTCGTTTTAAAGGTAGCGAGCTCTTTTATTAGCGAGCTCTTTTGAAAGATACCCATCATGAAAATTTACTCCCCTCGAGGGGGGACTTCCCCCCCCAGGGGGGGAGGCGAGGCTCCTACACACACAAATTTTTTTCCCCAGTTAACTATCTCTATTACAAAAAATATATATTCGTTTCATTTGGTTTAGTGCAGTCTATAGACATTAAACTCTACTTTCCTGCAATTTCCCCCATAGACGTAATGTATTAGAATTCTCCTGATTGTCCCTGTACACGAACCATTTGCTTGATCTTAACGAAAAGCTTACTGTAGCGTCCCTATATGATACACATTTAAAATACCAAGTTTGAACTTTCTGCCATAATTTGTTCTTGAGATATGTTGATAACACACAGACACACACACAGACATACAGACACACAGACATACACGCAGACCATTTGCTAAAAAACATGATTTTCGTATTCATGGGACCTCAAAACGTGTAAATATAACAAAATCTCGCGTTCGAAAATTTGACCCAAAAACAATACTTTCTCTACCTTATGGGTAAGAGAAAGTAATAATTATGTTCCTAATTAGGTAAATTTAATAATTATTAATGCTTTTAATTTATATTGGCACTCTGATCTGCTCACCATATCGAGAATAGTGATCAGATTACAGTACCTTTATAATTAAAAAGGGTTGAAAATTATTACAATTAGACAATATAAATGCGATTTTCTCTTTTTTTTTTTTTTTTTTTTTACTTTCTCTTACCCATAAGGTAGAGAAAGTATTGTTTTTGGGTCAAATTTTCGAACACGAGATTTTGTTATATTTACACGTTTTGAGGTGCCCTGAATACGAAAATCATGTTTTTAGCAAATGGTCTGTGTGTATGTCTGTGTGTCTGTCTGTGTGTCTGTCTGTATGTCTGTGTGTCTGTGTGTCTGTCTGTATGTCTGTGTGTCTGTGTGTCTGTCTGTTATCAGCATATCTCAAAAACAAATTATGGCAGAAAGTTCAAACTTGGTATTCTAAATGTGTATCATATAGGGATGCTACAGTAAGCTTTTCGTTAAGATCAAGCAAATGGTTCGTGTACAGGGACAATCAAGAGAATTCTAATACATTACGTCTATGGGGGGGAAATTGCAGGAAAGTAGAGTTTAATGTCTATAGACTGAACTAAACCAAATGAAACGAATATATATTTTTTGTAATAGAGATAGTTAACTGGGAAAAAAATTTTGTGTATGTAGGAGCCTCGCCTCCCCCCTCGAGGGGAGTAAATTTTCATGATGGGTATCATTCAAAAGAGCTCGCCAATACCTTTAAAACGAATGGTTGAACCATCGATCTGCGGTAATTTAAAACAAAGTTATCGATTTTTTTTACTTTTAACGAAAAACAAAAACTTAGAAAAAAAATCGTTTTTTTTTTTTTTTTTTTTTTTTTTTTTTCCCCTTCTTTTTAATGATGAGAATAAAATGGACTTTTTTTGGATACTTGGTGTTATACCACTTCTCTAATATGGAAATCGTCTGCATTATCATAAGAGATATTTTTTTTTAATAATAATTTTAATAAAATATTTTTTAAAAACAGAATTATTTTTTAATAACCGAATTAAATTCTATATAAATGTAGGTGCATTAATGAAACGGGGGGTTGAGGCGGGCGGTAGCCCCCTCACACAGAACTAATTATCATATAACTCTTCAGAAGCCTAATATGAATTGTTTAACACAGGTTTACATAACAGTACTCGTTATCTTACCTTTTAATCTGCAACCTGTATTTATAGTGTTAAATTTCAGGGTAAGAGAAAGTCGTGTGAGTGACACACCAGATTATTATTATTCAAAAATGAACATAAACAAAACAATAATTTTGATACAAAATTTCCTTGCTACAACTTTCAAAATTTAAAAAAGTCACGGTAGCCCGGTCGGTAGAGCACCGAGCTCTTAATTGGAAGATTGCGGGTTCGATACTCCAGCCGGCCAAATGCCGTCGTGTACACTGTTAGTGGCTGGAGCACATCAAATCCGTTGTGGCCGCAATGTCCTCCATGTTCCCGTGCAAATTATACCTCTGGGGGTTACCGAAATGGGGGAGCCCTCCCCTTAGTTCAGGATCAAAATTGTGATGGCATGTCTCCGAACCATCCTTAGGGGTGCTTCCCAGACTGTCGTCAATTAACTATTGAGCAGTACTAGTACGACGTTAAACTCAACCAACCAACCAAAATTTCCGAAAATGTCTTCGAAATAGGGGACTGTCCTCTAAAAAAGAGAACATCAGGTCATCTTAGGTAAAAGCGAAAACAAAACATTAAAGAACTCAAAATGCTCATCAAGCAATTTCTGCTTTCTAAGAACATGATTCGACAAGGATTTATTTAACAAAACAGTATTAAGTGTACTTTTTTTATATAGGAATTTTTGCTAGTGCTCGGATACTTTTGCTGCCGACTGTATCTGGAAAATATTGTATGTTAATTTCTTTAAACTTTGATTAGTTTAAAGATATTAAAACAAGCTTTAAAAAAATTCCTCTCATTGACCTCAGTGTATTCCAATCGTTTTGTGAGTCCTTGTACACGAACCAGCAGTTGTATAACTAACTCGATTTTCAACTGAAGGCTATACAGAACTTTTAAAACATTTCGCACCCCGACAATGAAATTGGCACAACTCAAAAATACTTGTGGAGAATCAACTTAAGATTACTACAAAAAAATTAGCTTTACTACAATAAAACTGGAAAAATTGCCTGTCAGGTGCATAAATTACAAGATGGAGATGGAATTCTTTACGTAAACGTTGGGCTACTTCATTCACATTTTTTTATGACATGAAATCAAAAGTGTCGTTTTCTGTCTTGTGTCACATTTCTTGCCAGGGTGCGACATATCAGCTTCAAACATGTTAATGATGTTATATTAATGATATTGATGGAAATGAGACCATGGATAGAGATAGACAAATAGGCATATTCATTTTTTAATTTTATTGGAAATTTTTAACAAATATACTTTCATAGATCAAAATACACTTATCTACTGAAAAATATTTTTTTGTGTCTCGTTAAAAAAGAAGGTGCAAGAACTAGAAAATATAACTTTTTATATTCTAAGAAATAACTTGAAACAAAAAAAAAGCAAACTGGAGATACGGTGTCTAAAAAGAATATGTGAAAAGGAGTTATTGGTATTGTCCAGTCAATATCAAGATAAGAACAACGTCAGAATATTGTGTTCCATTGGCCACCAAGAAAAGCAACTTTTAATAACACTGCTCTGTAAAAAAAAAAAAATAATAATAATCCCCGAGTTTTGATACCATTTCTATTGATTCTTATGTAAAATGACCTCCTGAATCTAAATATGAACCCCCATTTTGCCACATCATGGTCTGTTTTCTAGGGACGCCAACCCCCCTCCCCCAATTTTTATCACTGTTCGGTAATTTTGTGGCCATGAATTTGATTTGGAGGGTAAAATAGTATATTTTAATACTTAAAAACAAAAAATATAATGTATAATATATAATAGTAATAATAATCTCCCCCCCCCTAAATTTTCCGCTTGCTCAGATGTTCATGTTTTAGAAATGTTTATCTCTTTAGCCCCTTATAAGATATTTAAGAGGTAAAATAATCTTCCCTCGAAATCAAATTCATAGCCATAAAATTACCGAACAAGGATTTACATTATTAAATTATAAATAAAGAACATACATTAATAAATTATAAATCATAAGTAAATAATACTCTAAAAATTACCGGACAAGGTACCGACAATTACAGGAGCGTCCCCAAAAAACGATGGGTGATAGGGCAAAATGAATGTCATATTCGGATTCAGGAGGTCATTTTACATAAGAATTTGCAGAAATGGGGTTGGTGGCGATTTTCCTGCAGAGCAGTGTAATTAGAGAAATCATCTTAAGTTACTATCCGTCTGAGGGGATTAGATGCTACCTTTAAGAAAAAAAAAAAAAAAAACGAAAAATCATATGCGGTACCCATTGATTATTAACACTTTCCAATTACGCGTGCTTATTGTATCGTATAACATTCAAACTTCTTTACCTTCGTTATCACATAACGGACAGACAGGAGGATTGAAAGATATACAAATAGATTAATTGAATTCATAATCATTCTTAATCGTTGTTGGAAAGTGTTAAAAATGCTTATCACAAACGGAAATTCAACCCTTAATGTATCTGAATAATTTAGTGCAGTCCTGTAAATCTGAAGGTTAAGCATATCATATTATATACAAATTATTATTTTAGCATATTAAAAATAAATAACAATTTCTTTATGATTTTTGCAGTAGAAAGTTATTTAAATGTGATTTATAAAATTTTCTCTCCTAAAACGAAATGCATTGGTATTATTTGGACCCATTAATGTCATTTTAAATAGGAAATATTCCATAGTGAACTTGAATAACATATATCATTTTTAAAATATTCTGAAAATAATTACGGACGTCCGGCCCGGGCACAAGGACAAGTAGACAGATGGACAGTCGGACAGACAGATACATAAATTCAAATCACAGTCACACTTAAAAATTGATAGAAAGTGTTAAAAACGTTTAATGTAAACTAAAATGCTGTTCCAGCAAATTTCCAAAAATAGCCCTTAATATAACAGAATATTTTTGTGTGACCATATAAATCTTAATGCTAATCATACTATGTTCTATAGAAAGCATTCTTTTGTGCATATGGAAAACGTATTTCAATTTCATTAAGATTTGTGCGAAGTTATTAAAATTTGGTTTATAGAAACATCTCTCATAGAATGCAGCGGTTTCAAATACTTTTGGGTGTCCCTGTACACAAACCAGTGGTGATATTTACTCCATTTTCTATAGAAAACATCCGATAGTGAACATGGATAACATTTCAATTTTATTAAGATTTGAGTGAAGTAAAGGCATTAAAATATGATTTATAGAAATACCTCTCATAGAACACAACGCTTTGTAATACTTTTAGGTGTCCCGGTACACAAACCAGTAGAGGTACTCGCTCCATTTTCAGTTGGGAACATCCGATAGTGAACTTAAATAACATATATCAATTTCAAGAAATTCTATGGATATTTACAAGAGTTAGAGCGCGGGCAGACAGACAAACTGAAGTCATTAACACTTTTCAACCTTGTTGGAAAGTTTTATTTATTCATTGCTTTTTAAAATCGAGAGAAAATATTTCAAGTAAATATTTGTGAACGTGTATTAATTTCTTTCTTTTCTTTCTTTTTAATTTTCCAAAATGTAGTAAATTTCATTACAAGAGTTACAAGAGTTAGAGCGCGGGCAGACAGACAAACTGAAGTCATTAACACTTTTCAACCTTGTTGGAAAGTTTTATTTATTCATTGCTTTTTAAAATCGAGAGAAAATATTTCAAGTAAATATTTGTGAACGTGTATTAATTTCTTTCTTTTCTTTCTTTTTAATTTTCCAAAATGTAGTAAATTTCATCATTTGCATCAATAATCGATGATAACCAAATCGTGGGGCCCCCAATCCTCGCTGCCTTCCTTAAAGTGTAGGATACGGGCACGTTCACTACAGCACTGGTATCTATCCTCGACATATGCCAATGCCCATGTTATACTGAAGGAAATTTTTTTATTAAATTACTCATTAGTAAATACGTTTTTTATGCCGTTTACACATTTAGGAAATTCCTAACCATTAACAGAGATTCTAAATAAGGGAAAAGGCCCCAACAGTAGCCGAAATGTTTTGCTCTGGAATTAACTAAACTTGGTATTTAGTTGGACTTTGGCCTAAACTGGTGCTTATTACATTCGAGGATCAATTGCTCAGTATGTGGCGCTGTCGTATCCCTTTTTAATAGGTCCATTTTTAATAGGGCAGTGTAGGACAAAATTTCATAGAAATTTTATATATAGATAAATATTTTTAACTTTTCAGTGTAAAATTAATATATACATATATATTTATATTTATTATAGTAATATTCAAATATATATATATATATATATATATATATATATACACTAAGGGACAAAAAATATCCGCACTGCAGAAAAATTGACTTATACCTTTTGTGTTTGTAATAACTTAAAAACTAATGATTGAAAGAAATAAAACTGTTATGTTTGTATAATATACGGAAGTCATAACATGATACCTATGTACATTTTTGATTTAATAATTCGCTTTATTACACTCTATGAAGTATTTAATAAAAATCTACATAAAATTTTCTTTTTAAACGTAATATAATAAACATATACTTTGTATTCTATTAGGATTTATTATATGAAACAAATACGTTATATTTTAATGTAAGAAATAAAACAATTTATTTGCTAGTATATCTAAACAATTATTTAATAAAAATGTGTATTCTGTATTGGATAATTCCATCTTTACATGGAATTACTGCTTTAATGCGCAATGGCATAGTATTTTACAATTTTTTAACATGAAACACAGAAATGTTACTGTGCCAAATATCACAAATGATTTTTTCTAGTTCTTGCAAAGTTGTTGGCTACAAATTTCGAATCCCCACCCTCTTTTATAGACTAAAAATTTTCGAGCGAATTCAGATTAGGACTATTTTCAGATCTGGTAAAGAAGAAATTCTACAATATTCTTTCTGGGATTTAACTTTAAGTAAAAAAAGTTATGATAACTTACAAAATTATAGATTCTAATGGGAATGGATAAGTAATTTTAACAACGTGAATCAAATAAACATACCACAAGCGCCATGTAACAAGGTGCATTATCTTTCTTGAAATGCTGATTGTGGAAAAGTCTGAAATACCTCCAAAATAGTCGGCCAGGCATTAATTTTTTAATGGCCGTGTTTTATTTCGGGTTAATTGGTCCTTTGAACATGAAAATTTGCCCGACTCATTGAAAAATTATGCACTTTCGTATCATAATGTACGGAGAATGTGTCACTGTTTAAAAAGTGCGATTTTCATTAAGTCGATCACATTTTCGTCATCAGACCTGCTTGTTCCTGCCAGCTCGAAATAAGTTTAACTTGATTCATCAGATAGAAGCACTTCCGCCCAATAATTAACCGATCATTTTTTATTTTATGTTTTTTTTTTAACCCTCTGAAGTCTTACTTTTCTAATTCTTTTCGTTAAAAATGGATTTTTTTTTTTTTTTTTTTTAGATTTTCTGGAATTTAAACTTGCTTTGTTTAATCGTTGTTGCACTGTATTTAAAGAAATTATGTTACTAAAAAAATTTTCTGAATCCCTTCTATGTTCTAAATGTAATACAAACTTATTTTTTAAGCACTGGCTTTTTAACTTGCGATCATATCGATTGAATGAGCAACAGGACCACCTATATATAGAGACAAATTTCCAGTTTAAACAGCCAAAACATTTTATATCTTACTATAAACCAGCTCACCAATATTTCGTTATCATTTAGTCATTTTCATATGCCTCGTATTAAAATATTTTTTTTATTTTCCCTCTAAAATTAATATTTTTTGTGGCATCGTTAATTGCCTTATTCTTGCCAGTTTTGAAATACTTTCTACAATTATTTTCTAAAAATTTTGAACAATTCCATCTTCTTTTTTATACTTAGCTCAATACTAAATTGTACGTAGAACAGAACGTAATAAAATCTGTTCGAAAATTTACTTTTAAAACAATAAAATTGGCGATTGCAGAAATAGAAATGGAAAATATCCAAATGCGGCCTTTTTTTTTTTTTTTTTTTTTTTTTTTTTTGTCCCTTAGTATATATGTAGGGGCATTGATGCTATATATATATATATATATATATATATAAAGGCATATTAAAACATTTTTTCAATATAGGTATCTTTTAAAAGTACGCGGTAATACCTCCAAAACGAAAGGTTGAACGATAGATCTGTGATAATTTAAAACAAAGTTATATTTTATGTATTTATTTATTTATTTATTTATTTTTCATTTTTAACAACGAAAAAAAAATAGAAATGTATTTTCAAAGATACCTTTTCTATGGCAGAATGATAGTTTTTCTTTGGACATTTAGGATTATACTTCTCACTGATGAAAATCGTCTGCATTCATCACGAAAAATAAATTTTATAAATAATAATGTTAATAAATTGTATGTAATGAAATGTAATGATATGTAAAAGAAAGTTCCTTAGTGGCCACAACATGCTAGTTTTTTTAAAGCATTCAAAAAAAATAAATAAATAAATATAAACAAATAAATAAATTTTAATATTTGATAAAATTTATCTTTTTTTTTTTTAAGAATAGTTTGGAAGTTGTTGTTTACACTTTCCAACAAAGTTTAAAAGGATTTTTTAATTTATTTCCGAGTTTTACCATTACAAAGGGAAAAGTCAATAAGGCGTTGGGGGCCGCGGTAGCCCAGTCGGTAGAGCGCCGACCACGCAATTGGAAGATTGCGGGTTCGGTACTCGAGCCGGCCAAAGACCGTCGTGTACACTAATGGTGGCTGGTGCACGTAAAATCTGTCGTGGCCGCAATGTCCTCTATGTTTCCATCAACAATTATACCTCTGGGGGTCATCTCTTCTGTGGAGGATCAAAATTGCGATGGCATGTCTCCGGACCAACTCTAGGGGTGAGTCCCAGACCGTCGCCAATTGCCCATCTGCGCAGCACTAGTGCGACGTAAATCCCAACCAACCAACCAATAAGGCGTTGGTCAACCTATAGCCTTGGATGTAAATAGAGATCCTACATGATAAGAGACTGGACATTGACCCGCCAGACGATCCGCCATGTTTGTTCAAGCTGTTATATGCGGTACCATTACGCTCTGCAAAATTTCAAATGGCACTCTACAAGGCATTCTAAAGATAAATAAAAATGTTTTATCGTGATTTTAATTAAAAGAAAAGTGTTAGACACTGATAAAATTAAATTACGTCCCACGGCGATCGACTGGTTTTTAAACGAACATCCGCCATATTTGTTCAATGTCCAGTCTCTCTCTATCCAGGGTCCCTAGATGTAAGCTGTCACTCGGCGGAGCATAGAATGATAAAGTTCCCGATTGATGTCCTGTGGAATTTCTTGTCAAATTGTCTCCAACTATCGGGCTAAATCATCAACATGCCCGGATGGCTGCAATCGCCTTCCCAAATGTATGCTCTATGGGGAAGAGATTGGGTAACCTAGATGACCAAGGAAGTTTTGCTCTGGGGGTCACCGAAACGGGAGAGCTATCCCTTCCGTGGAGGATCAAAATTGTGATGGCATGTCTCCGGACCACCTCTAGGGGTGTGTCCCAGACCGTCGCCAATTGCCCATCTGCGCAGCACTAGTGTGACGTAAAAAAACCCAACCAACCAACCAAGGAAGTTTTGGAAAAGCTTGGAGACAATTCTTAGCAATACGTTCAGAATATTATCTTGTTTAACACGTTGAGCGCCATGTCATCCATTCTAGATTCTAGACATTTTGTCATACATCTCTAAAATTACTGAAGGAATCCTCTTGAAACTTTAGGAGTATGCAGAACATGTTATACTTCAAGCATTTCAGGGAAAGTTTTACCCCGAAAGTAAAAGCATTACCTATAAAAAATTAACACGTTGAGCGCCATGTCAGCCATCGGTGGCTGACAATGTCAAATACGATATAAAGCCGCGTCAACCATCGGTGGTTGACAGTGTAAAATAGTGTATAAAACTAAAAATATTACATTGTTTTAAGTATGTAATTATTGAAAATTTATTTTAAATTTGCTTAATTTTTATTTATTACAGAAGGAATCATTATGGAATTTTAATGAATTTTAAGAATTCGCGTGGCGCTCAACGTGTTAAAATTAAATCCAGGGTGTCGTAAAAGGAACGGTACCACAACCGGTCGTAGAATGGGGTATACTTATTGCTGTGCTATAAGTGTGTCAGAATTGAATACCAAAGTGATCGAGCTGTCAAAGGAAATTGCTCCCCAGACTATATTGCCTTGTTATGGTAAGCTGGCCAAATGTCCCCATCTTCTGGGGACAAATGGGGACTTCCTTTATTTTGAAGGCATTTTTCTAAGTTTTAAAAATTGTAGAAAGTAAATTATTAATCAATAATACTTTATTTTTAGTCGTTATTTATTAGGAATGAAAAAATACATAAAGGCATATTAAAAATATGTTATTGGATAATTGTAGCAATTTTTAACGCTTCTCTATTATAAAGGTACTTTGATCTGGTCAGCCTATGTTATGGGCATTTGTGCCATGCGATGGTGCAGGCAGGATCCTCTCTTCTGCCCTGACACTAAGCGACACGAAAAATACACTAAACGACAAGAAAAAAAAAAAAAAAAAAAAAAAAAAAAAAAAAGCCGCACTTGGATGTTTTCCTTTTTACCTTCTACAACCGCCAATTTTATTGTTTAAAAATCAAATTTTCGAACAGATTTTATTATGTTGCCCTCCACACACACACTTTAGCATTGAGTCCAATGTTAAAAACAAAATGTAATTGTCAGAAAAACAGTAATTTTAGAAATTATTTCAAAAATGTTAAGAATAAGGCAGTTAACGATGCCACAAAAAGTATTAATTTTTGAATGACAATCAAAAAATATTTTAATATGTAAGATGGTAAAATAATCAAATGTTAACGAAATGTTGGTAAAATGTTTTTTAGCAAAATATAAAAGTTTTTGGCCGTTGAAACTGGAAATTTGGCTTCAGGCGGCCACTTTGCTCATCCAAACCGCAAGTTAAAAAGCAAATGTTTAAAAAATCGATTTGTATCATGTTCAGAACTTAAAAAAGATTAAAAAAATGTGTATATCCAAATATTTTCTTCAAAAATAGTCCGGAAGTAATTAAACAAGGTAGGTTAAAAACCAGAAGATCTGCAAAAAACCCATTATTAAAGACAAATATTTAAAAAAAAAAAAAAAAAGACACCAGTTGATTAAAAATTAAAAAAATTAGCAGTTAAATATCGGCCTGAACTGAGTTTCTCTGATGAGTGAAGTCTAATTTATTTCGAGCTGTTGAAAAAAAAAACTACTAGGACGGTAAAAATGGGACTGACTTAATGAAAATTGCTCTCTTAAAACAGTGACACATTCTCCGTACATTATGGTACAGAGGTGCATACTTTTTCAAAGAATCAGACGAATTTTCATGCTCAAAAGATCAATTAACTCAAAATAAAACAGGGTGATTATAAAAGTGGCGCCTGACCGACTATTTTGGAGATATTTCAGACTTTTCTTCAAACAGCATTTCAAGATGATAATGCACCTTGCTGTACGGTGTCTGTGGTATGTCAATTTGAATCAAATTGTTAAAATTACCTATATAATCCCATGAGCACCTATAATCCTATAAGTAATAATACATTTTTCACTCTAAGTTAAATCCCACAAAGAATTTCGTAGAATTTCTTCTTCATTAGACTTGGAAACAGTCCTAATCTCAATTCGCTCGAAAATGTTTAGTCATAAAAAGGCGCGGGAAGAGAGAGGAGGATTCGAAATTTGCAGCTTACAACTTTGCAAAAACTAGAAAAATTATTTAAAATATTTAGTACAGTGAAATTTTTGAGATTTATATCAAAAAACAGTATAATACTATGCCACTGTGCATTAATGCAGTAATTCCATATAAAGGTGGAATTAACCCAATGAAGAATCATAGCCTCCTAAACTAGATACCTGTCGCGTGGCTCGGAAACGTAGCAACAGTTGAAGCGGTAGACAGCGCCACCTGGTACAGATTGTGTAATTTTTTTCATTCAACTGTCACCAATAATTTTAAGAAGTGATATATGATATATATAATCGACGTTTCTTCGATTCTATTCGCCTTTTATGTGTACCATAGACCACTTTAAAAAAAAATTTTGTGGCTGTTGAACAGAAAAGTCGCGTACTTTGTATCAGGTGGCACTGTCTACCGCTTCAACTGTTGCCAAGTTTCTGAGGAACGCGACAGGCATCTAGTTTAGGAGACGATGGAAGAATACATATTTTTATTAAAAAATTGCTTAGATCTAACAAATAAATAGTTTTATTTCATAAAATAAAATATAATTATTTCATATAATAAATCATAATAGAATACAGAGTGTATGGTTATTGCATTATGTTTAAAAAGAAAGTTTTATGTATATTTTTATAAAGAAATTCGTAGAGTTAAAGCGAATTATTAAATCGAAAATGTACATAGGTATCATTTCATCCCTTTGGTATTATGCAAGCATGACAGTTTTATTTGTTTCAACCACTAATTTTAAAGTTATTACAAATTATAAAGGTATTAGTCATTTTTTCTGCAGTGCGGCTTTTTTTTTTTTTTTTTTTTGTTGTTGTTGTTGTTGTTGTTTTTGTTGTTGCTTAGTGCACAAGTCAAAATTATCTTTGAAGTTGGATTTCTGCATTTCGCTTGCTCGAGCTCAGCTCGGGATAAGCCGGGAAGGGGTTAAAATGAGAGTGCTATTTGTGATATGTATATGTATATTTTATCAATGCAAAAAACCCTTAACGGGTTAAAAGTTTGTGACGCAGCACTGTACTTTATGGCTATAAGAATTAGAAATACGGGTCTTAAAAATAATGATAGCAAATTTTCAGTGACGCTTTGATATTAATTAAATTATACATAGATTTTCTTATTTGAATTAGCTTTTTTCTTTTATTTATAATTATAGTGTAAACGTTATTTTCAAGATAAAATAATATATAGCATTTACTCATTGATCCTTTCCATTCACATCTCTTATACTATGATAGCATGTGTTTTAAAAGAAATTATATGAAATTCCAGTAAAGCAGTGGTGTTACATTAAATGATTTGTTTTTAAATTTCACTGCAATTATTTTGTTTTGCATATTAAAGTATGTGTGCACATTGAAATATTGCTTTTAATTTTCAAATACGCTGTCAAATATATCACTTTCATTAAGCTTATATTATGTACTGAAATATATTTATTTCAATGAATTATTCTATCTTTTGCGTCACGCCATCCAAAACTGTAAGTAAAATATATGGAAATGTTTACTTTGTGTCATTCCATCCAAATAAACTGAAAATGCATGCAAATAGATATTGTGCTGCAAAGAAAAAAATTGTGAAATTTTTTTCAGTTTTGGATGGCGTGACGCAAAAGATAGAATAATTCATTGAAATAAATATATTTCAGTACATAATATAAGCTTAATGAAAGTGATATATTTGACAGCGTATTTGAAAATTAAAAGCAATATTTCAATGTGCACACATACTTTAATATGCAAAACAAAATAATTGCAGTGAAATTTAAAAACAAATCATTTAATGTAACACCACTGCGTTACTAGAATTTCATATAATTTCTTTTAAAACACATGCTTTCATAGTATAAGAGATGTGAATGGAAAGGTATCAATGAGTAAATGCTATATATTATTTTATCTTGAAAATAACGTTTACACTGTAAATATAAATAAAAGAAAAAAGCAAATTCAAATAAGAAAATCTATGTATAATTTAATTAATATCAAAGCGTCACTGAAAATTTGATATCATTATTTTTAAGACCCGTATTTCTAATTCTTATAGCCATAAAGTACAGTGCTGCGTCACAAACTTTTAACCCGTTAAGGGTTTTTTTGCATTGATATCATTACTTTTTAGGGGTTAATGACCAAAACGTAAAATTAAAGGAGCATGGTAATGAGTTATAACACTGTATAAAAATTGTTGTTTTATAGGTCATGCTCGAACAAAATAACAAACTAAATGAAATTTAAAAATTTTATAAAAAATGATTAAAAGAAAAAAAAAACTTTAAGAAAGAATATTTTTTGAGGGATAGAAACATGCAACATTACAAAGGCATAATATAGTACATTTTAAAAATGACAAAAATTTCTACAAATAAAAAAATAAATAAAAAAGATTTTTTATTTTATTCAATATTCAATTTCTTATATAGCTCATTGGTTCAACTATTTCTTAGATAGTCCAACAGAAAATTCAAAATAAATGTTTAAAAAAATAATTTGTGTACGAAAGTTTTTGTAAAAAAGTGTTACGAATAAGTTTCTAAAGAGTTTTCACCACATCGATTTTAGTTAGATAAAAACTTAACAAAAAAATTTTAAATGGTCAATCGACTGAACAAAAGATAAATATTTTGTTATTTTTAAATTGTAGATGCATAAAGTAAAACTGTTTAAGGATATGACAGTAATTTTCCAAAATACCTAGCACCATTGGGATGAGGTTCAGATCCTCCCTTAGAAACTCTGATAATTCTAAAAAAGATGCTTAATTAACTTGAGAGAGATTTTGTTTGGTTTAAAATTAATTCAGCTGGGGAAAATAGGAGGGGGGTTACGTGTTAGATCACTTAGAAATTTTAATAGGGAAATCGCTTTTTAGAAAAAAAATTCTAAAAAACATGCATTAAAATGTTATGCATCTAGTTTTATTCTATCTTATTAAACATACTGTACATAGTCCCCACATTCTTTCTAGTATTTCGGAATCACTTTAGAATTTCTAAAAATTTTCTGAAACGTAGTGTAGGGATTTTGGACTTTGCCTCATTTTCGAAAATTGGGTTATGGGGTTATAAAGTGTATATGAGAGATCTAACTTTAAAATTTTAATTGATAAGGATTTTTTAGCACTTTGAGAAATCTTCTAAATATAATCACTTAAAATGTTTCCAGCGATACTTTTTTAAGGTTGGTTGTTTGTAGGTTTTAAGGCCAATTGACAGCGCTAGGGTCCTAGGCCTATAAGTACATTGCCCCCCGTGAGGTCTTTCTAAGGGGTCGTAGCCCGTATTTATGCAAGTTTCGGAGAAAAAACACTTGAAGGAACGGCTAGGTCGAAGAGTGCGGGATGGGATCGAATCCGGCACTTCCCATCCACCAGCTTTTCAGCGCAGAACCGCTCGTGGGGCATTTTTTAAAGAAGCTTATATATATATATATATATATATATATATATATATATATACATTCTAAAAGTCCCATTTTTCTTCCCAAATCTATAGGAAACGCCTTGAAAGTTTTGAAAACGTAAAAAGCGTGCATATTAAATATGAGTCTAAGTAGAACTTTAAATGAGCTCCTAATCACCCTCCTATTCGACATTTTAATGTTTGCCTCCTAATGTTTCTTCTATCTCAATTCCGCTTCAATTTCTTTTTTTCTTTTCCTTTCTTTTCTCTTTCTTTTTTTTAAATAAACCAAACGAGATCAAACCACGTGATCCTGAAATAGGAACATAATGGAGACTATTTTCAGTATATTTAATTTAAAAAAAAAAGAGGCAAACAAAATATATTAAAAAAATTTTTGTTTGTAGAAGACATTGCCGACAAACTAAAAAAAGAACTTCATTTGTTTAAAATTTCAAAGATGTGCCTTTCGCCCCCCTGTTTTTACAGTTCGAATTTCCAAACAAAACAAAGATCCTTCAAACTGATTAAGCTCCCCCTCCCCCCGCCTCCTTTTTTTATAGTTTTTAAATTTTTCAAGGTGTTCTTGAGACACGGGGGACGACTTTAAAAGAAAAATTTTCTTTCTTATTTTCCTAACAAATAGTTATAGAGAAAAACATTTTGTGTTAAAATGTTGTCTTGAAAAGGTCTTTCCATCAAACTAACAGAGATTCCCCCTCCCTCCACCCAAATTTCACATTTATAAAATTAAAATTTGCCCATCACTGAGTCCTTATGCCCCCCTCCCTTCCCCTACTATACACATTTGTTTTTTTCTTAACTAAACAAAATTCCGTAAAAATTCTCGTAGATGTGTTTCACAGTTTTTAGAAATTCCGAAAATTACTAGATAAAAACAAATTGAATAATTCGTATTCGACACTGTTTGGTGAGATTTTGTATGAACTTTGGAAACACACTTTTCTAAAATCGATGAAATTAAATTCATATAAAAATTCTACAGAACAACTTGATTAGTTTTTTATATAATACAAAATGAATTTAAATCAGTTTAATTTAAAGTTGTTTTCGTAAAGAATTTGCCTTTACGATTTTTATAATATAATGCAAACTCAAGTTACTGTAACAATGTTTGTGTTAACAGTAATTATTAAGCTACGGAAAAATCATTTAATTTAGTATAAGTATTAATCGTTATTATAGTTGGTTTGGCCACGACTTTTAAGTTTTTAAACTGATTAATAGATTAGTTTTACAAAGTAAAAACAGTTACATATTATAATTTTACTTAATTTTTTGTGTTTAATTAAAAGCTTAAAATTGCCTCAGTTTACCTCGTAACACTTTTAAGATTTTATGGATATTGTATAGGAAAGCTGTATTAAAAAATAAACAAGTACTTACACAAATTTCAGAACAATATGTTGTACTAAATAATGAGGTTTTTAAAAAATATGTGATAGTAAAAAAAAAATCTTTTGTAATGGAAATAAACATCCTTGAATCCTATTTGAACCTCTATGTCATTTAATAATTTGAATGATATCATTCACCAAAAAAAAATTCCTCAAAGTTTTATGCCATATTTTTTATAATAGTGTGTACAATATTTACAATGTTATTATTAATTTCTAATTTAAAAGTTGCAGATGCATGGTAATTTCAATTTTATTTTATATCACTATTATATCTAAGCAATAAGTATATACGAGTTAAGGAGGATATTTTTATTTATTTATTTTTTTTTTTTTCTGGAGTAGTTTTTATTGTTATATTCATGCCACCTTCCTACTGTTAAATTTAAGAAAGAAAGAAAGAAACGCGAATAATTTTTTAGGTATAGATTTGATTCAAAAGAGAAAAATAAATAATAATAGAAAAATCTTTAAAAAGTGAAATTTTTATACTGGTAAATATTTAAGTAGTATAGTTTGTTATGAATTTAATTTAAAAAAATCTTAATCTATTCAAAATTTTATTATAGCTTAACATTTTGTAATTTATATATATATACTAGAAACTTAATGAGCAAATTAATTATTTTCAAATTCTGTTTTAAGATTTTTTTCAATCCGTAGTTTAATTGATTTATCACCTAATTTTGAAAAAATTACAAATATTTGCATATGATTATCATATTATTTGTCATTTTTATGAAAATAAAGAAAAAAAATTTTGTTGTTGCAATCACTTTTTAAAATAAAACCAATTTTGAAAGTTAACAACGTATCTGCATGAAAACAATGTAAATACAATGAATATTTTTGATAAACAAATGTCATATAAAATACAAGTACCTAAATAAATAACTCATTTAATATATATATTAAAAAAAGAAAATATTTTTTTTATATTTTGTGTTTATTTTTGACGCCAGTTCCCGATAGAGGGAGCCAAAACGATTATTTGATATTGAGTATTTCAGATAGAAAAGAAGACTCTATTCGTCCGCGAAACTGCCGTATCACGGTATTTTCGGAGTAAAACGATTTTTAAACTGAGTTATAAAAAAAAAAAACAAGAGTTTTCCTAGGGAAAAGGGAGATGTCAGGCACATCAGATAAAAGCAATTAATATCATATATCAATTAAACGACATTCGGTCGAGCCATATTCGAGAAAAATTTGTTCCTCACATATGCCGCCCATTTACAACTTAAATGAGCCAATTCATATCTCGAAATATATTGCACGCAGAAATGTAGCGATTTCAGGGTAGGATCAGACAGAAAGTGAAAGACTATTTTGAAAATATCAGAGAAAAACATCCCATATTTCCTGAGATATTAAGTGTCGGCTTTCAGCGGTTTCTTTGATCTCAGATTAGCTGTATATATGAGTGTCGTAGTTTTCGTTCGTATTTTCCGCTGAGTGTCGCCGCGTTCGTTTGTTTTTTCGCTTGCGTCACTAGAAAAACTGCCGTTTTTCATGATATGAAATGCTTTCAAATCAAATTGACAGTATATGTATTTGCTCCAAGTTACTAAAAGCATAATGAAATTTTTTATTTGAGATATAATTTTTGATATTAGTAACTGAATTAAATTTAAATTAGCAATTTAAAAAATGAAATAGGATAAATGAATAATTTAAAAAATGAGTAACTTAAATGGGATACTAGTAGAAAGGTTTGCATTCTTTGAAATAAGAAAAATATTTTATTGGACCTACCTGAAGTTAAAAATAAATTCATTCACGGAAACTCTGTAACAAGGGGAGGTGGAGGAAACTTACTTTGGTGGAAGTGAAATGTCGGTTTGGTGAACTGCTGGGGATGTGATGTTCAGGAACAAATAAGTTACTAGTCCGTTCTCTATTCTAATATATGTAGTCAATGTTTAAAGTACACGAAAATATCCACAGTCGAAATGCAACAGAAATTTGGACTTTTTTGTACACACCTGCTGAATGCACAGTTCCGATACACTGAAGCATTCGCTATTCATTCATTGAATACCAAATTTCAAAGACATTTGCATGCTCGGTCAAAATGTCTTTGGGTACGCAAATTCATTACAATCGGACAATTCCTTATTATTGCCTCGATATATTTCTTTTTCTTTTTTCTATAAAGTATATTTAAATTCAGGTTTTTTTTAGATTGCTTGCCATTAAAAATCGTACAAGCAGAACAAATATTTTGTATACAAAAATTCACAAAATAATTCGGATTCATTACGCTCTTAGAGACGTATTTCTTATAGGCACATTTCAACAGACGTTTTACAGATGTAATAAAGAATATTTTCTATGGAAAATGATATAATTAACATTTTTGATTCATTTACAGTATAGTGACCATATTAGAGAACCTACAAAATATATTAGCATTAATAACTGTTACAATTAACAAATTACAGAGGTATAGTTTATGATAAATAAATGTAGACTTAAGCGGTAATAAATATGATAAATAATTTTCCTTCTACAATTTTTCAAAATTTAGAAAAACAATTTCAAAATTTGGACTGTCCTCGAATTTCGAGGACATATGGTCACTATAATTTACAGTGCAGTATAAAAATATACTGACTCATTACGGAAACTAGTTAGTTGCATTTTCAGCTGTATTGTGTGTTTTCTACTTAGCTTGGATTTGGGGGGCTTGACTTACTTCTAATTAGCTTGACTTTGGGGGGGCTTGCAAGCTCTACTTAGCTTGAGGGGGGAGGGGGAGGAGTCCCCCCCCCCCAATGTTTTAAAAAATAGGGCGGCATATTGAAGTTTCTGGGGGCGCTGTTTTGCAAATTAAAGTTCATTTGAAAGTGGATCATAATTTTGTTAATTATCGTTAGTTACCAAAAACACTTAAGAGTTTTATGTATCACAAGCTGACCAACTGGTTCACCGACCAGCAAAAAAAGTTTGCGTTAAAATGTCTGACTGTAGCAAACTCCCGTTTGGTGGCACCTGCGGCGCCCTCTAAACTAATTAGACTCCTAAACCAGCCTGTTTTCCTACCGTGCAAAGCAAACAACCCTTGAAAATTCTCATCGTATTCCTGACGCTTAGAAAAATCTGATCATAACAAATTACTGTTTGGGGGCACCTATGGCATGATTTCCCGTTTTGTTCACTTACAATAGCCTGTTCGCTTACCGTACAAAAGACTGTTGAAAATTCTAATCGTATTCGGGACCCTTTAAGAATAAGTTAGTAGCAAACTCCAGCTGAGTGGCGCCCTTGCCTGTTCAGCCACCTACAAAGGCATAATGAGGTTTCTGGGGGTGCTGTTCTGTGCCTTGAAGTTCATTTTAAAGTGGATCATAATTTTGTTGATTATCGTTAGTTACTAAAAAAACTTAAGATTTTATGCATCAGAAGCTGCCTTCGGTGACCAACTGGTTCACCGACCAGCAAAAAAAGTTTGCATTAAAATGTCTGACTGTAGCAAATTCCCATTAGGTGGCGCCCTCTTAACTAATTAGACGCCTAAAACAGCCTTTTAAAATGTTTATAACAGCCTATTTTCCTACTGTGCAAATAATCCTTGAAAATTCTCTTCGTATTTACGACCCTTAAAAAAATCTGATTATAAAATATTCCTGTTTGGGAGCGTTTATGGCATGATTTCCCATTTCAAACACTTACAATAGCCTGTTCGCTTACCGTGCAAAAGACTGTTGAAAACTTTGATCGTATTCAGGACCCTTTAAGAATAAGTTAGGAGCAAACTCCAGCTGAGCGGTGCCCTTCCCTGTTCAGGCACCTACAACAGCATGTTCGCTTACCATGCAACGACCCTTGAAAATTATGACCTTAGCAAATTCGCGCTCTGTGGCGACTGCGGCGCCCTTCTCCCATTTCAGATACTTACAACTGACTCGTAAGTATGTGCAATCGCTTTCTCACCTCCAAAAACTTAAAATTACGATTTTTCAAGACCTTAGCTCGAATAAAAAAAAAAGCAGTTTATTGTACGTTATGGCTATTGTATAAAAACAAAATTAGATGAGGTTTGATTTGGTTATAACGATTTCTCACTAACAATTTTTTATTCTAAGTGATCCTTTAAGCAAATTTTTTATTTTAGTTTCATCGCTTACGGGTTTTGAAATATTCATAAGTATATAGAATTCAACTAGAGTTTCTTGACATGAAATAGCACGAAGAAGCTGATTTAACGTCGCATTAATAGGCACATATTGGGCAATTGGCGACGGTTTGGGATTAACGCCCCAGTGGTGGTCCGAAGACAAGCCATCACAATTTTTATCTTCTGCGGAAGAGATGACTCCCCCGCTTTAGTATCTCCCAGGCTCTCTCATTTGCACGGAGCATGGAGAATATTGCTGCCACGATAGAGTTTACGTGCATCAGAGACTGACTTTCATGATGGTCTTAAATTGGCTCGATTATTGAATCCGCAATATTTCTGTCAAGCTGGCAGACGTGAGGTGACGGGTATGATCCCAGGTCACGCTTGTCGGCATAGTCGTTCGAAATTTTCCATGGTTTTCTCCAAACCTTGCGTAAATACGGGCTAGGACCCCTTAGAAAGACCTCCACAGAAGGCACTACCCCTAAGGCCTAGGACACTAGAGCAGTCAATCTGCCTTTTTCCAAAACACCGACACCAACACCTAAGCAAGATATAAATTTCTGTACAAAAAATATTTAATTTTGGACAACGGGATTTTTTTTTAGTTTGTTCTTCCACATAAAGGCATGCGGCAATTGTGTTGCGTTCCTTAGAATGGCTACTACATTTCTTAAAATATTTTTCACACGATATGGGAAAAAAGAAAAACGTTTTTTAATTGGTTTAATATATAAAATAAAAATAATAAATAAATTACTGATTTTTTTTCCTTAAGAGTGAACAATACCTAATTTCATAATAAGAAAACACAACAGAACTGGCGTTTAAAAGCAATAATTGCAAAACTTTGAATAAACACCATAAAATGCAATAAACTTGCAATAATTGTTTCGGTTCTAAAGAACACACGATCCTTCGTCAGGCGAAAAAAGTAGGCACAAGTGCTGCAATCAAAGCGGCAACGCACAAAACCGTTTTAAGTGAACAGCAAAAATATATACAGATGAATGTAAACATAATTACTGGTGTGAGGAGAATAGTGCTGACTCTAAAATAAAAGGGCTGCCTGAGGGGAATTCAATAAAAAGGGCAATAAATTATTATTTGCATATTCAATAAATTATCATTTGCATAATTTGCGGTGTTCTATGTTATGATTTTTGTGTGCAACAAAAGTAAATTACTAATTTTCCTTGTATATATATATATATATAGGCTGTATGCATTTGTTATTTCAGGAATGCTGCAGAACTATTGCTAAGAAAGTTTAAAAGTCAGGGAAAAAAAATTCTAAAGGCCTCTAAACATTTAAAATGTTAGAAAAGGCTACTTGGTACCAAAATGTTTTTAAAAGGGCCGCTAGGTGCTAAAATATGTTGAAAAAGAGCCACAGGGTGCTAAAAACTGTTTAAAAGGGCATCCTGCCAAATTAGCCTAGAGTCAGCCCTACAGAATTATGAAATAAAAGAAGAAAATAAATAAATAAATAAATTAGATTAAAAAATATAACAAAATCTAAAAATTTAAAAAATATCAAAAATATCAAAAATAAACGAAAATCGAACTTATGTGAGTAATTTCATAGCATCAGACAAGAACGGAGTGGAACAAATATCATTAACAAAATTTTTCGAATTTTTAAATATGTAAAAATCTTCATGGACATTCAAATGGGAAGAGAAGACAGGAGATGAAATTATGTCAGTTTTAGGAAAATCAAAACGATGACCATGAGCCCAGCAGTGGGAAGCAATAGAAGATTTAGAGATCTCTTGATTACGAACATTTCGATGGTTCTCATTTATTCTATATTTCAAATGCCTTCTTGTTTGATCAATATAAACTAAATTGTACGACGAACATAGGGCTAAATAAATGCCAGAATGGTTTTCAGTAGGAATGGGTTCTTTAAGAGAAGATAACTTAATTTTGTTGACGAGTTTCTAAATGACTTTAAAACCAAACGAAGAGAGAATTTTAGAAATTTTAAAAGAAAGTGATACATAAAAAGGTAAAATAACTGGAATGAGACTGTGATCGTTCAATTTGGTATCAGAACGTTTAGATTCTTGAATTAATATAAAGCTTTATTAATAATAGAGGAATTATAGCCTCGAGAAAGAGCAAGATATTTTAAGTAATTAATTTCTTTCGAAAGACTAGACGGATCAGAACAAATGTGTAAGACTTATGTTTTACTTACTCATCTTCCAAAAATTGATAAATTTTTAATATTTCATTTTGCGGTAAAAAAAAAAAAAAAAAGAAAGAAAGAAAGAAAGAAAGAGAAAAATGCACATATTGAAAATTCAGATTTTTGAACTCAGAATTACATTAAAAAAAAAAATAAATAAATAAATAAACGATTGTAAATTTTCAGAATGTGAAAACAGAATTTAAATATACATTATGTAATGAGTAATCATGAAATCAAACTTTCCCATAGAGTAACATGGGCCACGGCTGTCGGCGAGATTAGGTATTGTCCACTCTAAAAATATAAAGTTGCTTTCCTTTCTTAAAATTTATTTTGAAAGTTTTATGTTTTACCTGAATTATAACCTAATATCTTTTTAACTTGTTGGAAAAGGGGAAAAAAAATCTTTTTCAATTGTTCTACTTTATCTCAAACCAATACTCTGGTTGTCCTAAGAAAGATACTTTTGCTTAGTCTCATACGAGAACATATATATATATATATGTATTTATTTCTGTAAAGCACATTAACCATATCTTTCGAATGATACTACGTGTAAGCCCTTCCTTTTATTGAATAGGCTAAAAATGTAAGAGGAATTTCATGTCTGCGTATTAATATATAGATTCGCTGAAAAAATTTAGAATGCTCCAAAGATATATAAAAATAAAAAAAGCTGCTAAATGGATGGGAAAAAAACAGCCTTTTTTGGGGGGGAGGGCATATTTTAGGAATATGCTCCGAAGCAGGGGGGTGGGGGGCACATATTAACCGACGAGAGGGCCTGTGCCCTCGATCCCAAATATAGCAACACTCTTTAAAGTATGTGGGTGGCATTTTCAGATGAGGAATACGAAAGGGCGCCAAACGTCGGGTCTCCCCCCCCCAATCAAATTTTCACGCTACGCCCCTGTTTATGTTCCATAGCAGAGTGTCAATCGTGTAGAAAAAAAGCATTGCATTCTAAAGTAAGGTAACCAAACGTCCTCGAATGATGAGGACAGTCCTCGAATTTCTACCTATGTCCTCAGCAATTTGAAAATCATTTGAGGACAAATGTCCTCGATTTTATAAATTTGTCCTCAAATTAAAGCATTCTGTCCTCGAATGGTCCTTCAGTTTGAGGATGCTTTCTTTGATGATTTGTCCTCAAATTGGATTTCAAAAATTTGGTCGCCTAATTCTAAGGGTATCGCTCCGATTTGACACTAAGATGGCCGACTTTTCGTCCGTGTCCAGCCTCACTTAATATAGGTTCTCTAAACCCTTCCTATTTAAAGCGCCATCTTTTCGAATACCTCTACTACTATTCATTCAAGCTGAACTGGTTAACGTTCGAGATTGTAGCTCTTTTCTTTCATTTCATTCTCTGAAGCTGATTGTTGCTGCTACTGGCTCCAGTGCCAAAATATGAAGAGAGTGGTGGCGCGGTGTTGTGAACATTTATGATAGCTGTTTATACTGTGATACAGATCTTTTGTGTGAAGATGTAAATAAAAACGAAAGAATAGGTATCATCATTTATGTTCATTGCAGCGTAATTAATTGAACCTCATCAGTATAATACCTTCCATTTGTGTTATTCATCCCTTATTCAGAAAATAACAGTATGTAAAAATTATGTTGTTCTTTGAATGTTTTGTATTGGTTGTGAATCTGTTATTATACTTATGTTCATCACTAGTTGAATTTAATGTTTACTAATTATTTTGTTTTTTGAATAATTTCGTGCACGTCGGGGAAATTTATGTTATTGATTTCTCTCCGATCAGGCAGTGGAAATGATCACCGGCTAAACATGATAGTATTCATTGAGAGATTTTGCGATTTCGTTCTCATATGTGTATCGTGCTTGATACAGTAATGTAAAAAATGTGTCGAGTTATTGATTTTAAACATGAGATTAATTTTCCTGCAGAGTTTTATGTTATGCGATATCTCAAATTCTTTATACATTTAAATTTTTCGTTTATGTGACGATAGATGAATGGAATACCAGTATAAATATTGGTAATAAATTACAAATTTCTTCAAGCTGATTATTCATCTAAACTAAAAAAAAAAAAAAAAAATTATTTCTATTTAAATCATTATCGTTGATATGTATCTGTCTTGCTACTATTTGTTTACATAAATTCTCAGTATCGCTTTAATCGTGTTTGTTAGATTTATGTTATTTTGTGATAAAACGATGATAACAAAATGCCACAGCTTTGAAATTTGATATAAAGCTGGACATTGACACATTTTAATAATTTGTTTTAGGTCATTTTTTTTATATGAAGGCTTAATTTTAGATAATAATGTCTAAATCTAACAGTAAGTTATTGAAATCAGGTAAGTTATCATTTATCCGAAAATAAATTTTGTTTCTTTAATGAAATTTTTCTTATATTCATATTACAACCCGATTCAACTGATGAAATATATCCTAATTTATAAAAAGTTGATTATTGAGAAGAGAGATGGACGTTTCTCTTATAACCAGTGGCAGCTCACGAGATTCCTTTACAGGGGGGCTGCATCGCTGCATGTCTGAAAACGATTGAGAAAAAAAGCAAAAGTAATTTTCTGAATAATCTATTTAATCAGGGGTTTCGGGCGCAAACTGAGCAAAATATGAAGCAGTAATACAGAAGGATACAGCATAAATTTAAAATTAAATATTATTGGACTTTCATTGCAAAAATTATTTTTCTGGAGATTTTATTTTGTTAACTTTATTTATTAAGGATAATCAATTTTCCACATCAACATATAATTCATCTGCATACTATTATTTTCTCTAAGAAAGTATGAAGTATACGTACATAATTGTAAATCAACTTTCACACATTAAAAAGATGCACACAATGGTTTATATATAAAAATAAATAAATAGTTTGATTACATACTTATGTAAATCTGTACGGTTTTTGCGATAATAGCTGCAAATAATTCAAATTTATAGTCCATAATGATAAAGAATTTTTTTTTGTGTCTCTAAAAGAATTATAAGTTCTGTACTCATCAAAACTATACAAATCATGCAATAATTACCTTTAACCTACCAACCAATTTTTAGCTCAATTGGATAAGACATTTAGACGCTATTGCTCTTCAAATAATTTAAGACTATTAGCCAAAATTATAAGGAATTTTTTTTTTGTGTCCTTGTAAAAGAACTAGAAGTCCCACATCCATCAAAATCTATACAGTTTGTGTGATGGTGACCTTTAACATACTTACAAACTTTCAGCTGAATCGAACCAAGCGTTAGATGTTATTGTGTTTACTCACATACTCACACCATACATATAACTCTAAAAATATCAAAAATGAACTTAGGAGACCTCAAAATGTACAGATACACCAAAATCTTACAGTCAATTTTTTTTTTTTTTTTTTTTTTTGGTAATTACAAAACTTTTTTTTACATAGTTTTTATTCGGAAAGTAAAGAGAAAATAAATGTATCTAACACAGTTTTACTATGCAAAGTATTTGAAACAAAGATTAACTAATAAATTATCTAAAAAACAAAGACAGTACAAATAAATGTACTTTAAAAAAAAAATCTGCTAAGTTCCAAATTTTTTTAGAAAGTGGCTATATCAAAGACAATATTTTCAAACTTCTCCTCTGCAAATAAAGCATATGAGCAATCACCAACAAAGTAAAAAGAGGATCTAAGAAAAAGGAAGTTATTTAAAAATTTATTTGAATATTTAGAATTATAAACCAAAGTCCGTAAGAAAAGAAAGAAAAACACACACAACACAAATAAATTATTTATATATATCTTTACTGAATATATTATTCATGTGAGAATTATGGAATAATGATTGTTTCCTTTTTCTTCATTTTATCCCTGGAGAATTCTTTTTCGTGTGTGAATTTTACAGTAATAGGAAAAAATAGCATCATCGCCATTTGCTATTGGCTATCTTGAGTTTTGCATAAGAAATGGTCTATTACAGAATCTGAGAGTTTAGGAATACATAACAAGGAAAAGGCTAAATAAAAAATTGCACTCCTGTATTAGATTAAATTATGTTTAAGATAGGTATATTTAAAATTGTCTTTTCTTAAAAAAATAAACAAAATATTGATAATTTAAAAAAATTAAAATCTTTGAAAAGGTTAATATTTATAATAAATAATTTTGCCTAGCAACTTTTGTCATGATCTAAAATATTTGTCTTTTTTTTTATTATTATTATTATTTTTATTTATTTATTTTTAATATAAAGAAACTTGAGATGCCACATTTATGCCGAATTATAATTAGGTAATTATTTATCTTTAAGATTCCTGTCTTATATTTTATAGTAATATAATGCCCATATTTTAAAATTACAATAATAATGATGCGTTTCATTAATTTATTTTGAACCATTCTTTGAAATATTGAGTGAAAAATTAACATTGATGTAAAATCATGCACATCACATGGATTATGACATACTTGATAACATTACAATCATTTCAGGTTCTTTTTTTTTTTAAATGTGAACTTTACACACATGATATAGTATGCTAAAATTTCATTTAGATATGGAATCTCTTGTTATAATTAAAAGTGAATTTCCAAGTACCCAATGACTTCTGTATTGTCATGCATTTAAAAAAAAAAAAATTACAAATGCTAAAACACTATTTCATTTAGCTACATTTAAAACAACTTCAATGGCATATATCAGTTTAATTTGGTTTAAAATATTATCACACAACAAAAACCACACATAGTCAAGCCAGAATTGCATTTTGCATGTTTTGTGTGTTCTTAACCCGTTAGTAGTCGCTAGTTGGTCAATTTGCCGCCCATCCTTCAGTGTTTTTCCAGGTTTTTTTTTTTTTTTCAATATCCACCAAAAATATTTAGAAGTGGCATTTGATATATATAAAAGGTGAACAAAATCCAAGAAACGTCGATTATATCACTTCTTAAAATTATTGGTGACAGTTGAATAAAAAGTGCGCAGTCTGTACCAGGTGGTGCTGTCTATAGCAACTACTAACAGGTTTAAAAAGAAGTATGAAAAATACAACATTTATATCAATTTTCTAGATTCTGAAGCAGAATAACACTTCTAAAGTATATTTAAATTAATTTTCTCATAAAGTGTAATGTGTAGGAAATTTTTGTGCATTCCTTTAAATGAACTGAATAACAAATGTTAAAATTCTTAAATTTCCAAGCATATTTATAAAAATTCTCTCTCAAATAGAAAGACAGACAAAACGATGTTATGAACAATTTTCAACTTCATTGTTGGAAAATGTCAGAAATTAAAAATTTAGTATTTTTGCGTTTTTAAGAAAGGTTCGACTGCTAATATTTCTCATCAAAATAAATTCGGAAAAAAAAAAAAAAAAAAAAAAATTAGTCACTAAAATAAAAGTGAAAAAAAAAAAAATAATAATACAGTAAAATCTCTCGTAACCGGCACTCAATTAACCGGCAATCTCAAAATAACGGCACTTTCTCTAGTCCTCTCTAGTAAATGGTAAATGTGAATTTAGCGTACATATGTTTTTTTTTTAAATTATTATTTTAATTAATCTGTGATATTTTTGATATTGTGTTTATGTATTTCGATCTCGTGGCCGTAAAATATCTTAAAATATATATATATACATATACAAAATTATTTTTTCATTTTGGAAAACATTTTATCAATTCCCGGAGAGCAAAGCCCGACGTCACGCCGCGCCGCGCCGGTCTAATCAGCGTGAGCGGCGCACAAACGGAGTCCGTGACGTCACCGCCCACACGCGATCCGCGGCGAACGACGGTACCGGGAAAGGAGCACACGGGAAGCCGGCGGAGAGTGAAGAATGACCGGGAGAAAGAACGCACGCTCACCGTCAATCTGAGGTACGGCACGATCCTACGGAAAATAGAAACGGATTGTTCTGAAATTTATTCTATTTGATTAATTAGTCCAAAAAAGGAATTGCCGGATATCATGTTGAATTTAAAGGAAATAATTTCACTTTTGATTGAATTTGGAAAACAGTTCATATCAATTAATTTTAAGTATAAAAGTTTAGATTTTAGCTATTAATTGAAGTACAGTTTAAAAAAATAAAACTGTCGACTGATTTTACGTTTGTGATGACGTCATAGTTTCTCCCGCGTTCGTTTTTTGATAATAAAGTTTTTAGTTTTTTGATAGTTTATGACTTTCAAAATTCTTTGTTTATCTCTGCCGACTTGCGCGGATTGTAGATCGGCGGATTTTCGGCGCTCGACTGTATATATACTTACGGTGGTATGTGTTTTTGCTTTAAAAAATCGGCGATGTTTCCGATATTGTGTTTATTTAATTAAGGTCGGGAGATCGAAAAATTTGGACAACAAAATTCATATACAGAATATGAATCGGTAAATATTCAATTATCCGGAAAATTCTCTTTTCCGGCAACGGCTCGGTCCCAATGTTCCCGGTTAAAAGGGATTGTACTGTAATAATCTTATCAACAAAACAAACACTTGATACATTTTAAAAACCATGTTTAAGGGAAGGCAAAATTTGTATAAAAATTGAGATTCTGTCTATTCAACGTTTCTGCCATTGGGAAAGCAAGAAACTGAAAAAAACGCGTGAAATTTCCATGTAATATGAGATTAAAAAAACTGTTTGAAAACATAAATAAAATGACTTCCACTTTCTCAATAAACATGGAAAATTTCATGCTAATTTTTCTACCTCTCATACAGAAATAATCCTCAAACACAGCAATTACCGCATTAAAAGCTGTAAAGAAAAACCATAGATTACAAAGGGAAATACTTCTTTTCCAGCATTATTGAAATCCTTTATCAGATGCATCTCCAACGTGCTAGTTTCATGGGGTCAAAACGAGTAAGGGTGGTTTTAACTGTCTTTTCCCTAAAGCAGCGGTTCCCAACTTTAGTTATGCGGACCACAAATTTTGTAAGAAAGACTTTTAGGCCCACTAACTACTTAATATACAAGTAAAACATATAATGGCAAATAGACACCTATATATGTATGACAAATATATATAGAGAGAGCTCTGTAATACATTTCAAAAACAAGTGATCCAAGTTAAAAAAGAAAAAAAGAAACATTAATAAGATTTTTGACGCTGTTTGTTCTCCATGTGAGAGTCAATATCTGGATTAAAACTGGACAGTTTTAGCCTTAAATCACTCTCAACATTCAATTTATTCCTATATATATATAGATATATACATATATATCTATATATATTATTATTATTATTTTTTTTTTTTTTTAACTAAAGTTGAAAAAGCTCGTTCACATAGATAGGTTATTGAAAAGCCCATCAAGTGCCTCAGTGCAATTTTTGCAATAGCTGGATAATTTTGCCGAACTTTTATCCAGAACGGGACCAATGGTGTTTTAAAAAGTAATTTTAGCGTTTGGTCACATGATAGTTCAATTAACGAGTCTTCCACACTTGAAGATAATTTCAATTTTTTTTAGGTAACTTTCTTCAAAGAGATTTCTGATCCATTGGATTTTATCTTCAATTTTAGGGAAAAAGTTCCTAAGAAATATGAAAAGGCTTAATTACTGCTGCAGTTAGTAGATTTCTCATTCACCTGAATGAATAATAAAATGTATAATCACAGTATAAGAGTAACTAAAATAGATTATTACTTTAAAAAATAGTAGTGTTTGAAAAATTCACTATATTAAAAAAAGTTACTACTTTAAGAAAATTAATGTTTTTAATTAGGCTTATTAATAGATATTATTATAAATTTAAGAAAATAAATAATTTTAAATTACCTGAGGTTAGAGGCCAAAGGTTTTAGGTGTTCTTTTATAATTGTAGCTGTTGTTTTATCAATTTTTAATTTGTTGGTTCCAAGAAAATCATGTAGGACTGGAAATGCATCAAAGGAATCTTGTTCCACTTTTTGAGCCCATCTTTGAAGTTTCATTATCGTTATTTCTACTTTGTCTTGCACAAAAAACTTATGACCATCTTTGCCCTGCAGAATTAAGTTAAGAATGTTAAGGGAACCAAAAATATCCGCCAGATATGTCAATCGTTTCAACCAGTATTCATCGATCCAACAGTCTAAGTAGGAGCTTGCAAGTTTTCCATCACAATCTCCTTCCTTAAGGAAAACCGTAAGTTCGTCATGGAGTTTGAATAATATTGTCAACACTTTACCTCTTGATAGCTACTGAACTTCACAGTAGAAGCTGTTTGTGTTCACTGCCTATTTCATCACACAAAACACCAAAGAATCTGGAGTTTTTAGGCCTTGCTTTAATAAAGTTCACGATTTTTACTGCATCGTCAAGAGTTTTTTTTAAACACTCATCCATACCTTGAACTGCAAGAGCCTCTCTATGTACGCTACAATGTGTCCATTGAACCAAGGGATCAACAGATCTAACTCTCGCGACTAGACTAGTATGAATTCCAGACATAGCACGTGCCCGATCAGTTGTCAGATCTACACACTTTGATCAATCTACTTCATTTTCTTTTATAAAACTGTCAACAGATTTGAAAATCTCTTCTCCAGTTGATTTTGTTGACAAAGACTGACAAAACAACATTTCTTCTTCAATAGGTATTGCCATTCAACTCAAAACAACCAAAAACTAATACATTAGCGTGGCTAGCACTGTCTGTACTTTCATCAAGTTGCAGTGAAAAATATTCACTTTGTTTCAAAAAAGTGACAGCTTCTTTTATATTTTCCAACATTTCATCAATTTTTCTTTTCATGATTGTATTTGATAGCAAAATTTCTTTTTTTTCTTTTTTTTTTTTGTACATTTTTCATCAAACAAAGCATTACTACTTATTATTTTTGTTGCGGGTAGAATAAGTTCTCCCACGGTGTAAGTTGAACCCTTCTTTGGGATTAACAAAGATAGCTCCAATGAAACTCTGGTGCTTAGTTTGTTCTGTTTTGAAGATTTTTCCATGATGGATTTAGTCGTAGAAAAATTTCTTTTCTTTGTTTGAAAGAAATCCAAAGACTTCCCTACATATTAAGGATGTTTAGTTGATAGATGTCTTTGAAGTTTTGAGAGTTTCATGCATTTGTTGGATAGCGTTTCGAAGCATATCACACACTGAGGCATAGGCTCTTCCTCAGAACCAGAAAACACAAACCCGCACTTTAAAAAAATCAGGGTTATATTTACGAAAATATATTTTAGTTTTCCTTGTTATTTTTCTACAACTTGGACTGGACATTGACTTACTAACAAACAACAAACTCATCACTGGTAAAATCAGATGTGGAAGTCCCTTCATCACTTGATAGCTTCGTCTTATGGCAAGATCGAGTCTAAAACCAAGCATCCATATTGACGGGAAATAATAATAGCTCACAGCAGACACAAAGATACGATACATCAACAGAAAATCACAGTTACTGACAAAGAAGTCAAACAAGTGTGGTTCCTAGTGAGGAGGATGGCTGAAGAAAGTAGGAGGGAGAAGAGCGTTGATCTTGATGACTAACGAATGAAATCCCTGAACAACAGCCAGCACATTTTCCTTGTTGACTACTACGGGCCATAGAGAACTTTTGAGTGACACGAACACGACATCTCACTAGTGAATCATCCCGAAAAACTGGTATTTTACCTCAATATTCTACAGCCCAGTATACCACATTGCCCGCTGCCTTAAAGAAATCCCCTTTTTTTCGGGAACTGCATGAATGAACAGCCCCTTTACGAACTTTAGAGACGCTATTACACTTAAAACTGGTTAACTTTTCTTAGCTTTTTAATAATATTTCATGATAATGAAATAATCTGCTCTTCTATATGCATAATATTGTATAATATAATAATATTTATTTTCAAAAGTTGATAAAATAATTACTTAGAATATTCTTTGGGGGGCTGCAGCTCCTTACACAAGCTGCCACTGCTTATAACACAAATTTTCATATCTAAAAGTTACTAATTTTGTTGCCCTAGTAATAAATATGATTCGAGCTTTATTTTAATACATTTCAAAGTTAATTTTTATCAACGTATTATACCAATTCACACAACAGCGAGCACTGCAAGTTACACTGCTCAGCATGAAAATTGTCCCTAACACTATTTTTGCAAATTCTTATGTAAAATGACCTCCTGAATCTGAATTATGATGGCCATTTTTCCCTATCACCCACCGTTTTTGGGGGATGCCCTCTTATTTTTTCCACTTTTAGGTAATTTTATGGCTATAAATTTGATTTATAGTGGAGAAAAGAAAATTTTAACTTAAAAATCTTAATTAAAATTTCCTAAATTACTAAACAAATCTATAATAATAAAAGAAGATGTCTGTCTGTCTGTCTCTCTGTCTGTGCATCTATATGTTCAGCCTCTACTGAATGCAGAAGTATAAAATTTGACATACGGGTGCTCAGAAGCCTTCCCGAGTTATAGTGAAAACAGAATTTAAAAATTTTAATTAGTTCCCGAGACATTAATTAAAATGTTGACCCATGTCAATCGAAAAATGATCGAAAAAGAAACATTCTATCAGCAGACGATTTCTAAGCTGTCTCGATCGGAAACAAAACACATGCGAGACAAGTGTCTGCGATAAAAAAGGAAATGAATGTAACCAATTAAGATATCACATGTTTCATAGAGTGGGGATAAAAATTGCAATTTTCAAACTTTTTCAAATTTTCATTCACGTTACATTTAAATTAATATTTGGCCTAGATAGCATATTATAAAGCAACTGTTCAATTTTCATGAAAATGTATGAATAAATAAAAAAATGACGTATTTATTGGAAAAAGATTAAGTTTTCTTTTATACTTTGCAGTATTTTAAATTGAGATATGCCGTTGAAATTTCGTATTATTTGATTTTAATGCCCGATAATTCGATTGTGAATATTTTTGAAAGAGTACGATTATTAGGGAGGGCTTGAGGGAGCGGGAAAAGGGGCAAAAATTAAAAAAAAAAAGAGTTACTGCGTTTGAAATTGGTTGGTATATTTAGATTTTAAGGCAAGGTAAATCGAATGTGAATATTTTCGAGTGTAAAATTATTATTATCAGCGGAAGGGGGGAGGGAGAGCGAAGGGGCAAAGATGTAGAAAAGGAACGGGAGTTTCGGAGAAAACAACGGAATACTCAGAACACCTTTATTCTTTAATATTTTGCAGAGTTTTGAATTCAAATTTCTGCTCACATATCGTACTAAGGATTTTTAACATTATATAGGCCGGAATTATGCAAGTTTCGGAGAAAACCAGGGATAAGTCAGATTACTGAGAGAAATTTCGGAGAATAAAAAAAAAAAAAAAAAAAATGCATTTTAATTTACATTTAATTGCAAATAAAATTTTATTCTAATATTCTAATACGTGTATTTCAAATTCTAATTATGATTAATTTTTTTTTTAATACGTCATTCGATACACATTTTAAAGTACTTTTACATTATCGAAAATGGAATTCGAGATTTCACCTGATTTACATGTTTTGAGGTGTCCTGATTAGGTTTTCTTTTGTATCTCAGCTACTAATTAAAATAATTTCATAAGTAATACATCATTATAAAACTTTTTTGATTTGGAATCGAACAGTAGATTACAGAAATTTCTACCACCAGATGGCGCTGTAATATTTCAAATTCTAATTATGATTATATTATTTTTAATGCATCATTCGAAAGATATTTTAAAGTACATTTATATTATTGAAAATGGAATTCGAGATTTCACCTGATTTATTCGTTTTGAGGTCTCCTAAATCTGTTTTCTTTTGTATCTCAGCTACTAATTAAAATAATTTCATAAGTAATACATCATTTGAAAGCGAACAATCTGTTTCAGATATTGAAAGTGGAAGAGGGCACTGCAGGCTACTGAGCGGGAACTTACTGCGATTAAATTTTTCAATAAAGCTATTTTCACTATACGTCAATAAGCTGTTGTAAGATCTGAAACGGGAAAGGGGCGCCTCCGAGCGGGAGTTTCATAAAGTCGGATTTTTCAAGGATCACGAACCAGCTGGTCGCCGAAGGCGGCTAGTATAATAATAAGGCCTTATTAGGAAATTTGCAGCATAAATATTTTTTACTGTGGACCCGCACTGTAATTACAGCGAGTCCTACATCTTTACGGAAGCCCCCTATGGAGTGGAATATATGTTATTGCAACCCTTAAAGTGGTCGCAAAAGGATGCAAAGAGGAGAGCATCCATGTAAGTGAGAGAATGAGCTGGTTGGAGAGATGGAAGAAGTGTGTCCTGCCTGTTCTCTTAGCTCAGGCTTATTTGTACTATTTTATGCACTGTTAGCGAGTGCAGGCAACTTATCCAAACTTTAAAATAGATATTTTTGTATATATTTGTTGTAAATATTAATCATTAAATTGTGCAACAATTAGTGAAAGGATAAAGTCTGTTTATTTGGAAAATTTTCCCCCACATACCTCACCGAACTACCCTGCAAGCTGTTACACGCACCTTCCTAAGTGCAACAACTTTCAAGTGTGTGCTTGCTTGTCCAGCTCTGGCACTGAAGTTACTTTCTTCTTCGTTCCACATAAGTGACGCCACCTATCGATGCTTATTCGTTCTGATTGCAGCTGTGTGGATTGGTAACAATTTCATTGGCTTCGCGATCCTCTGCGTAAAGGTAGTTATTGTAGTTTGTTAATTTTTTAACGTTATCAAAATCAATTTTTATGCTATTATTTTTGAAATATTTTTGTTAATACTGTGTTAGTTCTATTGAATTTGATGTTGGCTTTATGTTCTTTTATTCGAATTTTTATTTTTATTTTGGTCATGCCTATGTAATATCCTTTACTATTGTCATCGGTTTCATATGTTATTTGGTAAATCCCTGTTTCCATTTCTTTAATTTAGTCTTTATCACTTCTGATTCTCTGAAATATATTTGGATTTGGCTTAATGGGGATGTTTATTTTAGATGCTTCATTTTTATTTTAATGGCTGTGCCTTTGTCATATGAGATTGCGGTAGTAAATTTTGTTTTTGTATTTTGAGCGTTTTCAATGTAGTTTAATTTTTTAATATGTTTCTTGTATAATCTGTAAATCAAGTTTCTTTGGTAACTTCTTTTTTTGTGATTTCCACTATTTTTCCAATTTCTCATTTGAACAAATTAAAATGATGCAATTGATATATGCTTGAATTATGTTTATTTTATATTTGTACAGCGTTTTGCATTTATTACTAATTATTTCATCACTATTATTTGGTTTGCAGTAAACGGTAGTTTATTTCATCATCGTGTTCATTTCTTATTATTGAAATGGCTAGATAACTGGTTGTTATTTTCAATTTCATGTGTAAACTGGATATTTTGTTTATTGTTTAATCTATCAACTATTTCATTTATTTTGGATTCTTTATTTATTACAGAAAAAACATTGTCGACATATTGGAACCAAATATTTATTTCGTTTTTAAAGCATGTAAAAAATTGTTTGTTCTGTTAGTTTAAGTTTTAATTCGGTGATTATACCCAATATAGACGATCCCATCAGGACCCCTTTTACCCGTTTATAAATTTGATTATTAAACCTGAAATAGTTTTCTGTAAGGATTAGATTACTTGCGGCAATTAGAGTTGTACTGATTTTATTTTGACTGAAATGTTCTTTTCATTTATAATTTTGCTAATTTCTTTTATGTTTATTGAAGGGAAAAGATTTATTCCATCAAAACTGGCGATAAGCTGGTCTTGGTTAATTTAAGTAGTATTCTTTAACTTGTGAATGAAGTCTTCAATGGAGATTAAACTGGTATTTGAGGGGGGAAGGATTAGACTATAAATTTCTTTCATGTATATTTCAGTTGGATATGTGGGCCCTTCTCTTTTACTTAGTATGGGTCTGAACTTTGGAGAGGTTTTGTTGTCTTTATATCTACAGAACATACGCAGAATATTTGGAGCGTGATTTTGATTTGTGGGGACTTGTTTTTTGGCCAAGTACCTTCATCATTTAATTTTTTAGTTTTTTCTACCAATTTATTGATTGGATTAATTTTAACTTTTTCAGTACTGATTTCATCTATTATATTTTCCATTTTCATTATGTAATCATTTCTATTAAAAATAGCGATTTTTCCTGTTTTATCTGTTAAAACACAAGCTATGGTTTTATTTTCTTTTAATAGTTTTAGTTTCCTAATGTCGGCCATTTTGATCTTTGATTCGTTTGGTTAATTCTTCTTGTGCAATAATTCTTAGTTTATTTTTATGTGGTTCAGAACAGAGTTAAGAGCTACTTCAATTTTAGCTATACTATGAGCGTTTAACGGAAAATAATGAGCTTTAACATAACGGAACATAATGATGCTTTATATGAGCGTTTAATGGTTTAAAGGAACATAACATTCAAACTCCAATAACTCAAATAACACAAAATCCAAAAGCAAAACAGAAAAACCTAATTTAATAATAAAAGTCCTAATTAGTATATATTTATATTCTCTTATAATTAACTTAATTTGTCATGTTCTAAATTATCGTTAATATTTTTAATATTTACTCTGAAATTAGGTATTGGTAAAAAAAGAGATCACAGTTCAAATAATATTTTCCTTTCCTTCTTTTTCACCTGCTTTGGCTGTGGCAATTTTTGGAGGGACTGAGGCAACCACATATAGCGCAGTAGCTTTCTGCTTTATCTTACAAATGTAATTACTTTTTGACACTCAGTTTATGACTTGTTTATTAAACACTTAACAGTTTAAACAAGGGTTGCAAAGTCACTAAGAAAAATGACCGACTTTGACTCCTTCATACGTATACACATGTTACAGCTTATTTCTTTAAAATGCATTACAAAAAGGTAACAGAAAAAGGTTTAAGGAAAAACATTTGAGTGCTAGATTATTTGTATTTTCTAGATACAAAATTAAAATGCGACAAGCTGAAAAATCTAATGTTTTTAAAATGAATTTGTGTAAGTGGTAAACAAAACAATATTCCTCCAAAGTGTCAAATAAGAAAAAACGAATATATATTTTAAACTTCAGAAAAGGGGGGATACAAAACTCATCAGTTTTATGGTGGTGATATTAAGATATATATATATAGTAATGGCCAAATTATTAGGGTTTTTTCTTTTTTTAAATTAGGATTTTCTTTTTTTTCTAAACAAGATATTGAACAAAGTGACTTTAGACTTGCTAAGTAGAGGTCAAGATTCGCGGTTGCCACTTGCCACGTGGCGACTTAATTTGAAAAAGTGGCGATAAAGAAAAATTGCTGTAATTGCCAATCAGACATGCGAATTAACTTCTTCTGCTTTAAAAAAAAATCGCGGATATTGTCTGTTTTAAAAAAGGAAATCCCATTAACGATCAGCGATTAAATTTCACTACGAAAGCCACCCAATTCATAATCTTTCTCCATCCACAGCATAAATATCAATATTCATTTTAAACTTACTTAATGAGATTCTAGAACCTATAAAGAAATAGAATTGTTAAATATTTCTAGCTCATGTAATTATTTTTTCCCCTCAATGTTTAAACAAGGAAAAAAATGTAGGCTAAATTTTTCAGGTAGGAAAATTTTTTCTAAATCAATTTAAGAAAATTAATACTCAGTTGGTTTTATGCATATTAGAAACTGATAATTAACTACTGTAGCTTTTTTAAATATGTATGATTAATGTACATAAATAAACATCATATTTTATATTTGTTTGATTTTTTTTTTTTTTTTTTCTTTTTCTTGTTGACATGGAATTTTAATAAGGTTTTATGTGGATATAAAACTTATTGCAATAATATTAAAGAATTTTTTGTGCTAATGAAAAAAATCCTGAAATTTTTAATGTAGATAGAAAACTATAAATATATATATATATATATATAACTGTTTAAGTAGTTAATTTATTAAAAGTGACATTATCAATGTTCAATCAATTAACCAAGCAATCATGTTAGCAAAAAATTTTCAGCTAATTTCTAATTTTAGCAATTGCATGTCTGTTAATATAATTAAATCTTGGATAATGTGCCAAAAAAGATTTTTTGCCCCACCCCCCGCCCCTTTTCCCCAGACTCAAAATATATTTTTTTTTTTCTTCTAATGCTAATCACATCTATTTTCTGTATGGAGATGTCACACTAGGTGAAATTTATTAAATGAATCAAATTTTAGTATTTCTCTTTCAATAAGACAAAGTAAATATTCTTGCAAAACACGGATTGTGTATGAGAAATAACATTATTTTGTTAGTGTGTCATCATTATAGCTTGCTGTTTTCTGTTTCAAAATGAAATGAATACTTAACTATGAAAGTCCATATATTTTTCCTCATTACTAAAACTTTAAAATCTTCTTTCTAATACTATAGTTATTAATAGCATTTAAAAGTTGCATTATATGCTACTATAACTACCCTATATGTTTATCAAACTCACTCTTAAAATACTAATAAGAATAAAATCATAACAACTCAAAGGAAATTCAAACGAGATCATATCTTTTCTCAAAAGTCGAATCATTTTACAATAATTTGATTTCTCAGCCAATTTTGTGTTTCTCCCACCTGCTTTCATTTCAGATATTGAAATTTAAGCTCGGAAAGTATGAAAGTTTTTTAAAAAAATATTTATTTTCAAACAATAGTTAAAGATTTTTTTTTATTTTTTTATTATTACAGTAGAACTTGGATAATTCGAAGTTGAAGGGACCAGAGAAAAATTCGAATTACCTATACTATTTTGTTTAAAAAAAAAAAAAAAGAGATAAATTAAAAAATAAACTCTACGATAAAAGATTTAACACATGAGCTTTATATCTAAGAATACTGCTACATCCCCCTCCCATTAAATCAATATTTTTTACGAGATTAATTATTCAACACTTTTTTTAAAAATAGTCGGATATTTTTTATTTAAGTACAATCTTTGTGTCATAGCATATGACTTCATACAAAAATAGAATCTTCTTCATTAGAAATGACTTTCAATTCAAAAAAAACATCGAAGTTCATGTATATGCACCATATCTTCTGATGCACTAGCTAAAGGCTTCTCTTGTATTTCATCCCTTGTCCCTTATCCTTTTTTTGAAAGACTGTTAAAATATATTAGCTAAGAAAAATCTCGGGAACAAATTTTACAGTAATATTTTTAAGGTAATCGTATGAAAAATTCGAATTATCTACGATTTTTTAACATTATTTTAATACAAAATTCAAGGGACCGAGTAAAAAATTCGAATTATCCAGAATTTCGAATTAAACAAGTTCAAATTATTCAAGTTTCACTGTATTATTAAAATAATACAATAAAGGCCACTATTTCTTAATTTTCCGACCATATCATCTGTGTTTTATGCCTTTATATGTATATAGATATATATTTTTTAATTATGTGTGTGAATATCAGGTATAACGTCGACTCGCGAGTGGCCACTGAGTTAATCATGTTCAGTGGCCACTGGCCACTTACGAAAATTGTAAGTCTAGACCTCTATTGCTAAGAATATTTACAAAAGTCACGAGTGCAATTATGAGACCAACAACAAATATTTTGGATTGCCTGTATCATAAAATGCTACAAATGGCTTATAACTTTAACACATAATTTCACATACTGTATGTGCAATACTTATATGCTTATTTTTTTAAAACCAAAATTAATTTTTTTTTTTTTTTTTTTTTTTTTTTTTTGTGAAAAGACACTAATGGGCTGGCAATTCTAATAAGTTTTTATATATCTACTAAGATTTGTGAGTTCATAAGAAGTTTTTCTCAGAAAAGATTTTTTTTCATTGTTGGTAAAATAATTGGATCTCCTAATTAAATATGTAGCATGTGAAAAATGCCTTATGAAATTTCAACTCTAAAAAAATATTTAATATCTAGCTCCCCTGTAGCAGAAATTAGGTGACATAGTGACATTGTCGCAGAAAAGAAATTGTCCCTTGCAGTAAGATTTGCTCATAAAAATTAAAGGTATTCTTAACTTCAGTAGAAAATGAAAACTCACATATCTTATATTTAAAAATTCTTCTACAGTAAGTTTATTAATATAATACTGAAATTTTTATAATGAAATGTACATATTATGTGTAAATTACAAAATATGTCACTATAAAGTATAAAATGACATCATCTTGTAGAAGAGGTTTGTACAAACGAGGCTTTTTGCAGAAAGAAAAAATAAAAAAAAATCTACCACAGGGTCTAACTCATTCATTTGCTTAATTTTCACTCTATTCAAATGAACTTTTGACATAAGTTGCCCACAATATCTAGCTTTCAACCTATGTATGTAATAGTATATTTTCTATCTTTCACATATGCAGCAAATCTAAAAAGAATGTTTACTACAAATATTCATATTCTCAGCGAAAATTATACATGCACATTTTATATTTTTGAATAATGATTCTTCAATCATATATCGAGTTTTCTGAAAGTTTTGCTAAAATCCATTCTTGTTACATGCCAAAAAAAATATATATATATATATTTTTTTTTTTTTTTTTTTTTTCTTTAAAAAATTTTCATGAAAAAAAATATATATAGACAGTCAAATCTGTCTAAAATGGAACAGAATGGGACTATTAAAACTTTCCGTTTTAGACAGATTTCCGTTTTATGCAGATTTTCCATATAACTGCTGTAAATTTGCCGTGTCTAACAGAAAATCGACTTTCTGAAGAAATTCTTAACTTTTAAATCATCAAATTACTACTAAATTAAATTCTAATTATACAAAAAATGAAAGTGATGAAAGTCTTTATCTCATATACTATTTTATCATTTATATATGCATTATTTAATTTCATAGCTGCTTAATTATTGAGTATTGAAACATAAAAAATTTCAAAGAGAATGATTTGAGACCCTTTTCCCTATAGGTCTGCCCAAAATATAATGTTAAATAAAATCATCCCTTTTAAAGACATTAATTTCTTATTTTTTCACAAACAGAAAACTTAAAAATTTATTTTTATGTCAACAAATTTCGAGACGTGAAAAAAAATTATGATCCAATGTTATCTCTAAAACTCGCGTAATGCATATGATAAAAAATTGTACTAATAAGTAAATAAACGCTTACCAAGGTAGCAGATGAATTTTTTTACAATTCTTGAAATATCCATTCTTTATTCACAAATTTTCTACTATCAACACTTGGTTTAATTATCTTTTGAATTTAGAATTTTAAATTTTATCATTTTAAAGAATTAAAGTTCAAGTCCTTCATTTACACAGCATTACTAAAATAATCTTTTATCGATGTCTGTTTTGCATGTCCTTTTAAAATAGAGTTTTCAACTTCATATTCTATTTCTTTTAACATTGTAATCAGTTTACCGTTATTCTTTTCAACAGCAAAAGTTTGTAAATATTGTACGTGAGTTAGAGCATCGTTATAGGTTTGAACAGGATTATTATTTGTAAATTCATCTTCCTTTTCGTCCTCTTCATCTCCATCACTTTCCAAATTATTATACTGTGATATCAATTCATCCACTGATGTAATTCCAGCTTCGGTGCTTAATTTATCATCCATATTTATATATTCCTCTGCCGATACTTCCGCAAAGCTTGCCCCACTGAAAACATCTTGAAATTCTGAAAAATTGTTATCTGAATTATTATCAATGGATGAAGTGTTGAGAATAAACCCCGCCTTATTAAAGCACTTTGAAATTGTTGAGGGCAAAATTTCTTTTGACGCCTTTGCTATCCAACTTATTGCATCCAAAACTGTAAGTTTTTTTATTAAGTCTGATGCACTTTTGCTAGCATCAATACGGGCCATTAACGATTTCATTAACCGTTTACCCGCCAATGTTCCAATAATGGAACATGATTTTTAAAATAAAAAATTTACATGTAAAAAAACTCTTATTAATATCACTTTTACATACAATTGAATATGACATTATAAAGTATTTTTTACAATAAGTTTTATTCTGTTTAGATAATTATTTATTTTTTTACGATTTTTTGAATTTTACTATATTTTGTCAATTTTACTCTCTCTTACAATTAAATTTACCAAAATTCCAGTTTAAATTGAAAAAACGCAATACTTTAAAATATTTCATTAGAAAACATATCCTACGGGAATACAACAAAAGCAAAATTTTATTTTTAAATTTTAATGGTAAAATTTACGTTTTTATGTCTCTGTTCCATTATTGGAACATTGGCGTTTCGAGAGTTCATTTTTCATTTATGTGCAAAGCATTGTATGATATTGCAAACATTATTTTCTTTTGCATTCTGATAAGAATAGTAACTTTTCTAAAGAAAGTAAACAGATAAAAGAGATAATAGGGGGAAAGTGAGGGATTATTTAGACTTCTTTTGTCCTCTAAAATTCGAAAAATAAGCAGGTACAAGATAATACTGTTTTCAAATGGAAGCTGCAAAACTTCGAAAGGATTATAGTATTGGCCCTTGACATTGATGTTCAGTTTAGTAAAGTCATAACAATAGAAAGAAATTATTTTTGATAAGGTGGCTGAATATGTGTGTGTGTTGGGGGGGAGGGGGGATTTCACCTGTGCCTTTGGAGACAAGTGCAGTTTCACATAAAAGGTGTCTTATTCCATATGTTTGCTGAAATAGTTATCAGTTTCCTTTCAGATAGCGTTTTTCTTATTAGTTTTGTTCGATGACAGTGAAAAAGGTGCATGTGTGCTTTCTATGTGTTTCATTTATAAAGTTTTCATAAATTTAACATCATGTCCAAAAGATGCCTCACGGTACAAGAAGCTGTGGCCTTTCTAGAAACTCTTTCGGATTCTGATTTGGAAGATGTAGATATTTGCCAGTTAGAGCCGGATGAACGTGGTGATATAACCGATGAAGAAGATATTGATGACAATAATTTAGACGCTGTTACGCCATTTGATGTGTGTGGAATGGTCGACGTCACTTTAAAAAAAGATGTAAGTACTCCAAATGAAGAGGAATTTCAGAAACCGGGTCCAAGTGCCAAGAAGAAACGAAAAACTGAAAACCCTGTAGTAAAATGGAAAAAAAAAGTGAAATTCGATAATCCAACAGAATTTGAAAAACCGGTACCAATATTGCATAAATTTCCAGAACTCATGGACTTCACTCCTCTTGATATATTTCATAAATTTTTTCCTGAAGAATATGTCGAATATCTTGCGGATATGACGTCACTTTATGCTTTGCAAAAAGGTGAAACAATTGATGTTTGCAAGAATGATATCTTACAATTTTTTGGTCTTCTTCTTCTAAGTGGATACCATTCAGTTCCTACTGAAGATATGTATTGGAATTCTGCGGAAGATACATGTGTTCCAATAGTTCCAACTGTTATGCCCCGCACTCGTTTCAGAAATATCAAGAAATTTTTTCATGTAATGGATAACAATAAGTTGGAAAATGGTGATAAATTAGGTAAAATAGCCCCGATTTATAAAGAGTTGTCCAAAAATTTCCAACAATTTGGAATATGGCATGAGAAGTTAAGTATCGATGAATCAATGGTTCCTTACTACGGTCGTCACTCATGCAAAATGTTCATAAGAGGAAAACCGATCAGATTTGGTTTTAAAGTATGGATGTTATGTTCTTCAACAGGTTATCCATATGCAATGGATATATATTCTGGGAAAAAATCAGAATCAGATAATAGTATTTCTGGACAGCTCGGACCGAGAGTTGTTAATGAGCTTTTATCTGTTGTTGGAGATAACTCACATCATGAAGTATATTTTGATAACTTTTTTACGTCTTATAATTTATTGTTGGAATTATCCCATAAAGGAATGCGAGCAACGGGAACAATTCGTGAAAATCGTACACAAAAATGCCCGTTGAAATCTAAAAAAGAACTTACCAAAGAAGACAGAGGAAGTTTTGATTTCCGATCTGACGGATCTGTTTATATCTGCAGCTGGAACGATAACGCGGTAGTGACTGTAGCATCAAACTGCTACACACATGAGCCTATAGGTAGTGTGAAACGCTATTCATGTGCAAAAAAAGGTAATATTGAAGTACCTCGGCCAAATCTAATAAAAAAATACAACGAAGGAATGGGCGGAGTAGATGTTTTAGATAAGCTTTTATCTAGTTACAGGCCTCAGTTGCGAAGTAAGAAATGGTGGTGGAATCTATTTAGTAACGCATTAAACATGGCAGTTGTAGCTAGTTGGAATTTGCACTGTGAAGTGCATGCAAACTCTAAAAAACTATCACATTTGGAATTTAGAAGACAGTTGACGATGAATCTTTTGCGGAAAAAAGAGCGTCTTACCAAACATCCTGGACCTCGCAGTCATTTAAAAGTTGAATTAAGACAATCTGATGGTCATTATATAATATCTACGTCTCAAGGTCGTTGTGTTGTTTGCAAAAAGAACACTACAAAAAAATGTTTTCATTGTGAAAAGCGACTGCATGAAAAATGTTTTCTGTCGTATCACAGTCGCTGAAATTATGTGAGTATCATTTATAATTATCTTTTAATGTATCTATAGTGTCATAATATTTATTAATTGTTCATTATTTAAAGATAAATAAACAAAACAGTTAATATTAAGAAGATATTATAATTATTAGACTTTAAATTAACTATTTTCATGAACTTTTAAAAATATGCAAAAAATAATCATGTAACACGCCAATGTTCCAATAATGGAACATGGCTAAAAACACACTCAAAAATTTTTTTCACCTAATTTTAAAACTTTATTGTATTTATATACTCTTAATTAATATAATAACCAAATTTCAAGTCATTGGGACTATTCTTTCTTAATTCGGCGTTTAAACGGTTAAATGCTGACGATACTTCATTTTTAGTGTGTAAATAACGCCTTGATCTAACGGTTGCGTCTTTGCTGTTGAATTAGGTGGTAACCACTCAATTTTTACGTTAGATAACTCGATATCAGGATGACAACGTGCGTTATCTAAAAATAGTAGCACCATTCTATTTTTTTGCTTCATTTTGTTATTAAAACTATGAAGCCATTCTTCCATGATTTTGGTTGTTATCTATGCTTTTCAATTGTACTTCCAGACTACTAGCAGATCTCTTACATTTAAATTTTTAAAGCAACGTGGCTTAGCAGCTTTTCCTATTACAAGTGGTGTTTCCACTTCCCCAGTTGCACTACAGCACAGGGTTCGCGCTAGAGCGCGGGATCGCGAGAATCGCGCAGTATTAAAAAAAATCCCACTTAAAAATTTTTCATATGCGCGCTTTTCCCGCACTTATTTTTCCGCGATTTTTTTTTTTTTTTTATCTAATTCATTGAACTCCGCGAATTTATTTTTTCCGCTTAAAAAAAAAAAAAAAAAAAAAAAAAAAAAAACGCGGATATCGTTTGTTAAAAAATAAATAAATAAATAAAAATGGAACAATCGGCGATCAAATGTTCAACAAAAGCTTCTGATTCCTAATCTTTCTCCATCCACAACATAAATGTTAATATCCATTTCAAACTTGCTTTATGAGATTCTAGAACCTGTAAATAAATACAATAGTAAAGTATTTCTTGCTCATGTAATTATTTTTTGCCCACCTCCCCCGTTATTTGTCTCCATCTAGCAATCAGCAATCAAATGTTCTACAGAAGTCTTGTTTCCCAATATTTACCCATCTGAAACATAAATTATATTTAAAATATTCATTTTAGACTTGTTTTATTAGATTCTAGATGTAGAATTGAAAGAGTTTAATATTTCTTACTCTGTAATTATTTTCTTTAACCCCCCTCCCCCCCACTCTTTCCCATCTCCGGAACACAGATTGTGGTCAATGATCAATTACAATAAAGCAATAGAAGTGCTCAATATTTCTGACATATGTAATTATTTTTAGACCTTTAGTGCTGAACTTAATGAATCTATTTATTTTTTCTCAATTAAATTAAATATTTATGGGGTGTCATATCTATACCAAACTTGTAAACATGGGGGAAATAAAGAATAGACTTTTCAGGTAAGAAAATTTTATCCAAATCAATTTAAGAAAAATAATACTCAGTTGGTTTTATCCACGTTTGAAACTAATAATTAGCTACTACTATTTTTATATGAATGATTAATGTACATATATAAATAGTATGTTGTGGCCACCACAAGACTTTCTTCTATATTTTCCTATACATATTCAACCAGTAACAATAAAAAAAAAAAAAAAAAAAAAACTGATTTTTTTTTTTTTTTTTTTTTTGTTAAAAGTAAAAAAAATCGATAACTTTGTTTTAAATTATCACAGATTTATAGTTTAACCATTCGTTTTAAAGGTATTGACGAAATCTTTCGAATGATACCCATCTTCAAAATTTACCCCCTCCCCCCGGGGGGGGGGGGGGGGTACTTCCACCTATGCACAAAATTTTTTTCCTAGTTACGTACTACTAATATCAATAATTCATATTAATTTTACAATCGCAAGTGTAAAATAACTCTTATTATGCACATTTATACGAATTTTTGTCCTATACTGCCATGTTAAAAATTTAGATAAAATGCTATCACAGCGCCACCTGTTGAGCTATTGATCCCCAAATATAATCAGCCCCAGTTTATGTCGGGGACCAACTAAATACACAGTTTGGTAAAATTTCGTTTAAAAAAAAAAAAATACGATTTTTTTTCGTTAAAAGTAAAAAAAATCGATAACTTTGTTTTAAATTATCACAGATTTATGGTTACACCATTCGTTTTAAAGGTATTGACGAGACCTTTCGAAAGATACCCATCTTGAAACTTTGCCCCCCCGGTGGGGGGGGGGGGACCGATGCCCCCACATGCACAAAAATTTTTTCCTAGTTAACTACTACTATTATCAACGAGATCTTTCGAAAGATACCCATTGTGAAAATTTACCCCCCCTAAGGGGGGGGGGGAAGCGATGACCCCCATGCACAAAATTTTTTTCCTAGTTACATACTACTATTATCAATAATTCATATTAATTTCACAATCACAAGTTTAAAATAACTCTTATTATGCACATGTATACGAATTTTTGTCCTATACTGCCATGTTAAAAATTTAGACAAAATGCTATCACAGCGCCACCTGTTGAGCTATTGATCCCCAAATATAATCAGCACCAGTTTATGTCGGGGACCAACTAAATACCAAGTTTGGTAAAATTTCGTTTAAAAAAAAAAAAAAAAAATACGATTTTTTAAAGTTTTTTTTTTCGTTAAAAGTAAAAAAAAATCGATAACTTTGTTTTAAATTATCACAGATTTATGGTTCAACCATTCGTTTCAAAGGTATTGACGAGACCTTTCGAAAGATACCCATCTTGAAAATTTACTTCCCAGGGGGGGAACCGATGCCCCCCCATGCACAAAATTTTTTTCCTAGTTAACTACTACTATTATCAATAATTCATATTAATTTTACAATCACAAGTTTAAAATAACTCTCATTATGCCCATTTATACGGAATTTTGTCCTATGCTGCCATGTTAAAAATTTGCATAAAATGCGATCACAGTGCCACCTGTTGAGCTATTGATCCCCAAATCTAATCAGCACCAGTTCATGTCAGGGTGCAACTAAATACCAAGTTTGATTAAATTTCATTCATTGGTTCGTGAGATACAGCGTCCACAAAAAAATGATACAGACAGACACACAGACAGACAGACACATTGAAAGACAGACTTTTTCTAAAAACTATCAATTCGTGTTCAGGACATCCCAAAACGTGTAGATCCGTCAAAAAACGGAGGTCGAAAATTTTCGCGAATCCAATACTTTCTCTATATTACATATAGAAGAAAGTAAAAATCATATTCTATATGTTTGAAAAATTTGTTTTACTCTTGGTGGGAAATTTTAATAAGATTTTGTGTAGATATAAAAGTTATTGCCGGTATATTGAAGAATTTTTTTACGCTAATGAAAAAATCCTGAAAATGCTTAATGTAGATAAAAACTATATATATAAATGTTTATGTCATCAGTTTATTGAAAGTGACATTATCAATATTCAACTAATCATCCAATCAATCATATTAGCGAAAAATTTTCAGCTAATTTCTAATTTCAGCAATCACATGTCTGTAATTTGCATATTTCTTGAAAATAATTTTTTTCTGTAAAATGTAATTACTGACTTAAATTTCAAAAATCTCACTTAAATTTTCAAAATCCCACTTAATTTTTTTGTTAGAGTGGGAGAATCCCACTCATTTTTTTTCCTTAGTGCGAACCCTGCTACAGCATAAAAACACAGTCGGTCTTTCTTTTGACAGCTTGCCTCCAACACATTTTTCATCTGCCATTACTAAAGTTTTGGTCAGAAGGGCTCTGAAAAACAAGCCTGTCTCATCCCCGTTAAAAATATCCTAGGGTGCATAATCTTTAGTTAACAATTTTAATTTTTCTGTCCATTCGTCCACTGTTTTACAATCAACATCCTTTGCTTCCCCATTCAAAGTTTTCCAGGAAATGTTATGCCTTGTTTTAAAGCTTATTAGCCAGCCATTCGAAGCCTTGAAAGATGCATTTCCTAACTTTTCAGAAATTTCTTTTGCCTTTGCTTGCAAAATTGGACCAGAAATAGGTAGATTCCTTGCTCTGGCATCTACAAACCAAGTCCACACTATCGTATCAATATCTTCATTTTCTACTTTTCTCCTTCTCTTTTCAAAATTCGCTCCTTTTGAAAACTCATCCTTCAATTCTTTTTTCCTTTTTAGCGTATCATAAATTTGTGTTTTGCCACATTTGAATAAATTGCATAATTCCTTTACACTCACATTTTTATCCTTCAAATCAATAATTTCAATTTTTTGTTTAAAAGTAAGCGTATTATGAGAACGTGTAGCCATGCTTATTTAACCTACAAACAGGAGAAACGAAACAAACTAACAGAAGTGACTAACATCGAGTGGTTTTTTTTTTTTTTCCTTATCTCTTTGTATGAGTGAAATGTATTGATTGGTCAAATGGGAGGGTCACAAGGGTAGAATGTGTACCAAGGCCAGTCATCCTATCTAGGGGGGAAGAAATCTTCGTCTTTCATCTTCCTTCAATTCGTGGAAAGACTCAGATAGTGAGAACAAATTCATTTTGCATGTTTCAAGGGAAAAGTGAAAGGAGACATTTCCGTTTTACAGTAATTTGGGGTTGAAATTTCTGTTCCGTTTCCACGTTAGACAGATTCCATTTTAGTAGTATAAGGTTCCCATAGACTTTTGAAGGGACTGAAAATTTTTTCCGTTTTAGGCAGATTTCCGTTTTACACAGATTCCGGTTTAGGCAGATTTGACTGTATGTATATAATTGAATGTCCCGATAATATAATTGAATAATATATAATATTGAATTTCCTTTGAGTGTTTACGATTTTATTCTTATTAGTACATATATAATTTTTGCAATACAAAAAATTCCACAATATTTATATACTCTTTTGCCCTCAAAAAAGCATATAAATATATAGTATGTGAAATTATGTGCTAAAGTTTCAAGTCATTTGTACCTTTTTATGATGCAGGGTAATCCAAAATATTTGTGTTTTTCTTCAATTTGTAGTTGGTTCTCTAATTGCATTCGTAACTAAATCAATAGTGGAAAATATAAGTTTGTAAATGTTCTTTGCTTGTCTAAAGTTCAAGGTCATTTCATTCAGTATTTTGTTAAAAAATAGAAAAAAAAACTAATAATTTGGTCAACAATGTTCATGTAAAATGAATTTAAGTTTGACACATAATATTGCAAGATCGTTTTTTTTTTTTTTTTTTGTTTGTTTAAGACACTTAAAAAAAAGACCATCTAAAATAAAATAATGGTTAGCAAATTTTCTTTTTTTACTACACATAATAATTAGGTAATAAATTTTAATTTTTTTTGCCTTTCTTCTTTTTCTCAGAAATTATTCAATAACTTTTTTAGAGAACTTGACTATGTTTTTTACACATTCAAATAATTTTTAAATTTAAAAGAAATAGCACTTTTCATTTTCATATCCAACTTCTACATTTTTCAGGCATGAGATTCTTCTGCAGATCCGTGATTTTCTGCTTTTGTGTGATTTCCGTTGATTCCGCATTTTTTTTTTTTTTTTTTTTTTGTTGTTGTTTGTTTGTTTAAATCAAACTCCAATAACGATCAGTGTTCAAACGCGCCACGAAAGACTTTAGATTCTCAATTTTTCTCCATCCAAAATATAAATGTCAATATTAATTTTAAACGTTCTATAACATATAAAAGAACAGAATTATTCAATATTTCTCACTCATGTATTTTTTTTTTTTTTTTGTCCTGCTCCCTCACCTTCCTTTTTTTTTTTCATCTTTAACCATCGTTCAAACATTCTGTGGGAAGCCTTTTATTTTTAAATATTTATCCATCCACAACAAAAATGTCAATATTAATTTTAAACTTACTTTATGATATTCTAGAACCCATAAAGAAGTAGAATTGTGTTTACTATTTCTCACTCATAAAGTACTTCCCCCCCCCCCCCCCCCGCCCGCCCGCCATTCCCATTATCCACCACCAATCAATGATTAAACGTTGATTGTTAGCTTTTTTTTTTTTTTTTTTTTTTTTTTACATATGTTTTATTTTGTTGATGTGCATTATTCTTTTAGTTTAATTTGTCACTTTTAAAATATTTTGTATATTTTTTCCTTGTGCGCATTATTTTTCATTTGAAATAAATTTTATGAACATGCATGTTTCCTCTTTTTTTAATTTTCTGCACTCTCATGCCTGATTTTTTTTTTTAAGAGTGGTGATTTTATAGCTTGATAGACATCAGTAACCAATCTAATTGATTCTTAGATCATTTTCTTATTATTATGAGAAATGAAAACCCTCCCCTTTCAGTATAAATGTGAGACGAAACAAGAGGAAGAAATCTTTTAATGTATTACGACTAAGGAAGTACTTAATTTGAGAAAGAGAAGTACTTGGGTTTTTTTTTTTTTTTTTTTTTTTTAGTTTTTGGATTTTGTTGATTGACTATGTTTGGGTTCTAGGCCTGGGTATGAGGATACCTTCCAGGTAGAGGGTGTTTCTTAGGTAACCTAGCCCATATTTATATGAGTTTGGGAGAAAATTTGAAACAACTAGGCCAAAGAGCACTACCTACACTCGAACCCCGGCTCAACCCATCTATTAGTTTAGAAAGCAGTACCCATCAGTCCCTGGTGGGGTAAACAAGAAGTACGTATAAAAATAGTAACTATGGCAAATTAAGAATAATTTTTGTCTTCAATTTGAACAAAAAATATCTGTGTTTATGTTTAATAGTGTAAATTATATGCTAGGAACTACTATTCAAATGATGATGAGAAATGTCCTTATAATATAGGATATTTTTGTCACATTTTTTACTTATTTTTATAATAGCAAAAATTTTAATATAAATTTTAATTATATATTTGAAAAAATGATCTTTTACGCAAAATGAAATTAGTAAAATATATTAACATATCTGTGTTAAATGCATAAGATATATAAGTAAAAAAAAATATATATATATATTATTGAAAAAAGCTGGTCTTTTCTAATAAATGCCGGCCAGTCTGGTCTTTTTTTTAAAAAGCCAGCTTTTTTGTAACCCTAAAAATTTTCCATTTCAGCTAAAAATGGCTACTCCAAATGAAAAATGTAACTACATGTTGTATCTGTACCTACCTACTCAATATAGGTATGTACCTAATTATATTAAAATGTGGAAGTTGAAAAATGGTTATGAAAATGTCTTCTTTGCAGATATTGGTCATAAGATTAACTGTTTAGAAACAAGAAAACTATATCACCAAAAATAGTTTTTTAAATGTAGCAAAAATTTGCTTAAAATCAAACTTTTATTCAGATAGGTATTTCTATGAAAAAGAAATTTGGCAAACCCAGTGAAAAAGGAATGCATCATTTTTTAATAAGATTTCTGCCACTTGACAGAGGAAGATTCAGAATTGCATGTTTGGCCTTTGCAATTTGAACATGTCACCAAATATTTCATTCTAGGTGTTCTGCAGGAGCATGTTTGGCATCATTTTTTAAAGAACATGTTTATTAACTTAGATTTTAAAAAAGGATTGAATTACATTTACTTAAAACATATACCTAAAAAATATCCTTTATAATAAGTGCACTTACGGCTTATTTAAAAAACCAAATATATTTTGGACGCTCTCGCGCCCATCTTCAGTGCATTGTAGTGACACTCCTTCTGTTTTAGTCAGCCTTTGCTTCCTGATCTTCAAATCTTTTCACTTCAAAATTGGTATTTTTCTTAATCAGTTGTTGGTACTATGCTGTGCTCACGGTCATTAATAGATAAATTGTTAGTAACTATTTCAATTGCTTCTCTTTTGAGAGCATAGTGGTGGTTATTATAGGGTTCTATTTTTCGGGTGTTAACGGTATTAAAATTAATAGGGTTAGTTTTATGGGTGGTAGATAGAGCAGTAGAGGATCTATTGAATTTTATGTCGGCGAAGTGTTCTTTTTCGCGATCATTAATGTAATGTTTAGTCATGCCAATGTAACAGCCTCTTTCATCATTTTCATGTTTAAAATTAATTTTGTAAATGCCTGAAGTGTTTTTTGGGTCAATTTGATCTTTTTCGTTACGGATACATTGAAATATGTTTTTATTGGGTTTGATAGGTATGTTAATATTAAGTTTTTTAGCCTCGTTCGTTTAGCCTCGCTGCACCGTTACAAAAAGGTATAGAGGAAGTAAAACGTGGTTTGGAATTTTGAGCATTGTTAATGTAATTTAAAGTTTTTAAGCTTTTTTTGTAAATTTTATCGACGAGATTCCCACTATAGCCAGCGTATAGCCACTATAACACACTGAAGATGGGCACGAGAGCGTCCGAAATATATTTGGTTTTTTAAATAAGCCGTAAGTGCACTTATTATAAAGGATATTTTTTAGGTATATGTTTTAAGTAAATGAACATATGTTTTTCAAGGATTCTGATTGCACTAGTGGTAGCCGACATTTGGTACATGATGGTTAGCCCATTGCTGTAGAACAAGGAAGTTCCTCCACACTTTCAATTGAAGGTATACCCTCAGATAGAATTGTTGAGCAGCTGCCTCAGTTGGAAGCAAACATATGCCAATTTGAAATTATTCTTCAAGAGCACTCTCTAGAAGAGATTCAAATGAGTTTGGTTAACAGAGGCTTTGCCGCCACCTGTACATACATGGAGTACAAATGTGGTTCCTGCCTCAGCAAGATCAGACTTAGCTTATTGTTGACAACTGAAAGTGTTCTTTAAAGACTGATATTCTTCTGGAAGATGTTGACAAATTTTGTTTTGACCTGCAGGAAAAATGCAAAGTACTGTCACAGCCACTGAAGACATATAGAAATAGCAAATTGTTTTTTTCCTCTTCACAGGGCTTTAAATTATTGAGACTTTAGATAGATGATTGTTATTGATATTATTTGTACCAATGAATAAACAAATTTATAGTTTTCACTCCCAATCTACAATTTTTTAATTAGATTAAAAAAAGCAAAATTATTTAAATTTACGATTTTTTTTTTTTTTTTTTTTTTGTTACCGTTATTTACTTCCAATGAAAGGTTTTTAATGTAATATATGTTTTCTGTTTTAATTGTTAATCAGCTTTTTGCATGCAATGATTTGGTGATGATTAAAAACTCGAGCTTCCCATGAGTTTTCTAAAATTTTCGATATTTTAACCAATAAAAACTAGTATGTTGTGGCCACCACAAAACTTTCTTCTATATTTTCCTATACAAATTCACTCAGTAACAATATTTAAAAAAAAAAAAAAAAAAAAAATCGATAACTTTGTTTTAAATTATCACATATTTATATTTCAACCATTCGTTTTAAAGGTATTGACGAGACCTTTCGAAAGATACCCATCTTGAAAATTTACCCCCCCTCCCCCCCCCCACACACACACATGCACAAAATTTTTTTCCTAGTTAACTACTACTATTATCAATAATTCATATTAATTTTACGATCACAAGTTTAAAATAACTCTCATTATGCACATTTGTACGAAATTTTGTCCTATACTGCCATGTTAAAAGTTTACAAAAAATCCGATCACCACACCACCTGTTGAGCGATTGATCCCCAAATCTAATCAGCAGCAGTTTATGTCAGAGTGCAACTAAATACCAAGTTTGGTTAAATTTCATTCATTGGTCTGTGAGATACAGTGGACACAAAATTCGTGATACACACACACAGACAGACATTTTCTAAAAACTATCAATTCGTGTTCAGGACATCCCAAAACATATAAATCCATCAAAAAATGGAGGTCGAAAATTTTCACGAATCCCGTACTTTCTCTTACATATAGAAAAAAGTAAAAAATTGCCGTAATTTCTTAATATTACAATTTTCTTGCAAAATCAATCCTAATTGGACGATTATAACAAACCTATTTTATTTTTAGGATAAATGAAATGGATTAAAGACCATTTATTTCCAACTGAAATCTTTTTAAACTTCAGACTTTGATAGAGATTACCATATTAAAAATTTGTGGACGTGCCCAGTTATAATGAAAATGAAGGCTCTTGTTAGAGTGATTGTAATATTAAGATTCAAAGGGTATTAAGTGCACAGGGCTGTGCTGAAATGATTGCATATTAACAAGTGCAAACTCACAGTAACATAAAGCAACTGAAAAATTGTGATAGCTTGCATTGCTAAATATATTTTAAATATATTCTCATACAACAACAATAAAAAAAAAAAAAAAAAAAAAAAAAAAAAAAGAAAAGTTTCCCTTGCTTGACACCAGTGTCAATGAACCAGCGGGAAATGAACAGCAACTCTCCCTCCCCCTAAAAATAATATGATCAGGGTCATTATTACAGTGATGGGACAGTGAGACCTTAACAATGGATTAGCTTGAAGATTCCCTCTGGATTGACCTATTGTATGTGAAATAGATACGGGCCGTACTAACCCATGTGGAAGTACTATTTTGAAAAAAATTAGTTTGGATCTCCTTGACATTTTTGTAGACATAAATTATAGTCACAATATCAACTAAAGAACTGGTGTACAATAAATATTTAAACTTTAAAAGTTCTTCACACACCATTTGTTTTATATTAACTTGACCTAAGTGCAAGGCCCAATGGGTGCATTCAGTTTAAAATCGACCCTGATAGACAGGGGCATCTAGTAAGTAACTGTTAAAAAACATTTTTATATGATCCTAAATCACATCATCATTCAATAATAAGTAAAAATGATCCATGTCACTACTCAGTAATATCAAAACTAAAAATTTGACAATGCAAATAATATTTTGTAATTCGTCCAAATTTTCTTTCATTCTTCTCAAACATTGACCCCAGGGCAATTGTAAACTATCTAAAGGATCTTTAAAATAATAACCGTAAAATCCGGAAAGTAAGTTCCTCTTCCCCCCCTCCCCCCTTTTCGAAAAGCAAAACGGATAAATTTCAGGTAGAGGGGTTATAATCAAGATTCTTTAAAAAAATTATCAAAAAAAAATGAATAAAACGGAGGGGAGGTTATATTCGATGGAGGGGGTACTTTCGGGATTTTACGGTACTTACTTAAAAAGAAATATTAAAGGCTATCATTTCTTTCATTAAAGGTTAAAAAAAACTGCGTAATGATTACATTGATAACGTGCATCCGACACTTTATGAAAAATTAGTTAAATTAGAAATAATATATAAATATTAAAACTTAATTCAATGCCAAACTTAACTTGCAATGCCAACGTACCATAAGTGCACTCGAAGATTGGATGGAGAAAAAAAAAGGGGGGGGGTGTACTTTCAGGAAAACGAAGACATTTCACTTTCAGCAAGAAAAGGGGGAGGGGGTTATATTCGATGGGGGGGGGGTTACTTTCGGGATTTTACGGAATATTTTATAACCTATGATGACATGAATCAGTTTCTTGGAGGAGTGTTTTGACTGATAGATAGTTGATAATTTATATGTCCAAGCTATTAAAAAAGTACTTCACAAATAATAAAAAAAAGTATAAAGGTACGTATTTGTAGAATTGTATGAGGTTAGTAAGCGTCTTTTAGGACCTGGGTCTCCTAATTTCTTCCCAAGATGCGATATGTCACTTACAATAGTTATATGTAAACTTAAATTTTTTAATGACTTTTTCATGGTTAAGAATATTAACATAAAGAATATAAACCAAAATTTCACTTTGTTTCTTGTAATATATTATTTTTTTCTGACAGTTATTGTTTTGCACCATTAAAAATTTACAATAAGTTTCCCTTATTATCTTTATATTATACAAAGACATTATACGATATCTAAGATGTGAATGTACATGCATAGATAAACCTTTTTACTGATTTACTTATTACATTTTCTTTGTTAATTTAAATTGAAAAATCAACAAAAAAATCTAGGCCAAAATTTGCTTCAAAATCGACTTTAAAAAAAAAAAAAAAAAAGTATTATTGAAGAGTAGAATGTTTGGTGTTTTCAGTGGTGTAATTCGTTTTGTCGAATATTTAAAAGTATATCGATGGCAGTTTAAAATGGGCAGAATTAAAATTATCTTCGCTCACATCATCGTTTTTGTCATTCAGCTGTGAACTATCTTACAATTCAAGTAAGGGTTAATAATCCAAGTAAAAACTACAATGTCTAGAACAGCAAAGAGAGAAAAATTTGGGGAGCAGCTAGGTTGATCAGAATTCGATATGTTTCCTATATATCTGAGCACTCCCCTTCATTTCTTTATGCACTGAAGACGGTACGCTAAATGCTACCGACTTCAAACAGCTGTCTGCTTACCAAATTTTTTTCTCTTTGGCATTCTAGATGTTGTAGTTTTTACTTGGTTTTAATAATCCAGTGCCAAATCTCCTTTAATATTTTAATATTATCTTACTATTCAATTCGATCACAAACAGAGTAGAACTGAAACTGATTTTAAATTTAAAAGCAAAAATTCATAAATTCGAAAATTTTTGACTGATTTTCATAGTGTTTTGGGAAAAGTTTTCTCGACTAACATTCTGTGGTTTAAAAAAAAAAAAAAAACATATAGGTTGGTTTTTATAGGAAATTTGCTGAGTTATAAAATGATTTACAGAAAAATTTGTTTTTATTGGTCTTTAGAAAATCGTATCAAAAATCTATACTTTTTAAATAAATTCATCATTAGAAAGAATTGAGGCTTTTCCAACGATACCTTGTAGGAATGAATCGTATAATTAGCCATGACTACAGAGCAGTTAAAAAAATTGTGTGCAAGGAACACCGAGATTTTGAAATCTTAGGAAAATATTCATAAAAAATATAATTACTACTCAATATTTTTTAAAACTTATTACATCATTGAAATTAGAAGAAAATTGATTTTCCAAGTCCGAAAAAATTTTTTGGTATATTTTCCCATAGCAAGTTGATGGCGATCTTTAACAATTCGAACTAATATTTATTCCCAACAGCAAAAACTTGCCTCGTAATTTTTTAGAAGCTTTTTATATGAAATTGACTTTGTCATTGTGCCTTTGTGTCATGCTAAGAAACAATGCGCCTCCATTTTAAAATAAATATAAGCTGTGCAGTTTGTTGCTCCATGGCTTAGTTGGTTAGAGCGACACGTTAATAATGCGGTGGGTGAGAGTTACCCGAAGGTCCGGCGTGTTAATTTTGGCAGATAATTAGTAGAAAAGGTATTAATTGATAAAAGAAAATTTTTCATTGACTACACAGTATCTAAAGAATTTTTGAAAAGTTTTTTAAAGATTTTTTTTTTTTTTTTTTAATTTAGATATTAGAAAATACAAAATATTTTAGATATTAAAAAAGGTCAAAATAAAAGTTTCAAGTAAAAAATGCATAAATAAATATTTTTAGAAGCTTTATATATATATTATATATGTCATGTTAATTTTTGCAAATAATTAATAGAAAAGGCGTCAATTGATAAAAGGAAATATTTTGTTGTGTACACAGCATCCTTATAATTTTTGAAGAGTTTTTTAAATAGCATTTTATCTAGTTACTAAAAAGCAAAAAAATAAATTTAAGTAAAATTAAATAAATAATTTTTTTAGAAACTTTTTATTGAAATTTGATTTTGTTATTGCGACTTTGTGTCATGTTAATAAATAAGGCATCTCAATTTTAAAGTAAATGTCAGCAGTCCTTATCGTTGCTTGTTGGCTCAGTTGGTTAGTGAGTCAAGTTGCTAATGCGATGGTCGTGAGTTCCAACCCTGAAGGATCAATGTCTTAAATTTTGCAGATAATTGATAGAAAATGTGAGAGTTGATAAAAGAAAATTTTTCATTGTCTACACAGTAATTTAAGAAATTTTGAAGAGTTTTTTTAAGAACCTTTTTTTTAGGTACTAAAAAGCACAAAATAAAAAGTTAAGTAAAAAATAAATAAATAAATATTCTTTTAGAAGCTTTTTATTGAAATTGGATTTTTATCACCGTGTCTTTGTGCCACTCTCAAAAAGAAGGCGCCTCCACTTTAATGTAAATTTAAACAACCTTTTTCGTCACTCGTTAGTGCATTTAGTTAGAGCATAATGGTGATAACGTGATGCTTGTGGGTTCGATCCTCGCAAGCTGATGTGTTACTTTTTTGCAGATAATTAATTGGAACGATGTTAATCGATAAAAGAAAATCTCAGGAATTTTGATAGTTTTTTTAAGAAGCTTTTTTTAAGTTACTAAAACACACAAAATAAAAAATTCAGTAAAAATATAAATAAAATAACACTGAACGTTTTTTATTATTGTGGAGCCCTAAAAAGCTTAACATAAAAATTTATTCTTGCAGAGACATGCTATAAAATCATAAATGTTTCAACAACAAGAAAATTTTAAAGAAAAATATAGATATTTCACTTTTGCAAAAGATGAAAAATTTTAAATATTCCAAATATTTTAAAAAGCATTTGAGAACAATATTCCTTTTGTATAAGTATTTGTTAGATTTTTCTAGAATGTTCTATGATTTTTCTTGACTGTTTTTGGACTTTTGGATAGAGCGTTATGCTGATAACGCAATGGTCCCGGATTTGGTCCTCGAAATATGATATAGTACTTTTTTGCAGATAATTAATAGAAATAAATGACAACTGATAAAAGAAAATCTTCCGTTGTCTATAAAATATACTAAGAAATTTTAATTATTTTTTAAGAAGCTTTTTCTTTTTTTGTAACTAAAAAGCACAAAATAAAATATAAGTAAAAAATCGTTTTTTAATGTTAGAAGCTTTTGATTGTGAAGCCCTAAAAAGCATAAAATAAAAAAAATTTCTGGCAAAAACAGGCTCCAAAGAAATGAAAGTTTCAACTCTAAGAAAATTTTAGAGAAAAATATCGGTACTTTCTTTTTGTAAGAGATGAAAATGTTTTAATGTTCATTATATTTTAAAAAGCTTTCGAGACATTTGAAATTTGTGGCCTAACGAATGATTATACAAAAACTAATAACTAAGAACATTGGTCTTGAAAGCTTTTTAAAATATTTTGAACATTAAAAAATTTTCATCTCTTGCAAAAGGAAAGCACCTATATTTTTTCTCTAAAATTTTCCTTAATATTGAAACTTTAATTTCTTTGGAGCCTGTCTTTACCAGAATAAATTTTTATTTTATGCTTTTTAGGGCTTCACAATAAAAAGCTTCTAACGTTAAAAAATGATTTTGTACTTACATTTTATTAAAATTTTATTTTATTTTATAACTTTGAGAAAAATCTTCATTTATTTCTTCTCTTCTAACATTGTCTGTAAATTTTGACAGCTTTTTATTTTAAATGAGTAAAATTTCCTTACCCTTCAAAAAGTTCAATGCCAATGACATTAGAAATCTCTTTATCATTTAAATAAGGCACTGTCCTTTGAAGAGCCAACTTACAATTTTAAGTATTAGATAATGCCCCCAACTTGAAGTTGCTCGTGCAATGAAGAAACAAGTATCTCACCAAAATGTAAGATGGCCATTTTTTGTAGCACTGCAATATATGGCCCAAAATAATTTGAATGCAAAAGTATCTTGTAACAATTACTACCTGAAATTCTCATCTGTGATGCTAAAATTTTATTAGAACAACAAAATTTCTTTGCTAGTGCAAAACCAAAAAAAATAACATGAGCACCAACCCGTTATTCTTTTTCCATGCTTTGAAAAATCATGAACACTGATACACCTGTCTTAAAAGCTAAATAAAATGATTGTGTATGACTATTAACATCCATTTATACATTAATAAACAGGCAAAAGTAAAGAAAGTTATTATGAAAAATATGTTTATTGTATGAATATTTATAACTTAATCTTGAAATGAGTATCTAGATGTTTAAATGGTCCTTTATTATCTAAAATTGCTCTCAAGAATCTAAAGATTTTTTTTTTTTTTTTGCTAGCTTCACCCTGCCCTCTTTTAAACATAAGAAAAACTCTGTGGGGTCATTCTGTGTCAAATCAACACAACTAAAAACCTGACCCCCCCCCCCCTCAGATATTTATGAAATTGGGCTCATTTATTTGTCTTACAGAGAAATGAACGTGTACCAATTAATAAGTCCTTAACTCTTTTAGTTTTTGATATGCAGGTCTGCAAAAGTGGGTAAAAGTGCAATTTTTCAAAATTCTTGTGTTACAAATTCGCTTATATCTTGTTCCCTAATTGTCCTAAGATATAAGATTTGTGTCGTTAGAAAGCTTTCAATACAGGCTTTTAAATGATATATCACATGCACATGTTTTTAAAATTTTTCATTTCAAGATCAAACATTTTGACCTTTGACCTTCAATATCTCAAAAACTTTTTTATTTCTATTTTAAATATTATATGTTATTCTTACGTTTATTGTCTATAATTATTGTGAATTTCAAGATGGGAATACTATGGGATGCTGAGTTATAAATTAATATGCAACCCTAAATCAGTATTTTCATACTAACATAACGTAAGTTTTACCCATATTTTGTTCCCTAATTAGTGTCGATATATAAGATTGGTATCATTAGAAAGCTTATAATACAGGCTTTCAAATGATATCTCACATGTATGTATTTTTAAAAATTTTCATTTTAAGGTCAAACATTTTTACCTTTGACCTTCAATATCTCGAAAAGTACAGATTTATTTTTCTTTTAAAAATTATGTTATTTTTACATTTATAATGTATTATTATTTGAGTCCTGCATCGGGTCAGGTAACCCGATTTTACCTGAACCCGACCCGACCAGCAGATCAGGTTGAATGATCTTTGTATCTTTCAGGTCGGGTTGACTGAATTTTTTTTTCTTGCGGGTCGGATCGACTTGAGAACACCTTTCAAAAAAAATTTTACAGTTGAAAGCATAAATTTGTAGATATAATTATAGCTCTTTAACTGATTTTAGATATGTGTCGAAGCTCCGTATTCCTATATGCGGATATCCACCTGAAAAAAGAAAAAAATATCCATATACGTTTTCTTTTCTTCAACAAATCTAAAACTGATCATCTGTAGAAATTGTATGAAAATTTTAAAATACTGTATAAATTTTTATTGACTACTGTTAATGTATATATATATATATATAGGGTAGACCCGTGTAGCTAGGGCCGCTTTTTTTCGATGCCCAAAAACAGAGCCCATGACCTGTTTAAAATTATCAAACTGATATGTACATATCTTTAGGACTAATTACTTCCAATTGGGATTAATATAAATACTTAAAATAATAAATTCCAACAAAGAGAAGGTTTTTAAAAAAACTTCACTCGTGGCCCTAGGTACAACACCCTCATTGTACCTGGGGCCAGACCTCATTGTACCTAGGGCCATTCTCTCAAATTTAGATTTCACTTTGTAATGAAAAGAAAATAAGCATATAATATATTTATTTATCATATAATAATTATCATGTTGTTGCCTTAATTTAAAACACGAAATTTTTAATTTTTTTTTTTTTTTTTTCCCTTTCTTTGGGATATTCTAACAGAATATTTTTTCCCCCTTCAATTTCTTCTTTTTTTCTGGAGTGTCTCTTGGTCTCTAGATCTCTCTGGTTTTCGGTCACATCTTTTCTTTGATGTGGGAGGTTTTGCTTTAGGTAAAGGTTTTGCTTAGGTTCGTACCTGTTAAAGCATAACACACGAAAAGATGTTAGATGTTGAAGGTTTCTAAATTTCAACAGGGCACGAAACAGAGACATCCAATTCTATCATTGTTGATTCACTTTCTTCCTGGAAAAATCTTTTTTTTTTTTTTTTTTTTTTTTTTTAATTTATGGAGGGGTCTTGTCTTTCAGTCACATTTGAACTTAAATATTCATTTTCAGTGAATGTGTTTTGATTTATTGACTATATGCTGGATACACGAAAGCCTGATAGAATGTTTACAAGAATAAAGGCCGACGGATAGGACTTGCCAACGCTTTCAGCAACGTCATATATAGTGATTGGTTTAACAGGGTTTGCCAGCATCCAATTACTATAGGCTGTACTGTGTTTCTCAACATTTTCTCGACCGCTGACGTAGATTCACGACATTTGAAAATATAAAACTCCACCAGTGGGCGTTTCTTTTGCAATTTGTATGTTATTTGTTTCTAAAAAATATACACAATATTTGTATTTGTACAATCAGTATTCTATGGATGTAAATACTTTGATTAGAGAGAGAGTATGATTATAGTACATATCAATTTGTAATATAAATGTGAATACAGAAAATTTTGTTTTGAAAAGCTGCAACTTATGAGAAAAACGCCCACAGGTGGACTTTACTGTCAAAAAGACAAAAACATGCGGTCGCGAAAGTGTTAAAAGATCCAAACACACTGGCCCTAGGTACAAGGCTGCGATGTGGCCCTAGGTACAAGTTTTGGGAACTTCATTCAAAATGCCTTCCACTAAAAAATCCACATGCAGAGACGACTAATTAAATATCTCATTTATTACTCAATATAACAAACAAAATTATACACTAAAAATGAAAGAAAAATATTTCACTTGCTTTTGTAAAATAGCAAAAGAGATGAGCTGCAAAATTTTACTTCAAACCATGTAAATTCATTTTCTACATATAACTTGTCAAAACTCTCTCTTCAAAAGTTCCAAAGTAGTTGTAAAAGTAGCAATTGATGTTGTTACTTGCCCCAATTGAGTATTAAAACTTAAAATTAAATATTATTCAAATAAAGTGGGGTGGCCCTAGGTACACGGGTCTCCCCTATATAAAAGAAATACAACATAACTTTGCTTTTACATTTTGGGAATTTAAGTTATTTATCAACTTACATTTTTTTTTTTTTTTTTTTTTTTAAGAGATCTTTATTTTTAATGAGTTTTATCCTCGCTTTTATGTTAACAAAATTTTGAATTTTCTTCCATTTACATTAGTATATACAGCAAATATACAGGGAACAAGCAGCAAACCTTGCTTTATATATATATTTTTTACTTTAAAGTAACTTTAATTAAAGATTATTTTCATATTAAAATATATCAATTTCCCTTATTGTCTTCACAAGAATTCTTTCGCCAGCGGGCTTGCGTTTTCATCAGGTAGAGTACTTATCAGTGCTTGGTTAATTATTTCACTTGTTTCATTGATTTCTATGGATAGGTATAACTTTACTATGCCAAAACTAACTATTGGGTATTCGGTTTAATTTCTACAGATTAGATGATGTTTGAAGTATTCTGTGGATATTAAGCAATTATATAAATGGGGAATTGTTTTATTTTGTCTTATTTTTTATTTAGACACTGAATATCAGTATCAGTAACAATAAAATGCTTAATTGGAGTGACTTATTTTACAAAGTAATGAAGATTGTAGAATCTTAGTTATATAAATTTACTCTCTTTATAGACATCTATTTAAAAGTAGTAGTATTTGGAATTTTAATAGTAAAGAAAAATATTCAAAAAAGTCAATATATAATTAAAAAATTATAATAATTGGGCATCATGGTATTAAAAAGTTAGAAGTTCATTCAGAATCTAATGGAAAAGTTGGTAACTGTTGTAGCTCAAGCAATAATTTATGTGTATTCACTTCTTCATTTGACATCTTTTTTCTCTTCCTCTCTTCTTAAACAATTTCATATTTTCTTTCCTGTGTAATATCATCTGTTAAAGATGTATGATAATCTCATTTGGTTAATCGCAGAAACCTGCAGGGAATCCTTAAATGTTGTTATTGTTCCTCTTTTTTTGCTAATTTTAAAATACAGGCATGCGGCCTTTCAGCTGAATTGGGCTTTTATGTAGACTTTATTTTCCTTTCTATAACAATGTACATTTAACAAAGTTTGTATTTTCTGATTTGTATTTCTGCTACATCATCTAACTATATAAGGTTTTTTAACATGTCCATGTTTGTGAAAACAAATATTTCTTTTTAGTTCTCTGTCATCTGTCATACTATAAGTATGGGGAATCCAGATGTTTGTGAAAGTTTTTGAATTTTTTTTTTTTTTTCATGTTTGGAGTTTAGTTTTTTAGTTTGTGACCTCATTATCTCAAGAACAAATTATTATAAAGAGGTCAGACCAGTTTTAAAATATCACTTATGATACAAGCCAGAACCCTATTGATTTGCAACTTACAACATCCTAATTTGAGAACTTTGTATGTTATTCAAAATTTATGGTTTTCTTAACATGGGAGAATAAGGCAAAATTTTACATAAATGTGCTTTATGAAGAATATTTTCATCATAAAGATGTTGTAAAAGTTTTAAACTATCATTTATGATACTAGTATAAACATCATTGACTATGGGCATTCTATTTTTAACACTTTGCAAATTATTCAAAATTTACTAGTTTCTTAAAATGGAAGAATAGTTTTTTAAAAAAAATCAGTTATGATATTGCTGTGAAAATTATTGATTATCAAAATTCTATTTTAAAAGCTTCTTAAGTGTTATTCAAAATTAAAGATTTTCATAACATGACAGAACAGGGCATTTCTTATAAACTTGTTTTGAAAATAGTAAAGAGTTGAATAAAAACTAAAATACAAAATTTATCCTAATAACATCAATCAACAAATTAGGGTAAGATAAATGTATTGAAGCAGAGAGAGGGTAGCTTAGTGGATTTTAGATTTCAGTCTGTGACCATGCCTGGTGAATCAGGGTTAAATTTCTCTTGACATGAATATAGTATGCATTGTAATAAAAACTTATAAGAACAAATAGATGATAGAAATCAGTTTGCCAATGCTAACTAGTTTATAAGTTAAATTTTATTTATATTATGGTGATTTTCGCATCTGAATTTGATATTTTGTTTTATTGTCTATCTTTTGAATAAAGTTTCAGCTTTTTTATCATCCTCATCTCTGAAAAATGTATCTTAATTTTAAGTTATGGAGTTATATAGTAATGTTTATAAAACTATTAATATAAGTTGATTTCTGAAATATATTAGTAGCCTGCTTCAAAGAAAAAAATAATGCTTTATGTTTATTTGCTTATTTTTATGCTACGTTTGCTTTAGTGTATTTTGTTTAAAGATAAAATTTATTGAAATATTTTTCTCCTTGCAGATTAATACCTTTTAGCAGTAAACTACTTTCCACATTTAGAAATGGTCATAGTTATGTGCATTGCTTCAACAGATGTTCCTCCATTCCTAATACATCTTTGTGAAATCACTCAACTAAATAAATATTAAACAGGTAATTTGGCATGTATACTATTAATCTTAAAGAATTTAAATTAAGAATGTTACATGTAAAAGTAGAATGTTATTGTTAGTTATTATTTATTTCCTGTATTCTGCTGCAATCGGATGAATTAGATAAGAATTTTTATTTTAATAAGGTGATTGTCATTAGTTTTTCCTAAAATATGCATTTCTGTAGAAATTATTCAAATTACTTTAATTCTATTAATCTTGTAATTACTTATAGGGGAAAGTGGGGTACCTTGGGACACTTTTTAGATAATGATTTTTAGAAAATGTATTTTTTATTCAATTTTCACCAAACTAAGCTTGACATAAAGTTTAAGCATTCCTGTTTCAGTTAAAATTTACTCTGATGCAGTATTCCATCAAATTTAATTTCAGTAAAAAAAATTTCAAAATTGTTACCCCACTGGGTGGGACAACATGGGACATTGACAATGAAACTTTAATTCATAAAAAAAATTAGCCTAATTGATTAATAAATCTTTATTTATAGAATTAGAGCATAATATATGACAGTGCACAATATACTAGTATATTACATTCGAAAATTGCTCGTCTAAATTCTAAAGAAAAAACAGGCTACGAAACACTGTGAGAGAACTGGATTACCATTTAAACACATTTGTCATGCTACAAAAAAGTACACACATGGAATCTATTAATATTAAAACTTGGTGAGTCGCTCTTTTTTTTTTTTTTTTAATTCTAACTGGTAGTTTCATAAAATAAGCCATAATTTTTAGATACTTTTAACTTGGGCATCCTGTATATGTTACTTTTCCATTTGAGGACTGCCATACTATTTTGCACATTTTAGCTACACATATAGTATGGCAAGATCCAACGATAGTGCTATATAACAAAATTAAATTTTGTACAAGAAGCTTCTCTCTCTCTCTTTTAAGTAATACTTTTTTTTATACATCTTCTTTTTAGAATAACTATTTTTTTTTCAAACCAGTACCGAAAAATCCATAACATGTTAAAAGGGGTTTACAAAGCATTTTTACAATGAACAAAAAGCTTAATTAATTGTCAATTTTCAATTTTTCTGATTTCTTTGAAATTGAAGTTCCCTTTCAATATTGGTCATCCTTCAGAGTTAAATCACCACTGCTGTTCAAATTTTAGTCACCTTTAAAACATTGCCACCCCTATGCCCAGGCCTCATGGGCCTAAACTTAAATCCATCGTGGGTTTATATCTAATAGTTTAGTTTAATAGGACTTTATAATAATTTCCTATAATTATTTTCATGTTTTAAATTTTCTTGAATATTTATCTGTAGTTTTCCTTTATTCCACAGAATGATTATTGCTGATATGCCTTCATAAGGTATTGACGAAATTTTCAACAAATGAGAAAGTTGTTAGCATTTAGTGCTAGTTATGGCAGCTAGAAACCTGGGAAAGCAGCAGCCCTCATCTCTGACTGGTTCATTTGAGCAAGTTGAAAAAACTAGCAGCACACTGAAGGTAAATTTCTAGAGAAATTTTATAATTTTGAACCTAGATTATAATGTTTGTAATAATTATTAAAGGAAAAAAAATTGTTTTTAGAGACATCCAAAAATGGAATTAAGTAAACCTGATTTGCTCCAGTTGTTAGGAGTTCTAGAAGGAGAACTGCAAGCAAGAGAAATAGTTATTGCAGTGTTAAAGGTATGCTAAATTTCGATTTCAGTGTAATAGTTGTATTCATTTGACTTAATTTTTCCATGTTTATGAAAAATTTATATTATTTGTATTGTTTTACCCTTTGTAGGCTGAACAAGTTAAGCAATTGTTATATCCTAAAAGGAAATCATCTTCGGCTAATGATCCATGGGCAGCACTACAGAGAGACTGTTTTGGAGCTTTTGATGCAAGTTTTGATGAAGCAGCTGTGAAAAACTTATATGGAATGCAGCTATCGCAGTTAGAAAACTTTTTAAAGCAATATAAATTAGCTCAAACAAAGTTGAAACAGCAGCTACAAGATGCAGAACAAAGATGTGAAAAAGTATATTTGTATAATTTAATTTTGTTTTCTTTATACATTGATATTTAATTATTTTTGTCCTCTCTTCTGTACATAATCGGTACAGTAGTATTTTTAATTTCATTTATTATTATTTTAAAAGCATATTAACAGTTTATTTTGAGTATAATAACTTTGATTATGTGTGCATTTAATCAGTGTGATATAGTAATACTAGAATTAACTATTTGGATAAATTGTAATGCATAACATAGTTATTGAAATGTCAGGTATAAATACATAGGATTACAAAAAGAAATTGAAAGCAAAAATATGAAATGTAACAATGATCCTAAATGTTCACTTGACATCCAGAGGAAAAGGAGGGAAGGGAGAGAATCAGGTGTAAAAAAATTTCACATAATATGGAATAATAAAAGAATAAAATATTGAATATAAGAAAAATCTAAAATACACCCAAAAATCTAAAAAGTTTTTCATCTAGGGCAATGACTTTTCAGAAGGGTTAAAATTGCAAAAGATTTCAAAACATAGCAACAAGCTCTAGATTATGTCATTACCCGATCTTATGCATAAATGTGATGAAGCTATAAAGAAAAAGAATAATTGAAGAATTCAAATAATTGTAAATTCAAAGAAATATAGCAATATAGTGTGTACAGGTGTCATTTAGTTATGAAAAGTTTTTTTTTTTTTTTTTATCATTTAAAGAATTACTTAAACAAGAAAAATACTTAAGAATATTAATAATAAATAATTATGGATAAATATTGTATGTATATACACACAAACTACCTAATATATACATATTTTGTAGTTTATTTTAAATTTATATATATAATCTTTATAATAAATACTTTATAAGCATTTAATACTTCATGTTTATAAATTAAATTTTAATCACTAAATTTTTAAATTATATGATATATTAATCCATTTAACTAATTAAAGTCCTTTAAAGGAGAAACTTTTTCAAACTTGATTAAAAATGTAATTTAAAAAAGCCTTACTTTAAGTCCTCCATTTAAGCTTTTCGCCATAAATATGTGACCATGAGCTGTATGCAAAACAATAGAAATTATGGCCAGTGAGCACACATGTAACAATTTAGAAGCAAGCCAGCAACTAAACCAGAGATGGTGCTACTTATTAAAATCAAAGGACAATAAGGGAACTAGCAGTCAACAAAGAAAGCTCACTGAAGATGGCTGGGTGCCCAGCTGGAAAGCTTAATTCGAGGACTTTAATTCATTGAAATATAATTGGAGAAGTTTAGTTTAATTGTAATTACAGATATAAATTTTATTGATTGATTTCTTAGTTGAAATATTTTAGGAGATTAGGAATCAATATCATAAAATAGCTATATACAAGGTGCATATCTGTCATATCGACTGGGTTTTGACCAATTCCACTGGTGTTCTGTTTTTGGTTCTCGTTTTCTGGGTCTTATAAAAAAAAAAGTTATAAAATTTAGTAATTTTCTTATAAATGTAAGAGGAAAAATCTAGGAGATGATAATGTACAAATGGAATAAAACTTATTAAGGTTATAAGTGAAAAATAAATAATAAATCTTATTAAAAGCAAACACCTTTTATTTATGAGACAAAAAATTTTAAGTTAAAATACATTTAAAAAAAAAAAAAAAAAATTACATATAAAAACAATTAAAATCAGACGTTTCGAAACCCGTCCGGGTTTCCTCATCAGTAATTTACAACATAATATGCAAACAGGACATGAACACTCAAGGAATTTAAAGTAGTACAGAATATTGAGGAGCCAGTGCGCATGCTTCATTGATAGTGTGGAGATGCTTGGCAGTGTGCCAGCTCTCAAGGAAAATACGCGATTTATAATTATGAACACCAGAATTTAAAATTTTTATATTATCGAAGTCAGGAGTATGATCGGTTTCTATTGAATGGATTACAATTTTAGAATTTTGGTTGCAATTTTTAAAAGATCGTCTGTGTTCTTGTAGTCTAATTTTTGCTGTACGGCCAGTTTCACCTATCATCTCCACACTATCAATGAAGCATGCGCACTGGCTCCTCAATATTCTGTACTACTTTAAATTCCTTGAGTGTTCATGTCCTGTTTGCATATTATGTTGTAAATTACTGATGAGGAAACCCGGACGGGTTTCGAAACGTCTGATTTTAATTGTTTTTATATGTAATTTTGTTTTTTTAAATGTATTTTAACTTAAAATTTTTTGTCTCATAAATAAAAGGTGTTTGCTTTTAATATATATAATTGAGACGGTTTGATGTTTGTGTACGTTAAAAATAAATCTTATTGTCTCAAAATTTAGGGGATATTTTAATAATAATTTTGTATGTAAATATATATGCTTGTAAATTCAAATTGTAAACTTAAAAAAATAATTAATAAATAATCCCTAATTATGATTATTATATCATGCAAAGTCTGCTTCTGTTGTTATTTTAAGTGTCTGGGCAGGAATCTACTAGATTATATTTTAGCAACATTTTCAGGCATGCTCTTTGTTGGATGGTTTTGAAAAGGAAAAATGATTGATAAACTTGAAATAGAATTTAATAAATTGCAATCAGGTCTATCCCTCATAATAGTCATAAAGAAGAAAGGATTAACACACAATTGTATTTAGTAGAAGAAATGAAAAAAAGAAAAAGAAATTAGACAGAATGTATATTGAAAATTTTTAAGGTTCATGTTATCAATTTTACCTCTCTTACATAATAATGCTTACTGTAAACATATTTTCAATCGAATAAGAAAATTAAAAATGAATTTTTATCCTCATTATCTGTTGAAATTATAGAGAATATTTTAATTCCCAAGCATTTAAAATTGCACTGTAGGACTGGTGTTGAAAAGTAATTATTAAAAACTTTGTAAAAATACCATAAAAAGCAGAATATTCTACTTTTTACAGTGTTTTTACTTTTTTTTTTTTTAATGCAATGAGGATTTAAAATTGCTATGAACAACAACTGAATCTGAAAAATATATTGCTATTTATAGAAATTTTTCTGTGAATTCATGTGTTTTTCTTTTGGACGATTATCTTTATACATTTATACGAGGGTTGTAAATTAAATAGTGGCAACTTAACCTTGAAACTCGCAAGAGGGCGGGCATGCGCAAACAGGATATGGGAGCGGTGAGGTGGCGCTGTTGTCGATATGTAGAGTGCAAAAAACAGTCGATCTTTTAAGAAGCGTAGTTGTTGTGTGCCGTTAAAGTGAGACGTTTTGTTTTCATCGCTCTAAAGCATGTTTTCAAAAGGTGATCAGCAGTCGTAGCTTAAAATCGAAGTTGCCCATGGCAAAAATGCAACAGAATGCTATTGAGGTTTAGTCGAAGCCTGTGGCACAAATGCTTTACCGTATAGGTCCCCATCACGAATACTTCAATTTTAAGCCACAACTGATGATCACCTTTTGAAAACATGCTTTAGAGCGGTGGAAACGAAACTCCTCACTTTAACGCCACACAACAACTACCCTTCTTAGCAGATCGACTGTTTTTTGCACTCTACACATCGACAACAGCGCCACCTCACCGCTCCCATATCCTATTTGCACATGCCTGCCCTTCTGCGAGTTTCAAGGTTAAGTTGCCACTATTTAATTTACAACCCTCGTATCTATATATATAAACATATTCTATTGCTAAAATCTTTTTTTTTTTTTTCCTGAAAAAATAAGCATATTTTTTAAAGTTGAAAGGTTGACAGGTAGTATTCTAAAAAAAAAAACTGAACCTTTGCTGTAACATCTTTATTTCTTTATTGCTTATTGTAAAACATTTTAAGCACTGTCCTTCTTAAAATAGTCCCTTCTAATGGCAATACACCATTCCCACTGTTTCTTCCATTTTTTAAAAGCCTCCAGGAATGTACTTCCTGGGATGATGCATTGTCCGGAATCTCCTGTATGATTTGGAAATGGCAGCCTTTTAACGTGATTTTAAGTTGAAGTAGCAGGGGAAAATCTACTGGAGCTAGGTCCAGAGCAGCAGTATATGGAACACAACAGGAGTATGATGTTTGCTAGAAGCTTGAGCTGGCATCTTGTCATAATTCAACATCCAAGTCTAGTTTTCCTATAAACCAGGCCTCTTATATGTTGCATCCCTCAAAGCAGCTAAAATTTCCTGTTTCTCAATTTTAAAACCATGCTGAAAAGACATTGTTTTCAAACCATAGCGAAGATTCAGAACAATTTAACAACAGAACTCTGTGCCGTCACAGAAAGTGCATCCCAGGAGGCTTGAAGAAATGGTGGGAATGGTGCAATACCAGTGGAGTGTACTACATAGAAGGAGATAGTGAAAACACTGTACAATAAGCTATAAAGATATTTATAATAAAAGTTCAGTTTATTTATTAATACATTTTGTATACATACAGGTTGCTTAATATGATAACTTAAACCATGTTTAATTCATTAAGTTATTTATCAAAGTTTTACTGAATTGTTTGGCATGTGTCCTTGATAATTTTTGTGATATTTGATTTTAAGAAAATGTTTTATAAAATTTATTTGACTGTTTGTTTTTCACTTTATTCTTGTATTTAACCCATTAGCACCCAGTGTCCAATTTTGAGGAAATGGCACGTGTTTTTTTTTTTTTTTTTTTTTTTGTGGTTTCTTGGAATAATTTCTGCCTTTTAGTGACAGTTTATAGCGTCACACTAAATGATCCCTGAAAGTTTTATGTGCCTACTATTAATTATTATTTCATAATTTGGATAGTCATTTTATGATTTTTCATTCATCGTACATATATTTGCTTTTTGCGCAGGTAAACTAACTTAAATCCAAGTTGAATAATAATATATATTATAATACTTTAGTTTCGAGATCTTTGTCAACATATAATAGAAAATTGATCTGTTATCTCAAAGTTTTTCTATCACGAAGTTTTCTCACTAGAACACTAAATGTCAATGAATGAGGATAGGCTTTAAATTTAAAACTATCAGAGGAATTTTTTATGTTAATATATTTAACTGTCAGTTGTCTATATTAATTTAGAAGTGAAATAATCAGCTAATAATATTTTGCAAAATTAATTTGTACGTTAATAGGTTAAGCAAAGTTGGCAATAATAACATTTAGATTATAAATTGTCATTTTAATATAAATAATAATATATGTAGAAAATTTTTTGAAGTAGACCATTATGTTTTATAGGATAACAAAATCAAATTTATATACCCAACTGAAACTAATTTATTAATTTCCACTCTTTTTAACACTTTCCAACAAGGTTGAAAATTTTTAATGACTTTGTTTTGTGTGTCCGCACTCTAACTCCCGTAAATATTCATGGAATTTCTTGAAACTGATATATATTATTCAGATTTACTATCGGATGTTCCCTATTGAAAATGGAGTGAATACTTCTACTGGTTTGTGTACAGGAACACCCGAAAGCATTCCAAAGCATTGTGTTCTATGAGAGGTATTTCTATAAACCATGTTTTAATACCTTTACTTTACACTAATAGTGAAATTGAAATATTTTATTCCATTTCACTATTGAATATTCCTCATTGAAAATGGAGTATATTATTACTATTGTTAAATATGTTTATGCAATAATTTTTTAATTCTATGGGATGGTTATTCTATGAAAAAATTTGTTTTCATAAATTACTTATTACCTAAGTTTTTTTTTTATTATTATTATTATTTTCTTATTCAGAAAATTCACATTCTTTAAATTAGTACTCGTTTTATAAAAATTGATTTTTTAAATTTCATTTTGCAGCTAAAAAATGAGAAAGATGCACTTTTAGTGAAAATTTTGAACTCAACATTAAAACATAAAAATTTAAAAAAAATTAGATAATGAGTAATTGAGGAAATAAATTTTCCCATAGAATAACACGGACCTTAGCTGTCAGCAGGATTAAGTATTTATTGTCACCTTTTAATGATCTATATTTCATGTACGAAGATGGTATGTATGTATATATTATAGATGGATGGAGTATATGTTAACTTCAATAATACTATTTTTTTAGTTACTCTCAGAGTTAGAAGAAGAAAAACGAAAACATGCACAAGACACTGCTCAAGGTGATGATGTAACTTACTTATTAGAAAAAGAAAGAGAACGATTGCATCAAGAAAATCAATTTGAACGACAACAAAACAGGTGTATGGAAAAAGATATTAAATGTTTAACTGATACTTTAGAACAAGAAAGACAAAGGCAGAAACAAATTGTACTCCTGTTACTAGCAGAAAGAAAAAGACTTATCTTTCGGTACGCAGAAGAAAAGCAAAAGTGTGATCGATTATCTCAAGTAAGAGAAAAATAATACTTGTATTTTAATCAGTTACTTTTTAGTGATTTTATTGAGTTATTCCTACATTATTGCTGATTAAAAACATTTATTCTGTTTTTCTATTTAACCTTTTCCTTACAGGTGGGATTTCTGCAATCCCGAGCAAAAAAGGTGTTTAAGAATATGGGGTTGGTATTACCGTCAACCCAAACATTTCTTCTCCTAAAGCATGGGGTTGCACTTCATGTTTTAGGGAAAGAAATGTTTGGGATACAGTAATACCAACCCTGTATTCTTAAACACCTTTTTGCTCGGGATTGCAGAAATCCCGCCCGTAAGGAAAAGGTTAAATATTTGTATTTGTTATTTAAATCTTCAATCTAACAAGTCCACCATTTCTTTTTATTTTAAAAGTGTTACCTTTACATCAAAAACTAGTTTTTGGCAGTAGTTAAAGCCATCTGTTTCTTAATATATTGTTGGCATAATTAACATCAAATATCTCTTTAAAATTTTAAGAATTTTGCAAAAGAGAAAGAAATATATAACATTTATTATTTTAAATTTGAACCAGTTTTAAAGAACACATTTGAATTCTTTAAAGATGCGAGGGAGAGAGAAAATAAGGGTTTCTTATAAATCTATGTCCATGAAGAATATTATTATACATGTCAAACAAATTTTAAAGATTTTTTCTTTTTAAATACAAATACAAAACGATTAATAAGCAAAACGAGATGTGATTTAAATTTTATTTTATGATAAGTTGCTCAAAAAGATCAATTGAGATAGTTATTTTAATTTTTAAAACTGTATCTATCATAAGTTTTCATTACTTTTTACTTTAATCTAATACTGAGTTTAATTTTTGATATTATAATGAGTGTAAAATTCATTTTCTTACTTCATAATAGACTTTCAATTTTCATAAGTAACATCTAAAATTGATTTAGCTTAATATAAATACATTCTGTAGCATTTAGATATTGGATGTGAAAGACAAAAATCAAAGTTTTATTTTTTAGAAAATTTTAAAAGGTGACAGGTGGGAAAATAAATAGCATGTTAAAAAGAAAAAAAAAGTCTTACCTTTACAATTAATTGTTTTTGTGTGTGGCTATAAAGCCAAAGAAGAATATACGACTATGTTTCATTTTATTTGAATCTCGACTTTGAATTTTAGATTGAAATTAGAATATCTGTAATTAAGAACTTCAAATAAGATTAACAATTTAAATTTCCTAAGTCTGAATTTATTAGAATTTCATTTAGATAATATCAATAAAGCATGCATTAGATTCAATGAGAATAAATTTAATCTACTCACCCCTCTGCCAGAATCCAAGACGAGTTAAAGACAAAGTAGACTCACACAAAAACTTAGTAGACTAGTATTGCTTAGACGACTAATTTTTAATGTGGACATGAATCACTTACTTTATATAAGTGTTATGAATAGATTTCACAAATTCGAATCATATTATATTATATTGAATAAATTTGAATTAATATGAATAGAGAGGCCAAGCACCTCTCGTTTCAGAATTATCAAATGCATCTGACTGACTTATTGTGCAGTGGAGTCCAAAAGAGTTTTAGTCCTGTGCAAGATAGTATTCAGAAGAAATTTTAAGTCATTGTTTGGGGCTGCCATCTCTGTTCAATGATAACAATTAGCAGTTATTTTGCAAATCGAGATTTCCCACCATCCTCCGGCGGGGCGGCTGAGCATGGCAGGCTGGCAATTCTGTTCACCGGTCTCTTGATTATTCCCAATGGCGTCTTCAGAGTAACAACTCGAATGATTCCATCATCACCAGGATGTAGATCAAGAATTCGGGCCATGTTCCACTGGGCTGGCTGAGTAGAGGGCTCCAAGACTAGGACTAGTTCTCCGGGATGCAAATGGGTAACACCGCTCTTCCATTTTGTTCTTGATTGTAGAGAAGTAAGATAGGACTTTTGCCAGGTGCTCCAAAAGCAGGCCTTCAGTTTCTGGAAGAGAGTCCATCTGGAAGAAAAGTTTATACAAGATTTATTAGTATTATTGTTCGATTGTTCAGGAAGCTGAAGAAGCGAAGCTCCTATTAGGAAGTGTCCTGGGATAAGAACCTGATAGTTATTGGGCTCTGTAGAAAGTGGTATTAAAGGGCGTGAATTTAAGCAAGCTTCGATAATTGTGATAATAGTATTCATCTCTTCAAAGGACAGATCACTGCCTTTACAAGTTTTAATCAGATAACGCTTCTCCAATTTCACTGAAGATTCCCATAGGCCGCCAAAGTTGGGCCCGTAAGGAGGCATAAAATGCCAATGAATTTCTTTATTGGTGATATAATTTTGAATAGCGTTTTCTTTTGAAAGTGTGATCAGTTTCTTTAACTGGGCATGGGCACCAACAAAGTTGCGACCGTTATCGGAGTAGATGTCTGTAGGACATCCTCGACGACTGATAAATCTTTGTAGGGAATGTAAAAAATGTTCCATGGATAAACTAGTCACTAATTCAATATGAATTGCCTTGGTGCACATGCAAATAAAAAGACAGATATAAGATTTAAATCTTGTAGCCTTCCTTTTATGATCACACTTAGTTTGAATAGGGCCTGCATAATCATTTCCGACATGTTGAAAAGGTCTACAAGGGTTGACTCTGGCACTGGGTAATTCACCCATCATTTGCTGAATTGGAAGGTAAGGACGTAAAAGGGTGTTTTTTTAGGTATTAGTACTGGGTGTTTCGTGTCATATGGCAGGGTGATGTTTTTGTCAATTCTGCCTCCCACTCGCAATAAATTTTCTGAATGAATAAAAACATTAAGAGATTTTAATTTACTATTGTTTGCAATGGGTTATCCGTGCTGCAAAAGGGCGATTTCTGAGGCAAAGAACCTTTGTTGGACGACTTTAATAATAGTTTTTCTAGCCTCTGAAATTTCTTGAACTGATAATGGTCCTTTCAACTTTGTAGTGTTACGAGTATTGGTTATGAATCGCTTAATAAATGCCACTATGTTAAAAAGTTCTGTACTCGAAGAAATTTTTAAAACTAAATCCTCTATCACAGATTCATTCACTTGGTTTGACTCTATTAGTCCAGGGGTGCTCACAACTGGATATTGGGCTGATGTCGAAATCTTTGAATCGTGATCTGTGGCTGGGATCTTTTGCCAACTAGGCCCAGACCACCACAGGTCAAAGTTTCTGGAAGAGAGTCCATCTGGAAGAAAAGTTTATACAAGATTTATTAGTATTATTGTTCGATTGTTCAGGAAGCTGAAGAAGCGAAGCTCCTATTAGGAAGTGTCCTGGGATAAGAACCTGATAGTTATTGGGCTCTGTAGAAAGTGGCATTAAAGGGCGTGAATTTAAGCAAGCTTCGATAATTGTGATAATAGTATTCATCTCTTCAAAGGACAGATCACTGCCTTTACAAGTTTTAATCAGATAACGCTTCTCCAATTTCACTGAAGATTCCCATAGGCCGCCAAAGTTGGGCCCGTAAGGAGGCATAAAATGCCAATGAATTTCTTTATTGGTGATATAATTTTGAATAGCGTTTTCTTTTGAAAGTGTGATCAGTTTCTTTAACTGGGCATGGGCACCAACAAAGTTGCGACTGTTATCGGAGTAGATGTCTGTAGGACATCCTCGACGACTGATAAATCTTTGTAGGGAATGTAAAAAATGTTCCATGGATAAACTAGTCACTAATTCAGTATGAATTGCCTTGGTGCACATGCAAATAAAAAGACAGATATAAGATTTAAATCTTGTAGCCTTCCTTTTATGATCACACTTAGTTTGAATAGGGCCTGCATAATCATTTCCGACATGTTGAAAAGGTCTACAAGGGTTGACTCTGGCACTGGGTAATTCACCCATCATTTGCTGAATTGGGGTTGGTTGGACTTTAGCACAGGTGATACATTTTCGAAGCTCCTTTTTAACGGCTGATCAACCATCAGGAACCCAGTAAGACTGTCGTATTAAACTTAACACTAAGTCTACACCTCCATGAAGACTATAATGATGGTAATGTCGAATAATGGATGACGTAAAAGGGTGTTTTTTTAGGTATTAGTACTGGGTGTTTCGTGTCATATGGCAGGGTGATGTTTTTGTCAATTCTGCCTCCCACTCGCAATAAATTTTCTGAATGAATAAAAACATTAAGAGATTTTAATTTACTATTGTTTGCAATGGGTTATCCGTGCTGCAAAAGGGCGATTTCTGAGGCAAAGAACCTTTGTTGGACGACTTTAATAATAGTTTTTCTAGCCTCTGAAATTTCTTGAACTGATAATGGTCCTTTCAACTTTGTAGTGTTACGAGTATTGGTTATGAATCGCTTAATAAATGCCACTATGTTAAAAAGTTCTGTACTCGAAGAAATTTTTAAAACTAAATCCTCTATTACAGATTCATTCACTTGGTTTGACTCTATTAGTCCAGGGGTGCTCACAACTTGATATTGGGCTGATGTCGAAATCTTTGAATCGTGATCTGTGGCTGGGATCTTTTGCCAACTAGGCCGAGACCACCACAGGTCAAAGTCCTTTAATTTGTCTAGAAACAGCCCACGGTTGCACAGTCCACACAGCACAAAATACATTGGGATTGATCAGGGTTTAATGATAATTCCCGTGTTGTTGATTTTAAAGGTGTTGGGACATGAACTAGATCTTCCACACAATTTGCAGCTCACTTTCGCAGCTTGAATCCCCCAGCATTAAATAAAGCCTGAAGGTCAGTTACCAAGTTTTGAGCAGCCTCGACTGATTCAGCCCCTCCAAGGAAATGTCCATCCATGTAAAGGTTATAACAGGCAGCCTGCACAGCAATGGGAAAATTGGTTTTCTCATCAATAAGTAATTGTTGCATGGTACGCAGGGCCAAAAATGGTGCACAGGCTGTGCCATAAGTAACTGTATTTAATTGATAAACGTGGAGTGGATCTGACACATTGGCCCTCCAAAAGATTCTTTGAAAGTTTCTGTCAGGCTCTGCGACTAGAATTTGTCTGAACATTTTTTCTATATCGCTAGAGAGGACGACTTTATTTAATCTAAATCTAATCAGATTGCTAAATATACTCGTTTGAAGTTTTGGCCCTTTATGCATGTTAGAGTTAAGTGATTGGAAATTTGTTGTCAAGGCCGAATCGTTGAACAGTACCCATAGCTTGGTAGTGCTACTGTTTTCATTTATAACTCCATGATGAGGCATATAATAATTTGGTTTATGGTTAAGTTCGTCAGCTGGAAGTAGGGTCATATGACCTAGATCAGAATATTCACACAAAAACTGACAATATTCTTTTTTTAGGTTAGGGTTCTGAACAAATCGAGCTTCAAGTTTTTTAAACATTTGTAGTGCTCAGTTTGCACTTTCGCCCAAATCTATCTCATCATGGAGGGGTAATTTCACAATATAGCAACCTTTGGTGTTGTGCTTGGTCGAGGTTTTAAATAATATTTCGGCCGGGTTAGCTTCGTCTTCACACCTCGTAGTAGAGATTATTGGCTCGTTATCAAAAAATGAATTCATGTTTAAACAATGTAGAGTATGGCTACAAGTTGCTTCTGGCTGAATTCCAGCCTTTGAGATAGAGCCACATAAAAGATATCCAAGTGAACTGGGAATAGCAGAGGGTTCTCCTGGTTTGCTGTGTATTGGCTTTCCACTAATTAATGATGAGAAAATATCGGTGCCTAATAACACATGAATAGGTTGTGGCTTGGAGAAATTATAGTCAGCTAGTTTTAGATTTTTTGTGTAAGGCCAAGACGTCGTCCTCACCCGGAAAATCGGCAGAGGTGCAGTAACCTTATTTACTACTAGTGCCTTCAAATTTTTATACTCGTTAGAGAAATATGGCGAGAATGAAAACTCCGTGAAATTTAAAACAGTTTCTGATGACATACCGTTTATCCCTACAAGTTGATGAGAAGTGCTAAACAAAGGCAAATTTAGCTTCTCAATGTACTCTTTTGTTATAAGACTATTTTGTGAGGCACTATCAAATAACGCCCAACATTGAATAATTTTACCGTTAGGTAACCTAACCTTTATAAGGGCAGTAGACAACAAAACATTTTGATGATTGAATTGAGACTTCGACTGTGCACTATTTGACACAGATGTAGTAACAAGGCCACCTCCCTGATCTGCAGAATTCTGTGTATAAATATGCAGAAAAGTGTGATGTGAACCTGCACATACCTTACATTTAATATTAATTCTACATTGTCACACATGATGGTTAGCTCTAGAGATGGGCGTTATTTCACGTAACATAATAAGTAATATTATTATTGCATTGTAGCATATTAGCACTGTAATATATTACAAAAAATATCCTATTAAAAAAATAATATTTTCAACTTTATCTCTGCACGCAAAATAGACAAGAAATTTCTGGCGATAAAACTGATATAATACACCATTATACAAGTAAAAAGCTTGAATTATTTCTTTCATACAATTTCTTTTTTATTTCATTTAATTTAATTTACAAAATACAAAAACAATATTATGAACGCCGGCTAAAGACTCGCATCAGACTTTCTGCGCAGATGTTCGAATCGATTTGTTACTTCACGTCTGAAAAAAATAGGTCTGAAATCTCAGTAAGGAATACAGACGATTTCATACAATCTGTTACTCAGTGATATTCTGAATCAATAATATCTTTCCATTTCCAAGTTCATAAAATTATCGTTAAAAAAATAATAGAGCTGCAGATGTATTATTTTTTTAACGATAATTTTGTAATGATAATATTTTCTAGAATGTATTACGGAATATTCCTTGTGAAATATATTAATCAAAATAATTTTAATAAGCAAGATAATTTTAACGTTTAGGACAAATAACATCGTGCTCATATTAATTTAGAAATTATTTTATTTGGTGTTGATTATTTTTCATGGGATAATAAAATCGTTTGAATAAAAAACTTTGATACCACGGTTTAACGAAATAGTGTTAATTTATGCAGCTAGCATGAGATGGGTAAGGGGTGATTATTCGATGTTGATTACTATTTCGTCATGAAGGTGAGGAATGGCATGACACTTGCTAGGATTGGATTTGCTTGCGTATTGGAAACAGAAGTTTCGGAAGTGTGATAATTGAAAGGAAGGAGTGTTTGTTTATATTTTAATTGCTTATAGCAGGTAGAATTGAAAATGCGTAATGACATACAGCATTTATTGTGGTTTTATTAAAAATAATTTGAGAAGAAAATTGAATATTTATTTATTTTTACTGTTTAGCTTTTCTTCACTTTTTTTTTTTTTTTTTTTTTTTAAATCTGATTTTTCTTGGGACTATTTTTTTTTAGATTTAAAATGAGTAAAGGTGTTAAGAATAGTTAATTATGCTCTTATGTTAAAATTAAGTGTCTGAGAAAATACATCATTTTATGCAATTTTTGTAAGCAAAATCTATATTTTTTAACAAGTGCTTCTAAGTTTAGAAAACATATTCAAAGTGACTGTTTGCTAAGTATGAGTGAAAAACACTAATTTTCTTGTCAAGCTGGAAAGTTCAAGTTCTTCGGAAAATCAAAAGAAACAGTCACTCTTCTTTTGATTTTCCGAATTCCCTTCTTTTGACATCCCAAATTTTAAACCAAGTAGTTTAAAATTTGGGATGCCTTAAACATGTTTCGTAAAAATTTGCGATTATTATTTAATTGTTTTTTAATTACATATATGGCTTATAATATGAGAATTCTTTTTTTTTTCTTTTTTTTTTTTTTTTTTTTTTTTTTTCAGAAAACGGCTCTTGTGTACGTGTTTCTTGATATTATTTGAAATATTCTGTTTTCATGTTTAAAGGAATTGGTTTAATGAACCTTAAGCTTACTCGATTGGGACAAACGTTTGTGTAACATTTTGACTCTACCACTATTTCATATCAGCGTTTTTTTTTTTTTTCTTTTTAAGAAATTCTAGTGTTAAATAAAGTGAAGATTACTATTCGAAAGCATTGGGACTTAAAAACATGAACCGCATCCACTATGTAGGGCACATGTATATATTGTATATCATCCAGAAAGGATTAGCAAGGCATTAGCCATGTGTAAATTAAAAAGTAATAGGTTATAAAAATAATACATTGCAAAAACCTATTACCAAAGGAAGTATGGAACGAAGTTACCTATTACTGAAAAGTAACTATTTATCCCATCTCTAGTTAGCTCGCAAACAATTTTCACATAATGATTTAGATTTAACTAAGTCCCATCGTTCTTGAACATTAATTTTATTGAATTTTGGACATTTGAATAATTGATGTACTTGAGAACAGGCGACGCATTTATTTTCTTTGACTATTATTGCATTATTTACACTAGATTTTTTTTACACTGCTACCTTCTACTGGTTTCTTAAACATCCCTGGTTTATTTTCAAGTTTTGTTTGACTCGACGCCTCCCTTTCAATGAATGTACGAAACGAGTTCAAATCGCAAATAGTTTGCGTATTTTCTAGACTCAGTGATAAAATATGCTCAGTGAATAGAAACCACGTTTTGCCCCCTTCTCCCTACCATGGGTACTGAATTTCTAAAATTCCAGAAATCAGAATATTTGTGTTTGCTATATTTTAAAACAAAAAGTTCACGAATATCAATTTTTTTTAAACTTTATTTTTTATACATATTTTATATAATGTATTTTTTTGTTCGAGTTATGAAGGATTATGGGAAATTATGTTTTGCTCTCCCCCCGGAGGCCAAATTTTTAAAATTCCAGTAATTGAATTTTAGATATTTGTGTATTAAAAAAATCTTATATACATCTTTTTTTTTTTTTTTTTTTTTCTTGAGATATGAAGGGTTATGTGAAATCAGTTTTTCCCTTTCCTTAGGGACAAAATTTCTAAAATTCCAAAAATTGATTTTTAAATTTTTATGTTAGTTATATTTTAATGAAAAAATGTTATTGATATCTATTTTTTTTTTTTTTTTTTTTTTTTCTTCTTCTTCTTCTTTTAGATATGAAGGCTCTTTTGTGAAATCACATGTTGCCCCTCCCCCCCTCTTGCAGACCAAATTTCTAAAATTTCAGAAATTATTTTTTAGGTATTTGTGTTAGGTATATTTTAAAGCAAAAATTTTACGGATATGTGTTTTTTTTTCTTTGAGATGTGAAGGTTTATGTGAAATCACTTTCTCCCTCCTTGCTTCCCCCTGGATAGCGAATTTTGTAAAATTGCTTCTTAGGGGGTGCTTACACTATATTTCTAAAATCTGACCCAGTTTCGAGTCAGTGGCTCCAGTAGATTTTGCTGTGCATTGTGAGTGAGTGAGTGAGTGGAAGTACTCTTTTGTATATATATAGATAGATAGAAGAAAAATTAATAAAACAATATGATAAAAATAATTCTTTTTTTTATCTTTATTATTATAATAAAGTTTTTCAGCATTTTTATTTATGTATTTTATCAGTTTGCAACTAATAATAATAATAATAAAATTACTTACTAGATAACCTATTGTGATGATTACTTTAATATTTATTGTATAACTCATATCACTGTTAAATGGAGTTAAAAATAGATTTTTTTTTTTTTTTTTTTTTGGCTTGATTGCTATTATTAATATTTATTAAGTTAGTGTTAGTTATGTGTTTGATGTTCTTTTTTTTCTGAGTATCAAACATTAATTTAAGTATTTTCATATTTATTTAAATCTGTTATAGGAAGTTCGTTTTTACTTCTAGTTAAAAACATTTTGTAATTTAGCACATCTTGGATGTGGAATTCTTGGTGAGTAGTGAGAGACAACAATGATAATAAAGTCATAATTAGTCCCAAGTATTTATTAAAATTTCTATAATGGGACACATCACAAATGAATTACATAATGAATTTTATGATATTTACAATGCCATATGTACAAAGAATAAATTCTGGCTTATATTTCGTTCATAACTACTATACTCGCTGACACCAGCACACATCATAGTTCTACCTTCACCCCCGACCGCACGACTCCCTCCCTCGAGAACTGCTTCTCGTTCCGAGAGTTGGGTTGCCATACTTATTTGTGGCGGCGCAGGTTTGCCAGATTTGGCGCACCTTACACGCCCCACCTAAACATAAAATTAGCCCACAGTGGCTGATTTTATCACTTTTAAAAACAAAAAAACACATATATATATAAATACTATTACAAAGCATATACTTTCAAAATACTATATAAATGCTATTACAAAACATATACTTTCAAAATATTAATACACTATATAATTTCAATTTTAATATATATAGAATATAAAATAAAAATAATGCAAATAAACTATTATTCCAGCCTGGACAGAGCGTCTGCACCTCTGTGCTGGACACCTGGCCTATGAGTGATGGAATGATTCCATCTTTGAAGAGCTAGAGCCCAACGGGTTAACTTGGGACTCTTAGGAGTAGTATGAGTTAAATACTTAAGTGGATTATGATCAGAAATGATCTCTACCTTAGCCCCATAAATCCACTTATCGAATTTGTTCAGTCCGAATAAAACTGCCCATGCTTCTTTTTCGATGCTTGCCCAATTTTTCTGCGTCGCATTGAATTTTTTGCTTGCGAACGCTATTGGGCGATAAGATCCATCAGCATCTTGTTGGGTTAAACAACATCCTACACCATAGTCAGATGCATCGCAATGAACTTGGAATGGCAAGTTGGCATCAGGGGTAGCCAGGCTAGTTACCTCACACAATAACTCTTTTAATTTGTCAAAAGATTTTTGTTCGGCCTCACCCCAACTGACTATGTTTGATTTATTTTTCTTGGTCAGCTCCGTGAGTGGAGAAGATATTTCTGCATAATTTGGTATATAAGTGCGATAGAAACCCATCAGTCCCAAAACAGACCTGACATCCTTTTTAGTGACAGGTTTAGCTAACTTTCTAATAGCTGATATCTTATCTTCTTCAGGACCATGCCTACCTCCCCCTATCACGTGACCCAAATATTTTATTTTCCGTGAAGCAAAAGAACATTTATCCAATCTCACCGAGAAACCTAATTCATATAACTCGGTTAGAATTAACTCTAAATGGGCCAAATGTTCTTCAAAAGACCTAGAGAAAATGACCACATCATCCATGTATGCCTGTGCATAATCTGAATGAGCTTTTAAGATACGGTTCATTTCTCGTTGAAAAGTACCCGATGCCCCTGCTAGACCAAAAGGCATTGTTTTCCACTGATACACAGCATTGTGAGTGGTAAATGCTGTTAATGGTTTACTTTCCTTATCCATTTTAATTTGCCAGTACCCCTTTAAAAGATCTAAACTGGTTAACCAATGGGCTGATCCTGCAGTGAAAATTAACTCTTGCATATCTTTCATGGGAAAAACCGGAACTTTAGTTACCGCATTTAAAGCCCTGAAATCGATACACATTCTTACGGAAGAATCTTTTTTCGCAACGCAAACAATTGGATGAGCTATTTCAGATTCTGATGGTTCTATTAAATCTAGATCTAACAATTCTTGAACCTGACGTTCAACTTCCTTTCTATATGCCATGGGAACACTGTAACAATGGGGTTTTTTCCGAATTGCATTTGGTAGTAATTCAATTTTATGAGTGCCCACCGAGGTTGGTTGGACAGGTTTAGTAAAAATATGTTTAAATTTTACAATTAAATTTCTAAGAGTTTTCCACTCAGAAGCATTTAAATGTTCAGCTTTAAGACTATCAAGAATTTCAAAGAATTTAGATTCCTTGGTAGCGGTAGGTAAAGTTTCAATATGACCGAATTCTTTTTCTTCCTCAAAAATAACATTTACAGAATTCGAACTAGCTATATAATGTTTTAATTTATTTTGATGAATATGTTTGGTCGCACCATCTTGTAATTTCACTATAAAAGAATTACTAAATTCACTATAGAGGATTACGTTTTTCAACAATAGTTGCGGGACCCTGCCATCTGGCAAACAATTTATTTGTTGAATCGGGTATTAAAACTATCACCTGATCCCCAACTTTGAATACTTTGTTAGACGATCTTAAATTGTGGTAGTAAGCTGTTTTTTCCTGCTGTACTGCCGAAACAAGTTTGGCTTGCTCCGCAGCCTTCTCAAGTTTTAATTTTAAATCTTCTAAATATTTAGCAACAGGAGTAGTATCTAACTGTATATTATTATGTTTCCCGGTCCAAGTAGATTTTAAGATTGACAAAGGACCTTGTGGTTGCCTACCATACAGTAACTGGAATGGAGACACACCTGTAGTTGAATGGGGTATTTCTCTGTACGCCCACAACACATAAGGAATTTGCAAATGCCACCCTCTACCTTCTTCCCTTATTACATTATGTAACATGTTTTTCAATGTTCTATTGAATCTCTCCACCAATCCGTTCAATTGTGGATATCCAGGGGTTGAGAATCTTGGACTGCTCCCTATACGTTTCTCGAACTCTTTAGTCAGTTCAGCTATGAAGTTTGTCCCGTTATCAGACGCGATAACATTCGGTATTCCGGTCCTTGAAAAAATGCTTAGCAACGCCTCACAAGTTGTTTTTGCATTTAGACTAGTCAATGGTATGGCTTCGCCCCACCTAGTATGTTGGTCGACCATACACAATATATAATTATGTCCCTTCGAACTTGGAGGATCGATCGGACCTATCAAATCTATATTCACTACCTGAAATGGTAATTCCGGTCTCGTCACCGGCGTGATTGGCGTTCGGTCATTTGTTCTAACTGCTTGAGTGAGTTGACACTCTTTACATGATCTACAATATTTTTTTACGTCAGCCCTCATACCTTCCCAGAAGAATGAGTATTTGATCCTCTCTAGAGTTTTTCTAGGACCCATATGGCTGCTAAACACTGAGTTATGAGCCAGTTTCAGTACCTCCTTCCGCCTACAATCTGGAAGTACAAGTTGCCCAATGCTCTCCCCGAGTATTTTGTCCCTATGAAATAAGTAACCATCTACCTCATAGTAATTACCCTTACCTTCCTTAGCATGCTTCCAAGCTACTGCTAAATCGGTACACTGCTCTTGCTCAGAGCGAAAAGTATCAGCTACCATACTTTTCTTATTTGGCTCAGTGATTGCCTCACCATCCTTAGTATTTACCGTTCCCACTTCATTTCCACATGAAGTAATTTCCCTTTGAGATTCCTCAAAAATAAAATTGTCCTGTGCTTTTCCTGACAGTGTCTCAGATGAAACTTCCGTCGTTCCATCTAAATTTCCTGAGTCCCCCCTCAGGTCCTGAGAGTTCTGAGCCAGTGAAATTCCTTCACTCCGGGCTCCTCCCAACATGTTCAAAACATCCGGTGGAAGTAACACGTCTTCCACCAAAACATCTGCCAAAGCACACAACACTTGCTGATGCACCACATTAACCTGGCCACCAGTAGCAAGACCTAACGGAACGTAAACTAAAGGACATTTCACCGCCGGACCAAAAATACCCTTAAAAAAAATTGTAGAAGCACCTTCTACCGAAATTCCCGGAACTAGTTCTTTTTTGACAACCGTAATTTCTGTTCCCGAATCCACCAATGCGTCAACTAATTTACCATCTACACTGATAGATGTCTTTTTTAGTTTGCTTAATTTATCCTCAATAGCTCGCCTAGGGATGACTTCCCCTAGTAAGTCTACCCTGGCCGATACAGTTTCTTCCTTTGAGTCTGTACCCTCTGCAGAAACTTTATTAATATTAAGCCTCCTAGTATCTGACCCTTTATTTTTTGGACAATCCCGTCTGAAATGTTTGTCGGACCCACATGTGAAACACGTTGCTTTTTTAATTTCTGTGAGCTTTGACTTTTCGAAATTTTTCTTGGGGAAAGAATTGTTAAAATCGGACCTTTTTTCACTAAACTGCGGTTTACTCGAATAAGAATAATACCCCCTTTTATCAAAATCCATCCCTTTAGTTCTTACTGACCCATCATAGGACTTACCCTTAGACGCATAAAATACATCACAATGCTACCTAAATCCTTTGGCTTGAACCAATCTTCTCCTTGAAGAACTCCTATGTGGGTTGCAGTTTCTGCATCTAATGTTTGGAAGATTTTATCCGATACAATGAGCTGATTCAGCGACTCAAAATCACTTACCTTCCTGGCTTTGCAGTAATACAGCCACATTGAGGTTAACCTGGACGCGAATTGAGAAAAATTCTCGTCAGGATTACGTTTTGCCCTACGAAAATTTTCTAAACATAATTTTGGAGAAGCTTCATACTCTTGCAAAACTAATTTTTTCAAGGATTCATAATCACTTAATTCCTTTTCTTCAATATTTGCTAACAGATTAGTTACTTTTTCCCCTAACAAGCAAAGTAAAACTTTAGGTTTAAATTCGTCGTTCACATTTTCATTTACAAACGCTTTCTCTAAACTCGAGAAAAAATAGTCCCATCCATCTGATTTACTAGGAACCTTAACTGTTAAGAGTCTAACCATCCTAACTATTTCATCTAAAGATTTTATACGCGTGGTTTGATCACTAATTTGAACCAAATTTTTATTACTCTTAGATAATTCTACTTCCAAACGAAGTTTTTCCAATTCAAATTTTTCCCTTTCTCTCTCTGTCTGTAACTTAAATTCCCGCTCTAGTTTTAACTTATTTTCATTTTCCAGTTTTTGTTCCCGTTCTATTCTTTCAGCTATGATAGCATCTAAATATTCCCTTGCTTCATTCTCTTTATATCGCTTATTAGCTAAAATTAATTCCTTTAACTCCGCTTTAGATAACCCTTCATCAGGTATTTCCCCATAATCTTGTGCCAGGCAAATTAAATCTGCCTTTTTACTTTTGATTAGAAAGGACATTTTTTTCTATTTATCTATTTTTCTGGGCCACCCTAATGCCAAATTACCTTACAATAAAATGAAAATAAAAAGCAAACTATATCCAAAATATTCAAGAAATATCAAAAGAAACATTACTCTCTTTTTATACGATGAATTATTTTTATACGAGAACAAACAAAAAAAAAAAAGATATAAAACATTTATCAGAAATAAACCAGAGCTGTTTAATTATACTCATGCCTTTGTCATCAAATAAACAAATAAAATATATATTTATTCATTCATTCCTTTTTGTTTAAAAAAAAAACAATAATAATAATTACTTAGGAAAGAAATAATGATGCATTAAATCTATCTCTAATTATTCAGTCACCATGAACAAGAGAAAGAAAAAAAAATACTTTTAACTGTCTTCTCAAAAACAAAATAAAATAAATAAATTTATCATTTAAGTATTTCATAACCCACAGCAATATATATCTTATTTATATATATACTGAGACAGGAAATAGATTTATTTTTCTAACTTTTACTAAGCAATAATAAAATAAGAAAAAAAAAAAAACTTTTTTTTTTTTCCAACATTGATGACCAAACAAAAAAAAAGAAAGAAATATGAAATATCATTACAATCTACCGAAAACGACTCAAAGTCAATTGGCGCCATTCAGAACAAGAACAATACACGTCTGTCTGGCCACCTGCCTTACTTTTGTTTTCGGGGTAAAAAGAAACAAATCTATGTGATTATTATACATTTCACATATACTGAAATATTTTTAATAGACTAAATATATTCCTTTTTCTTTACTTTTTATGAAAATAAAAAAAAATATATATAATAACTGAACTAATTAAAAATTATTACCCCTTTATATTTCACATTAGAAATCAAATAACCATAATAATAAAAATATATATATATATATATAAAATATTTCACAAGATTCGATAATCAACTAAATTTAATACACTCTTTTTAAACTTGCTGATATTCCTTAACGATTAAAATTCTAATCGAAGAAAAAAATATATAGTACTTACAGTACCTTAGTGCGAAGGTAAAAGAAATCACGACATCGATAAATTTTGTTCGGATGTCCAGAGCTGCATAAAAAGAACATTTCTAACATACAAACGTTGAATACTCTGTATACACACAATTTTTTTTTTCTTCGTTGTTTTCACTTTATTCACAAATCGTAAGACTGCACCTAAAATCGTAGAACAAGAACACTTTCTAGAATACGTAGCACCACTTCTACACAAAATATTGTCGCTCCAGCATTATACGTTAGGAACACTAGAGACTTTAAGGATTTAAAAATAGCAGGTAAACTTTCGCTAGCACGTAAAGTGTTGAACACTGAAGAATTTAAGAACATGCACCAATTCCGTCATCTTATTTTGTAAACTTTCGCTAGCACGTAGGTGCTCTACATACACACAACATACTGTTGATACAGTATTATTTATTCACGCTAGGCTCTATGTAGCCCGCCGAACGCTGTAGCATTTACAGCCTTAAAAACTGCACGTAATACTTCTATCATCTTATTTCGATGACCAGATGACCATCGGCTATTGTGGCCATTCCGCTGTGACACCACAATCATTTTTTCGTCTCTCTTCACCATCCCTTACTTCTGACACCAATGTAGATTTAGCACATCTTGGATGTGGAATTCTTGGTGAGTAGTGAGAGACAACAATGATAATAAAGTCATAATTAGTCCCAAGTATTTATTAAAATTTCTATAATGGGACACATCACAAATGAATTACATAATGAATTTTATATTTACAATGCCATATGTACAAAGAATAAATTCTGGCTTATATTTCGTTCATAACTACTATACTCGCTGACACCAGCACACATCATAGTTCTACCTTCACCCCCGACCGCACGACTCCCTCCCTCGAGAACTGCTTCTCGTTCCGAGAGTTGGGTTGCCATACTTATTTGTGGCGGCGCAGGTTTGCCAGATTTGGCGCACCTTACACATTTTTTTGATTTTCTGAAAATATATTATCCAGTATAATCCCTTGTAACGAGAATTATTCTCTTTTGCTATTTATATATTTTTTTTCTCTCTCTCTAGATACTCTGTGATGAAAAGGGTAGAATTGCTGACATGGTTGATGGACTTGAAGAAGAAAGTAAAAAATCATTACAAATGGAAGCAGAATTAGAAAGGCAGCTATGTGAATTTGAAGTTGAACGTGAACAATATAAAGCTGAAATGGCAGAATTAGAATCTAAAAATAATGAATTAGCTCTTGAAGTCCAGAGACTTCAAGAAGAACTTGAAAACCTTCAAAAGCAGTTGGCCAATTCTAGTCTTAATTCCCAAACACAGTTAGGTGAAGGTGTTAGAAGTACTATAGTTACTATGGTTTCAACTCCTCCAATACGTGCTGTTCCAACAATATCACCTACAGTGAGTCCACCTCGTGGTGTTGCACGAGCTGTAAGCCCAAAAGTAGGACCAGCTCCAGCTACACCTGCCAAACCTCCTGGCCTTATTCCTCAAGCTCCAGGAAAAATAGCTTCTACCACTGGTGCAAAACCAGCTACACCATCATTTCCATCTAATTCTGTTTCACCTTTGTGCAGTCCTCCATTAGTAGCTCCTCAAAACATGAAAAAAACAGTAAAACCTGGGTCTCCTGCACCAGTTACATCTCCATCAGTTCCTGAAGATGCTGGAACTTTGCTACAAGTTGCTCCTACTTCACCTCAATACAGTGAAAATGCATTATCCCCGTCTGATGGTGAAAAAGCTATTACTGGTGATTTAACTGCCCAAACAAATTCTAAAATATATAGTGGCATAAAGGTATCTACTGCTGTACCTGTGCATAAACCTGCAATTGCAACTGCTCCTAGTGCTGCCAATGCAAAAAAATTACCTATAGCTAGAGGTGCACCTCCTCCCATACCACCAAATAAGCCAGTATTGCCTCCTCAAGCTCTTCATAGAAAGGATGCTTCTTCAAAGCCACCTGTGCCACCACGATCTGATGTAGCCCCTGAAAATTCTACTGATAAAAATCTGCAAAGAGTTGCTGTGCCACCTCGTTATGTTGCATCTCCAAAACCTACTGAGGATTCATCTAGTAGTAATGTAACATCTGAAAAAGATGACACTCAGGTAGGTACTAGTGTAACTTCAACATCTACTGTAACCACTGCCATTAACAGCAATGCACTTACTTCAGGTAATTTGGGATCAGAAGTACTTGGCCAGGAACTGGCTGATTTCCAACAAATCCTTGTGTCAATGGCTTCTAAGGCTAAGGAATTATCTAATTCTCTAAATGATTCAGATTAGGGAAAAGACAACAAATCCTTGTGTCAATGGCTTCTAAAAAATTATCTAATTCTATAAATAATTCAGATTAGGGAAAAGAAACTATCTCTTTAAATTAATTTAGAAATTTATTCATCAACCATGAAAGTTCATTTCAGAAAATTTTGTAGTGGAAGCCTGATTTTTTATACCAACTATGTGAAAAATACCAGAGCCGGGAATCGAACCCGGGCCTTCCGCTTTATGTGCGAATGCTTAAATAATTGAGCTACCCTGGCTGATTACCTGTTAGGCATTTCTCATATAACATTCGTTGGCAAAGTCACCGAGTCTGTAAACACAGCTATATCAAGTGACATTAATATTCATTGGAAGGCTGATTTTTTATACCAACTATGTGAAAAATACCAGAGCCGGTAATCGAACCCGGGATTTCCGCATTGGAGTTGTACCATGAATATTAATGTCACTTGATATAGCTGTGTTTACAGACTCGGTGACTTTGCCAAAGAATGTTATGTGAGAAATGCCTAGCTGGTAATCAGCCAGGATAGCTCAATGATTTGAGCATCCGCACGTAAAGAGTAAGGCCCGGGTTTGATTCCCGGCTCTGGTATTTTTCACATAGTTAGTATAAAAAATCAGCCTTCCACTCCAAAATTTTCTGAAATATCTCTTTAAATTTTGAAATATTCTAATTAGTAATAAATAGGTCCTGTTTCACTACTGAATTCGTATTTCTGCAAAACTTCTTTTCTTAATGCCTCTAATACATTGAAATAAAACTTCATTACATTGCATTATTTGATACTGCATTTTCCCTAACTTGATATTTATAATAAAAATTAAATTTTTATGCCTTTAGGTATTTTCTAATAGGTTCACTGTTTATGTGTATCTTAAACCTTTAAATCTGCATTTATTTGTTTTTAACTTTTCATCAAGTAATAACACAGATTAATTCATTAGGTACACTTTTTAATGAAAGTAATCTCACATTTTAAAAGTGCGTGATACGAGCTTTAGCAAGGTAACTTGCACAAAAGTTTTATTGCAGGAAACTATTTGTAATAACTTTTTATAACAAGGGAAAATGAAAAAATTCATCAATTATTGATTCTTAATAAATAAAGACTGAATTTTTATCAAAATTGGTTATAACTCCTTAACAGTATACAAATTGTTAACTATGAAATTTTTATTGGTGAAATACATCCTGTGATAAAAATATCTAACTTTGTAATAAAGTACAAATAACAATTAGAGTACTTTCTATCAACTATCATTTTAATTAAACAAGGGCATTATTCACTTGTATGAGTTAATACATTAAAATATACTGTTGTAGAATAGAGCAGAAACTGATTTTTAATAAAGCTCTATGTTTTATTAAGCTGTGACGTTCCACTAACTTTTCTGTGGTGGATATGTGTTGTATTATATGTTTATGTAGATGTTTGATATTATTAGAACTTTTATTTTATTCTTCATTATAATAGACAGTAAATTCATATGTTTATCTATAGTGTCCATATAAAGTGTAAGCCAATTAATAAGCATTCAATTATTTTATAATTATAAACTCTTTATAAGAATTTTACTATTGCTAATTATAATTGTGTATTCTAGAAAATTTTTTATACACTACTTACTCATTGTTTTTGTTGAAATACATATTCATAACTTTATATTATTTCAAGCTCTCTACAATTAACCCAACAAGAAATGATGCATTTGCAATTTAATAAAGCTGCAGATGGTGTGATAAATTTCATAAGAGCCCAAATTACATTTTTGTGTTTCACATATCACTCTATTGTCTACATTTTCAATTTGACTAAGCCTATATTAATGAATAATTACAGGTATTTCAAAGAAATTTCTTTCTTTCTCTCTTTTTTTTTTTTTTTTTTTTTATTTAGATAAAGTTTTTGCCTAAAATATATAATTAATTTTAATCTGCCACAAACCTCCTTAATCAGTAGGAAATGTAATATATGTATATATATAATAAAACGTATATTTTGTACTCAGATATTTTTAGAAAAAATATAAAGTTAAAAAAAAATTAATAATAAAATAAACTTTGCAGTACTGAAGGAACTAAAATAAAAGTTAAAAATTGATATATGCAATTTCTAAATAGTACTGAATTTGTTGAAAAGTATTGCTGTCAGTTTAAAAGTAAAAAGTTTTTATTTCCTGTAACTAATTAAAATTACTATTCCTAACTATTAACTCCTAATTAAAAAAAAAAAAGTCTATTGTCAACAACGCTAATATTGTGTGCTGTCTGAGAAATTTGTGCTAATACATATGCATATATGTTAGTTAATATTTATAGATGTTACAGAAATCATCAAAATTAAAAGCTAAAAAATAAACATTTAGAACAAATTCAAGTACTGCGATATAGGGTTTAAGCTGAGTAAAAATTTTCTTTAGCAAAAAAGCTAAAATCAGAAAAAAAGCTTTAGCAAAATGCTAAAATGCCAGAAACAGTAGAAAAAAAATGAATATCAGTTTACACATTATTCTAAATGCCTCGATATGTTTAATTTTCATTTGTAAATTAAACTTAAAAGTTTTTAATCAGGCCTTTAAAGAATTATGCACAGAAAGTATAAAAAATTTTAATTAGAAATGAAAAACAAAAAAGTAATTAATTATAGTACAAGCATATATTTTAACACATTTATTGGCAGACATGAAAAATATTAAACTTTTTAGATTATTACTTTATATTGTAAACTTTTTAAAGCAATATGAACATCTTAGATGCAACTTATATTATTTTTTTGGAGATATAATTATCACTATAGCATGTATAACTACATTAAGCTTATACTGTATCTGAAAATAAAATCATAACATAAAAAAAAAAAAAAAGTAATATAAGTGAAATTTGTTTATTACTTTTCAAAGCTTTTTGGTTTACAATTTATAATTTTTCTTTCTTTCATATTAGACCACTTTACAAATGCCTCATGTTTATTTACAAATTGATTTCCTGTATGTGATTCTTATGTGTAGTTCATCGTTTGATTTTCCTTATATGCATGAACCGATGGATTTTTCTTGATCAATGTTATGATTTGTTTTCCATGAAAGATTCGTTATAATATTTTCGTCGAAGATTCTTTTTTTTTTTTTTTCCAATTTGTGTTTAGTAAGATGCTTTAGCAAAAAAGCGAAAACATGTTATTTCATTTTCGCATTTTGGATAAGTCTTTTAGCATTTCGCGAAAAATGCTACCGTAGCGGAAACACTGCTGCGATATAAAATAAAGCATGTTTTATGGGGGGTATACAATAAAAAAAATAAATGTATCAATATGTTTTTAGATTGTAGTTATTTATAAGATTTTGTTGAGACTGAAATTGGTAGTTAAATGGTAGTGATGATTTTTCTTTCTTTCTTTTTTTTTTTTTTTTTTCCAAAATTATTTTACCAATCATTTTTTTAGTTATATTAAAAATATTTTTTTGCATTTATACATTACTTAAAACTCTTATAAACATACAATTGATTTTTATTCCAATAGAAAACACTATTTTTTGCAATATCTGCTGAAAACTATCAACATCTTAATTTGAAGTGCAATTTTATTTTTTAACTTTTTAATGTAAATTTTAAATTATTCATTATAAAATATATATATATATATATATATATATGTATCGAAGAAGTTGTGAATAAAAATTAGTTAATTTTGAAGAATTTAATTTGTATATCTAAAATAATCTATAAAAAGGGGCTGTTTTAAAACTTAGGTTTAGAAAACTAAATTAAAATATTTAATGACCATTAAGAATATTATCCATTAAAATTTTTATAAATCCTTGCTGTAACATTTTATATTTATTTTCATTTCTTAATTTTATTATTGTGTTTTTCAGTTTTAAATAAAAATATTAAGTACTTAGTATACAACTGAAATAATAATATATTAAAATAAAATATAACTTTTTTTATTTTAGATAATTTGGTGTGGAAGGCTGGTTTTTGTATTAAAAAAAAAAAATAAAATATAACTTTAGATTAAGGATGCTCGTATATGTGAATGAAGGGACTGATATAGGCAGCTTTTGTTACTATATTACTAAATTTTGCCTTTCATTTTAAGCATATGTTATACATGTACACTGAAAAGGGAAGTATGAATCAGTAAAATTGCTAGTGAAACCAAACCAAGCTTCAATTAAAGAGCATGGTCGAAAACATAGGGTACCGTAAAAATTTCCTGCAACAACTCCCATGGGGGTGAGATATGCCCTCTATTAGTTTTAGTTATTTTTATAAAAGCCAACAAAACACACATCGTTGTGTGAACGGATGGTGCAGTGCTAGCATGCTTGACTTTGGATACGGAGGTCCTGGGATTGAGTCCCGCAAGGGCATTTTGTAATTTTTTCAATTTTTTTTTCTATACATTTTTAATTAAATTAAATTACTAATTTAAGAGAAAATATTTATTACATTAAAAAGATTTTTTTTTTTTTTTTTTTTTTGAGTATTCATATTAATAAAGTATTGAGAATGAATTTACGAAATGCATTTTTTTATTTATAAAAAGGAAAACCATGTTTAAAGCTACAAATATAGTTTCTAATTTATAACAATTATGATTAAAAGTAGAAAAATCATGAAACCATAAGTATTTTACACAATTAGAACAATAAATATAAAAAGATTGATCACAATTATTTAAATTTAAATTTTGTTCACTGTCAATTATTGTTCATCGCGAACATTTTGTCAAATATTTGGCTTTTCGTCGATATTACTTGATTTGTAAAATTCATATTTACCCAGATTTTGAATTTTTTTAGATGTAAATTAATTATAAATTAGTAAAATCATTTTGAGAAAATTTGTCATTGTCTTCAATATTATTATCAGTTCTTCCGACGCCACGAAATTTGACAGTTGTTTAATGAAATATTTGAAATAAAAGTTAAATGCGACGTTGAATAGTTAAGCAACAGCTGTTCATCATTCAGGATTTTTCACGCAAAAAATTGCCTGAATAAATAATACAATTGAGAGCAGACTATTAACTCTTGTTATTAATGTCGTCGTTAAAAAATAGTAATTAATAATTTATATAAAACAATCATTAACAAAATCTTACCTAAATATAATATAAAAGTATTTCCTGTTAAATTATTAATTTCTTTAAATTTAATAAATAAATAAATAAATTGGTTAAAAATAAAAATATCAAATTCTCCACGCTGGAGGGGAAAAAAAAAAAAAAAAAAAAAAAAATGTTTTAATATAATTAATATTTTCTCTTACAATAATGATTTAATTTAATTAAAAATGTCAAAAATAAATATTTCAGTTGAAAAAAAAAAAATACAAAACGCCCTTGCGGGGACTCGATCCCACGACCTACGTATCCGAAGTCAAGCACGCTAGCACTGCACCATCCATTCACACTACGCTGCGTGTTTTGTTGGCTTTTATAGAAATAACTAAAACTAATAGAGGGCATATCTCACCCCCATGGGAGTTGTTGCAGCAAATTTGTACAGTACCCAATGTTTTCGACCATGCTCTTTAATTTAAGCATGGTTTGGTTTCAATAGCAATTTTACTGATTCATACTTCCTTTGTAAGTTTTGTATTTAAATAAAACTTAGGCATTATTGTTAATAAATTCTAACTGTATTTATTCTCATACTAATGCATAAATATATTCATTAATTCTAAGTCAGATCTATTGATAACTGAAATTATTGATTTGAGAGTGTGAAATAAGTGCAAGCCAGAATATTTCATTTTTATGCTCATGAGACAGCATTTTGTAAGTCATTTTATGCTTTGTGGCAAATTGTTAATGTTTTAACTTATAAACTGTTTTTTAAAGAAACTTTTTTAGAAAAAAAAAAAAAGAGGTTTTTGTATGTTTTCTTCATAAAATCTGCCAAATTTATTGCTTAAATTTGATTTTTTGTGAACTATTTTCTGTGTTTTACTCATTTATTATGGTTCTAAGAAAGAGTTGATTTTGACATCAGGAATATTTACTGATATTTAAGAGCCTATTTTCTGCATGTTGTTGTGTTAGATTTATGTCAAACAGAAATGATCTGAACAAAACTATATGTGCATGTGTCATTTATATTTCAACAAAAAGATTTTTTTTATTTTATTATTTTACTGAAGCTTGCATGATAAATTTTGAATGCTATGTACTCTGTTCCTTTACTTTGTTAGTATGTTTTTCATAAACAATACAGTTAAGTATTCACTTGTTTACAGTGTGTACACACACACTCATGATAAATTGTAGAGTTTCATTATCATAACTCATACTTCATTTTTTTATTACATGACAATATCTGGTATATAAATTAGATTTTAGCTTCCATATATACTAAACAAACTAAAGCTTTTTTTTTTTTTTTTCATCATCGTGTCATTTTTTATCACTTTCTATAAATTTTGATTTAAATTAGCATCATGATTAAAGTATCAGCCAAATGTTATAATTTTCAAAGAAACATTTTATTGTTGTTGTGATTGAAAATTTTTGCTTCAGGGAAACACTTTTCACTTTCATTAACAAATTGATTTTATATTCACTGTATTTGTTTACGGAAAACATGTAGCATTTATGTTAAACATTAAGACCATTGTTATTTTTTGTTATTTATTTTTCTGTTTCATTTTCTTTGTAAGCATATGCACTGTGTATTTCTTTTCTTTTTTTTTTCATTTGTTTGTAGTTTGTTTCAGAAGCAGCTTTTGATTTATTTTTGTTGATAAAAATTTTTATATAAGTTAATAAACAATTGTTGCATTTTGATTTTCAAAATAAAATTTTATTGAGCATGAAATGTTTATTCTCTTTACTTATTGCAAGTTTCATATCCTTTTTTGTTTGTTTTAAGTTATATATCTTTAATTACACAGTGTGTTTCATGTACAGTCAGCAACCCCCTTCCCCCCCCCCCCATCTAATTTCACCGTAAATTGTCATACAAGCATGCGGCCGGTACCAATCGGTTTCTAATAATGTCTAGTTTATATTGCTATAGTTAGATTTCGCTTAAGGGGTTGCCTACATATTAAAACTAGCATCAACTTCATTTTTTTTCAATGGTAACCCCCATTTTTTATAATTTATTTGAATTATTTGGATCAAATCATCGCGGAAAATGATATAGTTTATATATTTTGCTCAACTTTTCATGGAGTTATAAGCTGTCAAAAGTATGGGGATGCTAATGTTGAATGTGACAAACATTAATTCATATCTTCCCAAAAAGTTATTTTATTCAAATTCTGTTTTTTTTTTTTTTTTTTTTTTTATGCATTAGAATGAGGTGACTCAAACATATTCCATGCATATTTTTGATTATTTTTTTTTTTTTGAATTATGACATATATTAATTTTTGCACGAATAGAATGGGCATCATAAAAAATATAGGTTCCCAAATTTACAGCTTGTTCCTAACATTATTTTTTGAATTACAGTGATATTTCATTTTTTATTGCTGTAAGGGGGCAGTCACTTGTTATAAATTGTATCCTCTGTGAGTAAAATCTGTATATATTTTGACGAAAAACTATTTTAATTTACCTTTATGTTATTCTTATTGCTTTCTAAACAACATTTCGATGTTTATTATACAAATTGGCTTATTTTTATAAAATTATCGCAATGAAGGCGAGAGATTGTGAAAGAATTCCAAAAGAAATCAATCCCCGCCTCTACATCGTTGAAACGATATTAAAAAAAACTAGCATATTCGCATTTGACTCTTTATGTGACACTGGTATACATAAATCTCAATGCCATTTACTACATCGAATGCTGAAGACAGAACTTAAATGATTGAATTATAAATATGTAAAATAATTTGGTTTTATAATGTAAAGTTTAAAAAAAAAATGTCTAAAGGTGTGGCTTATGTTCCAAGAAGGAATATACCCAATCCTGAAATGTTAAGTCTTTGTTTTAAATATTACGTAACTTTTCCTAGTTTCTCACTGCTAAAATTCTATTATAATTCTGTTGTCCTTTTTTTTTTTTATACTTGAATATTGTAGGGTTCGCACACCTCAAGTTAAATGTCAAGTTTTAGGAAACGCGGTAAGGCGAGGATTATTGTTTGAAAGAGCAATATGCATTGAACAATCCTTTTCTTTTTTTTTTTTTTTTTTTTTTTTTTTTTTTTTTAATTATTATAATTAATATTTAATAATTTTTATAAGATTTTTTAAAACAAATTTTCTGTTTTAATCTTGTGACATTTTCACATTCTTTTACTGTACTGTTTGTAAGCTTTATGTTATTTAATTTTATCGCATGAGGTAATATAATAAAATATATAAATTTTATTAAATGTTTTTTTAATACAGAATCATATAGTGGAAAATTGTTTTTTTTTTTTTTTTTTAGTTTATAAAATCTAATATTGAATCAAAGCGCAGTATTATTTATTTTCGATTATTCTAATTACAGCGTAAAATTCACATTTATTATGGAAAAATAATTTAAAACAAAGTAACATATCTTATTACTTTTAAAGATATAAATAGATCTTACACATTTAAAATTAAGAAATCAGGTACAATTGACGACTGTATAACGGGGGATATTCGTTCTGGGCAATAAGAAATCGTTTTATGTGGGACATACTTTATCAGACCAATTTTTTGCAAATTCAGTCCAATGCTGAAAATTTTTATTTTAATTTTTTTTTTTTTTTTTTTTTTTTTTCTGAATGAGGTTTCGATGTTAACTGTACAAATTAATCTATTTTTGTAAAATTAATGCATTGCAGGCAAGAAATTTTGATGGCATTCCGGAAGAACAATAAACCTCACCCTCTGGCTTTTTCTGAAACAATACTTTAAAAAATGATTCTTGTTCCTTAACTTTAGTTTGTTTGACTCTTTATAGAACTCTACCATATATAAACAAGTGAAGTTTACCGTTTTGATTGTTGATGACAAAATTTCAGTTATTTAATCATGAATTTGTTAAATAATTTTATGTTTTAGAGAAACATTTAAAGGTGTGACCTATTACTCAAAATAGGTATAATTTTGAACAGCATCTCATTTTTATTGAATACTAAATATCCTTCTCAGATTTTAGTTTAAATCTTGTTATCTATATTTTTGTGTATTGTAGTTTTGTACGCATCAAATTAAATGTAAAACTTTATAGTAACACTTTCATGTGAGGTTTACTGTATAAAATAAAAATATACCCTACAGAAGTAGATAATTTTTTTTTCTTAAATATTAAACCCATTATTATTTTTTTTTACTGCTATTATTATTATTACTATTATTCTTTTATCTTGCTATCTAGATTTTTGTAATTCAACATTGGAGGGTTCATATGACTCAAACTATTTAAATTTTTATGTATGAAGTGACGTATTAAACTATTCCACGTTTATTAAAAATAAACTACTATTTAATAATTTTTAATTCATAAGCAAACACAGTGCATTCTGTAAATTATATTCGTTTTTTGTTTTATAATTAATATTTCTTTCCTTTTTTTCCGGTGTGAAACTTAATAAATAATGTGTATTCTGTGGTAGGTCATGATTTATTTTTTCTAAATGTATAGAGAGACCCCTGATACATTTTCGCTTGTAACTCTGTCAAAAATTTATTTAAAGTATTTAAATAGGACTTTTTCTGAACCGCCTTCATCTCAGAAATTTGAATATATCAAAAATAGGGGTTGCTATTGAATAAAAATGAAGTTCATACCTCTTTTAATATGTAAATGACCCATTAAGCAAAATCTAGCTATACCATTATAAACTAAACATTATTACAGATTGATCGGTACCAGCCGCATGTTTCTAGGATAATTTACAGCAAAATTGTGTGTGTGGGGGGGGGGGAGAATCTTTTTTTCTTTTTTTTTTTTTTTTTTTTTTTTTTTTCTTTTTTTACTGACTGTACTTTTAGGTTCCTTTTCGCATGTTAGTAATTATTAAAATGCATGTGAAAATTTTCATTTCAAAATAATCAACTTTTTCGAAGAAATTAAAATCTACAGATCATTAGCTTAATAATTCTTGAATTTTCATATTTGAAAATGAGACAATATTAAAAGTTATTAGATTAATAAACACTCATTAAGTAAAATCTTCACAGTATTTTTAAAAGCTTTATGTTTTAATGGAAAAAGGAAACTTTATTTTAAAATAATTATAAATTGTTCTACAAGAAAAAGAAATCAGATTGTGTACATAGCATCACAGAAAGAATAGGTAAAATTTTTCTTACCTGAATGCTTCTGTCAGGGCAGCTGATTTGCTTTTCTTGGTAAGTTTCTTGCCGAATTATAAAGACTTTAAATCACTTCATGAATCTTGATGAAAAGACATGAATATTTAATGAATTATTTACATAATTACACAATTAAGTTTTGACTGTTAAATACCCTCCTTCTCATAATTGTAAGGACACCTGTTTTTCTATATTAACTAAACACTGAACACTATTATTTAAACAAATATATTTTTTATCGATTTGAATTTCATTTAAGAAGGGTTTTTCAGGTGTTCACAATTATAAGGACAGCTCAAATCTTTTTTTTCAATTATTCTTTAAATTAATATTTTTTGGGGTCGCTTTTTAGGTTGAAACATTCAGACATTCTCTCTGGTATATATATATATATTTTAAATATTCAGTTTCAATATACCATTTCATACAGCATAGATGATATTCTGAATACATTTAAACTATTTAAAATTACTTTCCACTTGCATGCACTTTTCTAATATGATAAGTTAAGGTTTTTTCAACTTTTAGACCATGGGAAAGGCAACAATACAGAAGTTTCTTTCTTCAAACTATTTCCTATTGCTCTAGAAGTAGAGCGAAAATGTAAGTCTTGTTGAAAAAAATATTATTACCCCCCAAAATCTAACAAAAATCTGAGAATTCCAAGTTTAAAATTTGTGGATATTCTCTTGATGTTCATAATAATAGAAAAAATTACTAAATTCATTTTGCCTTCAGTAGAAACAGCTCCCCTGAGCACCATAGATCCACCTTTAAAATGGGATCCACCTTTAAATCCACCTTCATATCTGCCTTTAAAAAATCTGCTCTGTCTTTCGCTGTCTTCAGATCGTGCCAGTAACTGTTAAAACCATTTGGTTAATCAAAAATAAAATGTTTTTCATCCGAAAATGCAACATTTTACCATTTAATATTGTCTTTATTCAACTTTAACACAGACGTTCTCTCCCCCATTAAATGCTTATTGATTATTACAGGTTTTTTATTAATTTTTTTTTTTTTTTTATTCAACTGCAATTTATCTTCTATTAAGTTAAATAAAACAAAAAAATCTTGATTGTCCCTATAATTATGAACATCTAAAAACGTGTAGAAAAAAATATTTTGCATTATTTTTTATTAATTTTGTTTCATATTAAAAAAATTACAGCAGTTTTGGTTTTTAGAATACTAGATATATTAAGTGCACTTAGTATAATATTGTTCACAATTATTTTTACATTAGTTATTTCAAAATATAAAGTGTCCTTATAAATATGAGAAGGAGTGTATGTTACATATGCCATTTCAGCGTTCTAATCTCGAAATCAAATCAACATCACAGAGTTAAAAAAAAGTTTGTCAGTTCATAAAGTTTTTGAGTTGAAAAAGTTCAGTTTCATAACATCCTCCCCACCTTGTGCAGGGAAGGACATATGATATGCTCAACCTGGATCATTATTATCCACACCAAGGCGCTGCACTGGTTGCACTAATCAACCATATCAGGTTTGCTGTTGAAGTTAGGGCTGCTTTCATCACAAAGTTCCAAGGGGCACAAATGTTGACATGTACGTAACAGTTCACCATTTTTAGTTTTCAGTCTTGCTACATGAAACTGTCCATCTCTGCCTTTATGCAATTTTTCAACACTTTAGCCATATGCCACGGAAGACGTTTTAGATTATCATCTCAAATTAGCACTAAATCATCTTCTTTAAACGTGGTAGATTTTTTTACCAAAGCAAATTCTCAAAATGTTCCTAAATATTCAGTACGGAATCTTTGTCGAAGATCTTTTCTTAACTTTTGCCGATAGGCATATCTCTTCAAGTTTGTTTTATCAATCAAGTCTAAATCTGGGACTCTTATTTCACATATGTCCTTTAAGAACATTGTGGGAGTGAGAAGTGAGAAGTCATTTGGATCTTCCAACATGTATTTGAGTGGTCGAGCATTTACTATACTTTCTGTGTCAATAATCAAAGTATATAGCTCATCATAGTCAAGCTGTGCTTTTCCAAGAATTCTCTTCAAAATAGCTTTTACAATTCTTACCAAACGTTCCCAAAAGCCTCCCCACCACGGAACTGATGGGGGGTTGAACTCAGTGGCGTCGCCAGAAAAAATTTCAGGGGGGGGGCACAACCTGAAAAAAAAAAAAAAATTAAATTAAATTCTCATAGCATAGTTTTTAATTTAAAGAAAAAATTCTTAGTAGAATTTTCCAGGGGGGGGGGGGGGGGCAAGTGCCCCCCCTTGCCCCATTCCGCCGCCTCCCATGGTTGAACTTCCTTTTCTTGCAGTTGCATAATCTTCTATTTATTTCCAATCTAAAGAGCTGAATTCTTTGTTAGCTGCAACTAGATTTGTTCCATTGACACTGTATATAGTGTGTGGTTGGCCTCTTCTCACTATTAAGTGTCTTAACGTTTGAAAGAAGTTTTCAGTTGATAGGGATGTTGCTAATTCTAAATGTACACATCGGTAAATGTCACAAGTATACAAAACTATCGAGCATTTCTGTCCATCTTTTAAAAACAAAGGACCAGATTGGTTGATACCAACAATTTCGAATACACTAGCATCTCTTACTCTGTCTTCAGAAAGTGGAGCACTCAGAACTTCTGCTGCTTTTGAGGAGAATCTTTTTCATTGAATGCATCTTTGCAGAACTTTCCTAATTGTTCTTCTGCATCTAATTATCCAAAATTCTTCTCTTAAACTTGGCATGAGAATCTGAAGTCCTGCATGATCCATTTCTTTGTGCTTTTCTTCAATTATTCTGGATATCTGATATTACATGAGTCTTCTCTCATTGAAATTCGGGGTTACATACTCTAATTAATTCTTTCTCGTCAATAAAAGTTAAATTTGTTCTTAGATTAATTAGAAAAACATTTCTTTTGTGCATATTCTGCTTTATTAAGTTCTTCAACTGTTAAGTTAGATAATAAGTGGTTTTTTTCGACTTCTTTGCATTTTCACAAAATCTAAGAATCCAAGCTGTAATTTTTAGCATCTTTTGGTATGAGGAACAATTTTCATAAAGATCAAATTCTTGAAAAGAAACAACAAGCGCGGTCACAACTGTTTTTCTTTTTTCTGAGTCTATTACTTCATCAGAAAGAATGTCATTTTTAGGCCAAAAGTCGGGCGTGTTATTTAACCACTCAGGACCATTCCACCACTGGGACTTCTTTAAGGTATCTGGGTGAGCAACCTCTCAAGGGTAAGTTGGCTGGATTAAGATGACCAGAAACATAATGCCAATCATCGACATTCATCAGTCTTCTGATTTCTGTTACTCTATTCTGTACAAAAGTAGCCCAACCACTGTAATTCTTTATCCAATATAAAGCATTCTTAGCATCCGACCAATAGGAGGTTTTGAGATTATCAATTTCCATTTCTTCAATAATCGTACTGGCTAGTCTTGCGCCAAATAAACAAGCAAATAACTCTAAATGCGGGATTGTAACTTCTTTTAGGGGAAACACTCTTGTTATCACTTGAATAAGCTGACAAGACACATTTTTGTCATTCTCTACTCTTAAGAAAATACATGTGGCATTGGCAACTTTACTGCTCTCACAAAATACAGGAAGGTATTTTTCACTGTCACTTAAGTCGAATTCTGAAATTCTGTGTGGGATCTTTATATTTCTTAATAATTCTAGTTGTTCTTCCTATTTTCTAAAGGATTTTGTCATTTCTTCTGTCAACGGAGAATCCCAATTAATTCTTTCTTTCCAAAATTTTTGCAGAATCAGTTTTGGCATCATTTTCAGTTTGTTAGCTATCTCTTTGTAAGGTTCTTCGATTCTGTCAAATGATTTAAAGTTGTAGCTAATAAAAACAGCATTTAGTCCAAAAGCAATGCGACAGTATTGATATATTTGTAACTTAATAGAGTCACCATCTTCAAACCACAAAAATTTGACCAAAGTTCTGATTGTTCCTGTTCAAACCAATGTGGCAAAAAACTTTTTTAATATCAGCACTTATTCCTATTTTTCCTTCTCTAAATCTATGGAAAATTGCAGGTATTAATTTGATTAAATTTAAACCTTTTGCGAGACAGCCATTTAATGAATAGGAAAATTTCTACTTAGCTGAAGCGTTGAAGACAGGATGCACAGATGTTGTGGCATATTGCCTCTGTGAGGTAGAAAATGGCCACTATTGTCTGAATCAGATATTTTCTTTATTATACCTTCATGTAGCCAGTCTTTAAAACATTTTGGTAAGTCTCTAAATTTCCAAAAGTTTTCAATGATCTCAACTTTGTTGATAATCTTTTTTCTGCTAATTTGTGATTTGAGGGTATTGGAGGATGATCTTTAAGCCATGAAAGAGAAACAATGTACCTCCCATTTAACTGTTGAATTAAATAAATCTAGAGTTTCTTTTTTCAAATCATCTCTTTTTTTTACTTTCTACGGGATCCCTTATGCCCAAATCCTAGATAGCAAGTACATTTGTAGTAAGTTTGATTTTTCTTGATATTATCTTGCCATGACAAATTTAACACGACAAACTTGCTGTCAAATTGCTGCAAAGTAGACGGAACATAAATCCATCTTATGTTTTAATTTATATATATATATTTTTTTTTCCTTTTACATTGTTTTTGCTGCAAACTAAAATTGCTATGTAAGCATTTGAAAATTAACAACAGTATCAGAAGGCTGATATTGAAGTGATTCCGCAACGTTATCTTGCTCGTGTTGTTTATTGGAGGAAGAAACGTAATGGTATCCACGGAGCTTCCAATAGTCGAAGTCTTGTATTGACAAGGTTTCTGTGAAATATGTCTGTATTTCCATATTTCTATGTGTATTTGTAGATAGTATGACGTAACAAGAATCTGAGTGCAATGCATTAGCAGTTGGCGTGGCATGGCAAGCTTGCTTCTTGCAATGACTTTGCAGTACTATTGATACGACAAAGCTCACTTTTCTACTGGTTTGCAACAAATTTGCAGCAATTTTGATACAGTAAAGAGTGCAACTTGCACGACAAGTTTGTTGCAAATTTGGCTTATGGTGACTTCAGAGTTTGTGTCATCTTGCTTCAATCTTGTTATGAACATGCATGCTTGTCATAACAAGCATGCAAGTTACCCCATAGCAGAAAATGCGAGACGCGCGACGTACGTCGCAGATTTTTTTTTAGTCTGCAGATTATTTTCAAATAATTATTATGCAGCAATTCCAAATCTCCCAATTTTGGCAGGAAATATAACGATTTTCAATCTTTTTCCATCCACAACATAAATGTCAATATTCATTTTAAACACACTTTATTAAATTCTAGAACCTATAAAGAGGTAGAACTGTTCAATATTTCTCACTCATGTAAATTTTTTGTGACCCCCCCCCTTCCCCCCCCCCCCCATCACCTTACTCCCAGTTAACTATCAGCTATCAAACAGATCGGGGAATCCTTGAGATTTCCATTTTTTTCCTCCATCAGCAACAAAAATGCCATATTATTTTTTAAATTTGTAAAGAAGTAGAATCGTTCAACATTTCCCTTATATTTGTTTTACTCCCCCCATGCGAACAATCGGTGATTGAACGTTCCACAAAAGCGCTGTAATTTTTAAGCATTTTTCCTCCACAGCATAAATGTCAATATTCATTTGAAATATACTTTATTAGATTCTAGAGCCTATAAAGAAGTAGAATTGTTCAATATCTCTCACTCATGCAATTTTTTGTGACCTCCCCCTCCTTCCCCCACTAACGATCGGCAATCAAACGGCTCGCAGAATTCTTACGATTTCAAATCTTTCTCCATCTGCAACATAAATCTCAATGTTCTTTTTAAACTTATTTATTTAGGCTGCAAAACCTATCAAAAAGTAGAATTGTTTACTATCTCACACTTGTATACTTGCTTTACCCCTCTCCCACCCCCTCCACTAATAACGATCGGCAATCAAAAGCTCCATAGAAGCATTGTGATTTCCAATTTTTTTCCATCCAGAGCTTAAATGTCAATGTTCATTTTAAACTTACTGTATTAGATTCTGAAACCTATAAAGAAATAGAATTGTTCAATATGCCCCATTCACATAATTTTTGCCCCCCCCCCCCTTCTTTAGCATATTTGCTACCGATCGGTAATGAAACTCCCTGCAGAAGTGTTGAGATTCCCATTCTTTCTCTATATGCAGCATAACTGTCAATATTCTGTTTAAATTTGCTCCATTAAATTGCAGAACCTATTTAGAGATAGAATTGTTCGATACCACTCATTACTCATGCAATTTTTGTTATTGCATCTTTGAATATATACTAGATTTTGTAACGATTTCAAAATTTGATGATCTTGACACATTTTTGTGTGAATACCAGTATTTTTATAAATGGATCGCTAGCACTATAGAAGAAATTGGATCTGAAAGGATCACAGGTTTTAATCAGAAAGTCTGTTATTGAGCTGTCAAAGAAAATACCTGTACTTATTAAGTTACTTAAATACGCAGTTTCAATTCCAGTATCATAAGTTTTCAGTGAAAGTTAGGGCTGGGACATTGAGAAGGTGAGCATATGCAATTAGGATGTACAGTGGCAATGACGAACAAACTGTAATTGTTGATTAAAAAAAAAAAAGTTTATACGTCTTAATGTCCCTCCATCTGGTTACACATGAACCAGAAAATTTTAGAAATTTGCATTAATTTCAATGTTTAGAGTCTCCTAGAAGTATTTTACTAGAGTCAGTACGAACAAAATAGTAGTTCTTATACAATATGAAAGCCAACTCTTTACCTAGCTATATGTAATTAAAATTCTGTAACTACAATGCTTTGACATATCAAACAGATTAATAACATTAGATAAATGCAAACTTGTGATAAAAATATGCTTACTGAATCCGGTAACTTCCCCCCCCCCCCGTAACTCACTGTGAAAATATGCTGCAGATTATTTTCTAATGCGTAATTAGTTGTCGCAGATTGACAGAAAAATTTCTGCTACTGGGGCAAGTTAGGCCTGCTGAACTTGTTGCAAGCAGGAGTGGTGCCAGCTAGGGAGCTGGTGGAGCACAGGCCTCCCATCAGGGAGTCCATGACCCCCTATCGGGGCATAGTCCTAAAATCTGTCGGGGGGGGATACAAAATTATCAGTTTTTCTCCTTTTAACAGCATTTTTTTCCTTTTACAAATTTGGAGCATTTGGTTTTTACATTCTATATTCAATAGAAGAAAGTATTGGATTCATAAAAATTTTCATCTTCCGGTTTTCCATGGATATACACCTTTTGAGAGGTCCAGAACACATTTTGACCATGATATTTTTTAAAAAATGTCTATGTGTGAGAAAGATTTTGTTCTAACTGTATCTGAAGAACTACTGCACAGAATTACGTATAAATTTGTGTGTGGTTGCACCATGACATAAATTAGTGCCTGTTAACTTTTTGTCCAAATTGCCTAATAGGTGGTGCTGATGTACTGCAATTATTTTCATTTAACGGAAGGTTATATCTAAGGTTCTATTTTGTATAATTAAACAAAACTTGATATGTGAGAGGGCCATTATGAAATATCATTCTTATTTAATTTAGGTGCATATCGGCTGGTAAGTTGCACTGCTCTGCTGTCATTTTCCCCGAGAAGAGGAAGGCTATATCTCGGTTTCTGTTGTATATTATTGCAAATAACTTTGTATATGACAGGGTCATTATGAAACTTTATGTGAATCAGTTTGAGTGCATATAGACGGATAGGTGACGCTCCTGTGCTTCAATTTTTCCCATGAATGGGAAAGTTATATATCAGATTCTATCATATATAATTGCATAGAACTTGGTATTTGAAAGGACCATTTTAAAACAATATACTGGTTTAATTTAGGTGCATATGGGCCGATAGGTGGCGCTACTGTTCTGTAATTTACTCCGTGAATAGGAAGACAACTTCTATTGAAAGGCCACCTCTCTGGAGAGCCAATTTTCTATGGCATGATGGATAGCCCCCTTACGGAAGTTTGTCTGTATATATTGAGGCTTGATGATATTTGCCTGTGACCAGTTGCTACAAAGATTAATTTTTTCTTAAGAATTTTCCTTCAGACATCCTGTACATTTTTTTTTTCTATGGAAAGAAAATAGTATACACTCAGAGAATGGCCTGATGATCTTCAAAACCATGTGGAGTACTGACAAATGGAATGGTACAAATATTAACAGTAATATTATTAACAATATTGCAGTTGTTGTTGAATAATCATATAATAAACTCTCTCTATATAGTGTCCCCTCCCCTTCCCGTCAGGGAATTTCTGGTGATATTACTTGTTGCAAGTTTGTTAGCTTACAAAGCAAGACTGCTGCAGTTTTGCTGCAAACTAAAATTGCTATGTGGGAAGATCTAACTCCCATAAGTCACTGATTTTTTTTCATTTTTGATTCTAGCAAATAAAGAGACTACAAGCATAGAGCTATCACTGTTACAATTAGTTTCAGTAATTTTACCCATTAAGGTTCGTCCCAGTAGAGTTTCTACAGCAACTAACTTACTAGATAACATTTTATAATTACCTGTTTTTCATAAATATCTGCACCAATAAGTATATCAGTATTGTTATTTCTGTCAAGAGTTTTCTTAAAACTTTCAAGATCTGAAAATTTTAGTGAATCATAATTATCAGATTTTATTTCTAACGCATCTAAATTTCTAATTTCAGTCTGACACGAATCTAAGAATTTCCTAAGAGCAATTACATCTTTTGATTTTTTAACAGGAGTTAAATTCAAAAGCTTATTTAAATCTCTTATATTATTAAAATCTGTACGCGTGTGTGTGTCTGTGAGAAATAGCTAGGGCTCGGCCGCTAATGGTCGCACGGACTTCGAACAGGCACCGTAGGACGGAGAATTTATCGCAGATGTACAATATCTAATTTGCTAAGCGATGCGACCCTAATTAGCAGAGATATTAATTAAAATGTCAACCCATGTCTAACGAAAAAACAATTCAAAATGGCAGGCGATCGTCATTTTCGGCCAGAACTGCGTACCTCAAAAGAAGGAGAAAGAGAAAATTTCGTGTTTTTTTTGTAAACTGATCCCTGCCGGTCTGCTAGAGATATCAAAAATACACCTGTACCACGAGAAAGAGCATTTATTACTGATTCTTATGGTACAATTTTTTTTTAAAAAATACGGATTTTTTATATTTTTAAAAAGTTTTATAAAGGGTTGAAAATTTTGCTTTTCTCGATCGTCTTTTTTGAAATGCCCTGTACGAAAGAATATCAGACCAATTTCTTAACAACTGGTATATTTAGAAAGATCATTTAATCCTCTTTCGAACCATATAAACATTTTTACATAATACAGATTAGTGATCCATATTTTTAGATTTTACGAAACATCGATTTTTTCACAAAACATTTTAAAACTCAAAAGCGTTTAGAGATAAATCATTTCTTTTTTTTTTTTTTTTGTATATACATCTCGATTCCACAATTCAATTCCCAAAAGATTGAGAGATTTTTTCAAAAACTGAATGAGTTATAATTTTTTTAATTTTAGGCATAAAACCATTCATTTGAATAAGGCGACCTTCATTCCATAATGAGATATAGAAAAATGAAATATAAATGAAATGTAAAAAATATATAAAAACTATAAAATATATTACAATTATGTCATATGCCATTTCAGCATTCTATAATCTCAAAATCAAATCAACACTGAATGAACATAAAAAGAAAAAAAATGTTGCTGTTGCCAATAAAAAAAGAAAAAATAGTAATAAAAATCACAGAGTTCGAAAAAGTTTGTCAGTTCATAAAGTTGTTAAGTTGAGAAAGTTTGGTTTCATAACAGTGTGTGACATTATACAGACTTGTTCTTATTCATTTGGTCCAAGCAGCCATTTATTGCATTTATGTGTATAAATCAGATTTCAGTTAATTTTAACCCTAGATGATGATTTAGATTTTCAGTTATATATATATATAATTGTGGCATCCTAAACTACAGGATTCTTATGGGTGAGGAAAATCCTGAATAACTTAAAAACATCAGGAAATAACAAAACAATTAAAAAGACAAGAAAAATAGTAAAAACTCAGTAATTTTTCTGGAAAAATGCAAAGAGTTTATACTGGAATTTAACCCTTTCATTACTTATCTATTGCAGTGTGTATTAGACTTTTCTAGCAGTTCAATTTCTAAACCTGACTTTACTGTCTCCATACTAATAATTTCTAGTAATTCAATAACAATAGGAACAAAATATTTGCTGTGATAACAAATTAATTTTGGAGGAATTTGACGTTAGATGACTATAAGTAGCCAGGGCTATGAATAAAAAAGAGCTGACTCATGAGAAAGTGAAAAGTGTCGACACAAGTAACCACTGACAACATAGGTGAGAATTCTACTGAGAAGAAAAGTATATGAAATAGTGAAATTTTTTAATCCCCCCCCCCTCCTAAAAAAAATATTCAAAATTAGCATTTTCTTGTACTACTTCTCTTCTTAGAAATATTTTTGAATTTGTTACATAAAATAAGCTATTTCCTTATTCCAATTTAATGAATGTTTTTAATTTTCCATATATGTTAGAGAAAGTATTGTTTTGGAGTCAAATTTTTGAATAGCATTTCTGTGATACACGTTTTGTGGTCCCCTGAAATTGTGCAGTTGATTCTGTGTATCTTTTTTAGTGTGTTTACAATCTATAATAATATACAGGGCAACATGAAATCAGTAGAATGCATTTCATGAAGTGGTATGTGTGGAAATTTTCTGAATAATTTGATATAAACATAATTAATATAATAGCTTCAAATTTTTCATGAATATAATGTTATAGTGTTCAAAAGGGGAGTCACATAGAAATAGGTCAGATTAAACTATTTCTAAAATTGCTTTAAAATATATTAAAATTTTTCAGGTAATTCTTATCTGACACTTTGATACTTGTGTCCATGTAACTGAGATGCCAACTTTCAAAGGTCAAAAAATAGAAGATTCTCTTCTGGAAAACGGATTATGCATAACAATTTTATGCTATTGAAAGATTACTAATAGTGTCTGTATGATTGTTTTCAAAATGAAAATTGCATGGAAACAATAGGTATGACAAACCAGGGCTTGAAAAATCTCAAAACTTTTATATGCCCTGCTGGACATGTTAGTCTAAAAAAAAATACACGCCCAAACATCTATATTACCCTTGTTTATTTCTTGGTTGTCTGTTGTACTTCTTGGTATCTGATCTGGTCAGATCTGCTCTTACTGTCCCTGGGGGGATTCAGATCACGATGACTTAAAAAATTGCCGTACATCCATTTTAGGTAAATGGATAATGCAAAATAATTGCTAATTTTGAAAATCAAAAGGTAACAAACTGCTATGTGCTAAAGCTGTGCATTTGTTTATATTCACGTTTGTTAGTTCAGCCACATTACTGTTTGGAATTAACACCTACCTACAGAGGAAATCATTCAGCGACCAATGAGCATTGATCTAAAGATCTCAGACAGGGCTAAATTACATGTGATGTTCACTCACAGAGATTATATCTACGCTGAGGTGTGAACGTCTAATCTAGTTTAGCCTTGTCTTGTATAGAAAGTGGTATCACTCAACTTATTGAAATAATAGTGGACAAATGTTTTTGTTAATATGCTCTGTTTTGAAGCAGAAAGTTGAAGAGATTATTTTCATCTAATAGCAAGAACGTAAGAGATGCTGGTAATTTTTCTATGTAATAAAAAGCATTTAATTTTTAAATGATATTTTTGATTTAATATTTACATGCCCAACCATGAATATAAGGGTATAAAATAAATGCCTTTTCTAAATTTTTACATGTCCTGTGCATGTTGGGCAATGTAATTTTCGAGCTCTGTGACAAACTTTTGAGAATGCATACAAAACAATACTTTTGTGTTTTTGTATTACCTCTCCCCCCTTCCACCTACACACATATATTTATATATAAATACAAACCTATTTTTTTATACATATTTTCAATTCCTTCACAGGCTTAAAGACCATTTATAGTTCACCATCATACTATAGGTATGGGTAACTTTGTAATTTTGAATCACCAACCCCTGCATAGGGCACACCATCCAGGCCTAGGGCCTTCATGTAGTTAGTTTGGCTTTAACCCTAATATTAACACTGAGAGTCACAAAATTGATATGGTTTCTCTCCATATGTTACTCCGTTTGTTAGTACAAGGAAACTTGCCACTAACTAAATCAACACATGAAAAGACTTCAACAACAACATATGGAATGCCAAAGGGAATAATAAAATTGCTGACCGCTGTTTCAGTAGCATTGAGCCTACTGTCAACAGTGCATGAGTTGTACTGATGATAGTATACTCAGTACTACTGAAACAACTGTCTGGGATTTCATTATTCTCTTTGGCATTCTATATGTTAAAGACTTTTTCTGAGTATGTTAGTCTGTGTACACATTATCTCAAAAGCAAATGATCATAAAGAAGTTGAAAAAATTTTAAATATCACTTATGATACTGACAAGAACTCTATTGAATTGCAAGATTCTAATTTAAAAACTTTTTAAGTTATTCAATATTTATAATCTTTTCTAGTATAGGAATATAGGGGGAAATTTTGCTTAAATGTGTATTAAAAGGAATGTTTTTATTCTGAAGATATCAGACCAACTTTAAAATACATTTATGAGGCTGACATAAACATGATTAATTATGAATAATGTACTTTAAAAAGTTCATAAGTTATTCAAAATTTGTGATTTTCTTAACATGGAAGAATAGAGCAAAATTTTATTTAACGATGCATTACTCAAGTAGTGGCTTGTGGCAGGAGCTGCACCTATCTTTCAATAAATATATCTGTAAAAAAAATGCACTTATGTGTATAAAAAAATTAAAAATAGATAAAAGACAGTAAAAAAGGTGGTGGTTGGGTGGGCAGATGTTTGATTAAGGAGGATGGGTGGAGTTGTTGGCTGGTTGATTGGGTGGTTTGTTGAACTAAAAAAGAAAAAAAGGATTACTGTATTTCATTTTGTATCATAAATCGAATGCTCGTATTACAAATGATTAATTACTGGATCAATTACAAATAACAATAAATCTTGCCATGATTACATGCCAAAATACCTGTTTGAAATCAGTTGATGGATTTTCTGATAAAAAAAAAGTTTACTTTTAAAGAAATGAACTACCATCTAGTTAAATTGTTTAGTTTAAATGCACCTTAATTTAAAATTTTTGGTAGTGCCTTTCATTAAGTTTTAGCACTAAAAGGTAAGTTGGCATCGTTAAAAGAAAAAAGTAATTTGGCATTGTTAAAAAAAAAAAAAAGATTTGAAAAAATTAAGTTTTTTTTTTAAATTATTATTATTATTAAAAAATAGATAGCAGCACTATGCAGACTTTAACGATTCCTCTCCCTCGGTTACAAATAAAATTAAAAATTCAAGTTTAATAATAAAATGTCCATGCACTTAAAAAAATTAAAAAATAAACAAAAAAAATTATTTGATACAAACAATAATAAACTTAAAATTTCATTGTAAAGAATAAAATAAAAAATTATTTTTGTTGAACAATTAATTTAAATTAAATTTCTCTGCTAAACTTTAAAATTACAACTCTACTCTGCACACACGCCATTTTCTGAAATACGTTGATCTGTATCAGCTTGTTAAGGTTTCGATTTTTATTATGGTGAATTTTTCAATTATAAACATTCAGGATTTTGTCATTATTTTATTTGTTTCAATTCATGATATATTTATTGTGGGTTCGTGCTATCTATTGGTATTTTGTTTGAATGCTTGCCGGTAACAGAAAACCTACAATTTTGTGCTCTGTGCAATAGGGATAGCACCTGATGAGTCCTATTGCATTTTGAGCTTTTTAATTGAAATTCCATGTTGTTTTTGTCATTTGGTACGAATTTTTTATTTTATTTTTGGTTTGTCTCAACGTAAAAAGGTTTCTTACTTTTATTAAGATTGATTTTTCCCATTTAAGTGTTGTCCATAACTATTCCAATATTCTAATGTATCACAATCACAATACATGGTCCTTTTTTCTGTTTTCCAATAGTCTTGTAATCTTATAAATTAATGTGCAGTCGGTAACAAAAATCTCCGAACACTAGTAAAAATTCCTATATAAAAAAAGTACACTTAATACAGTTTTGTTAAATAAATCCTTGCCGAATCCTGTTTTTAGGCTGACTAAGAACAGTATTCGACAAGGATTTATTTAACAAAACTGTATTTAAGTGTACTATTTCTACATACGAATTTTTGCTAGTATTCGGAGACTTTTGTTACCGACTGTAAGTAAAAGTTTTTTATTTTTTTAAATTAATTAAGATAGCTTGTTACCTTGTTTCTATCTATATGCTTCTGTGGTATTTATTTGATTGTGTATATATATATATATATATGAAAGGATAAAATGTAAGATTTTAAATTAATAGTGAGTAATAACTTAAAGAAAATCCCATTAGAAAGTCTTAACTTGAAATTAATTCTAAAGCTTCCCCTGTAAAGTAAGTTTTATTACATTGCACGATCATAACGCGAAAGTCATAAAAGTGAACGAGTTTTAGGATAATAAAGTACTGAACAAACGCAACTTGCAGTTTCTTGTGGTTAGATGATGCATATTAATTAATCCCGGCGATCTGGACCTCAGCTAAGTTGTCAATCATTAAGTTAATAGCCAATGATTAGATGAAGGAGGGGTGAGATTTCGCGCCAAAAACACCGATATTTAAGAGAAAACGCGCGGGGATGAGGGCTCTTTTCGTGTGTGCTCTTACCTGGTAAAATAACGGCCCCGGGAGGTAATACGAGGTAATCACGGCTGCCGCCGTTCTCCTCGGCTCCGGTGAACTCGGTTCCACCTGCTCAGCCTTAAATCATGGACCATAACCTGTAAGATGTACAAGATGGGCAATAAACGACTGTCTATAATCCTTGGACTTGTTAATGAGTAGAAGCCTCTCTTCATTATAGCTATTATGTGACACGGAGTAAAAAGAATACGTCACATATATATATATAGGAATATTTGGTGATCTGCTTATTTTATTGAAATGATATCTGTGCATGTTTATATCTAATTTTAGTTTGTTTTGAAATTTAGCGTAAAAGTTTATAAATTTCAGTGAAAAAGTCTGGATTTTCTTTTCCTGAAAATGTGTAGCAACCTTGTAAATAGTTTATTTTAATTTTATAGCATTAACATGAATTTATTTATTTATTTCCTTTCATTTAAAAAATTACTGATTGTCAAAGCAATTAAGATGTATATTACTTCAAGTATGCTTCAGAACAAGAACTAGAAAATTGGTATGTAATGATTATTTAACATTAAAAAAAAAAAAAAAAGAAATTCAAATACAATGAAATCTTTTTAAAATTCTACCTCTGTCAAAGAGCCACCTCTCTTTGGGGTCAGTTTTGCCTAATCATAAATTTTCTCCCATACGATTTAATACTATGTACCTCCATTTAAGGCCCATGTATATAATTGAATCCCTATCCTTAGGGTCAAATTTTGTAAAAATAGATAATTTTATTTTTTCCTTGACATGAACTGACCATTGTCTACCTTAAAACAAAACTTATGCTAAATTTCATATGTGTAATAATTATCTATGTGTAGAGAAAAGAGATAAGTAAAAAGACTTCATAATTTTAAATGCATATACTTAGACAACTTCAAAACTTGAAAAAAGAATCTTATCTTACCATTATTTACCTAAAAATTTTTAAATGCAATATCTTTTAAATGGGTAAGGTTGATTTTAAATGACAAAATAAAAGTATTAAGCTTAGCCAAGTTTTTTTTGCCCAAAAATTTTATTGAAAATTCATTCTTAACAACATTAAAAATTCATTAATTCATAACATCTTTGTGATTCAGAAGTTATACTATGCTGAATAATTTGTTTGGGTATGTATTTATTATTATTATTATTTATTTATTTTTAGTTATAACTCTGAAGCTATCGAAATTCAGACTAATTTTAATGACTAGCAGGCTACGTCCGCTTCGCTGGTCACTGTATTTAAATGAATTTTCAAAAGAATTGAATCACCATCCGAACACTAGCAAAAATTGAAAAACATCCTTATCGAATCATGTTCTTACACTGACTAAGAACAGAATTCGACAAGGATTTATGTAACAAAACCGTATGAAGTGTGCTTTTTTTACATAGGAATTTTTGCTAGTGTTCGGACATTTTTGTTACCGACTGTATATTGAAATCGCTCTAAACCTCACTTCGGGTACCCGTTGCCTATGTCCCCCGCTGTTTATACTATATTAATAAAATATCTCTTCCGTTTTGCTTCCGCGGAGGATCAAAATTGTGATGGCATGTCTCCGGACCACCTCTATGGGGTGAATCCCTGTAGAGAGCCTACAAGGAGAGAGGCGTCAATAGCGAGTCAGCTTCTTATTTATTTATTTATTGATAAAAAACCACATTTAAAAGTGAGTTTGATGGCTTTAAATCACTGTGCTCAAAACTATAGCTAAAATGAAGAATTATTACTAAAAAACAACAATGTCTGTAAATTTTTTGTTGTTGATATTCAACTGAGAATGTTTGAATTTTTCTACCAAAACCGAGTTTGGTAGAAAAATGTGTGCTACGAGCATGCGCCGTAGCGTAATTTCATCATCTGTCGTTTCTTTCCTTGGAGGCTCTCTAAATCCCAGACCGTCGCCGATTGCCCGTTGTGCAGCACTGGTGCGACGTAAAACCCAACCAACCAATTATCCACTCGTTTTGCAACAATGCTCTGTTGTCTTATGTGAATGATTCTCAAGAATGAATCAACAATTGTTTACAAATTTAATAGATTATGTAGCCGGCCTGGTGGTCCGGCGCTTTCTTCTGGATCCTCAGATTCCGGGTTCGAATCCCGGTGCGGGCATAGATGTTTGTGATGTCATATGTCTATGAAATATTGTGCACTTGTTTATGTGAATTTCTGTAGCATGGATCAATCGAGACAAAAGTCATTGTAACTATAAGTCTCAAAGCTGTCAAATAGATTATATATGAAAAATAAGTGCACTGTAATTTAAAAATTGCAGCTCTTAGAACTTCAAAACTGATAATTTTTAAAAAGTTATTCATTATTCTTTAATATTAGACTGTTTTTTGTTTAATATTAGACTCTTATTTTAAGATAAAAGCAATCAAATGATATCGCGTTGTGAAACTTTGCAACGTAATATCTTTAAATCTAATAACATAATGTATATAGTGTTCGCACAAAAAATGCACAGTTTTTAGATCTCTTTTAAAAAAGCATAACATCTATGCAGTATCTTTTTAAAAAATTCATCAGTTTTTACTTTAAAAAATGACCGACTTTCATCCCCCCAAAGTAGTTAAATCTAGACCAATCAAAAATAAGAGTGGCCCAACAGGATGTGTTCCGCTGACAAACTCTTTGCTTTATTTATATAGATGATTGGAAAGCTACAGTCGGTAACAAAAGTGTCCGAACACTAGCAAAAATTCCTATGTAAAAAAAAGTACACTTCATACGGTTTTGTTAAATAAATCCTTATCAAATCATGTTCTTACACTGACTAAGAATAGGATTCGACAAGGATTTATTTAACAAAACCGTATGAAGTGTACTTTTTTTACATAGGAATTTTTGCTAGTGTTCGGACACTTTTGTTACCGACTGTATATCGACAAATAATTTAAATGCGAATAATTAAATCTATTTCCTTTGTAAGATAGTACATGGGATTAGTTTTCATCAATGTTCTATGGTTAAAAATTTATATTTAGGGGTACATATAAATGAAACACTTCCGGTTGCAAAGCCGTTTGCAAGAATTCCAAATGTATGACTACAGTCGGTAGCAAAAGTATCCGAGTACTAGTAAAAATTCCTATGTAAAAAAAGCACACTTAATGCTGTTTTGTTAAATAAATCCTTGTCGAATCATGTTCTTAGACTGACAAGAACAGGACACTGGGTTACGCTAGTATTAGAAACCTATTTTTATCTTACACATTTATTTATTTTTTCTTTTTTGTTGTGGTTTCATTATAATGCTGAGATTGTGCTGAGCAGTTTGACTATAAAAAATATGTCCATATTTCATTTGTAAGCATATTTTTTGTTTTTTCCTTAATGAATAAATCTTAATACTATACTTTAATGCTTTTTTTAAATGACATTTTTAACATTAAAAGACCCCCCCCCCCCCCAAAGAAAAAAAAAAAAAAACTTGCTGTCGAAAAATTGACTTAAACCTTTTTTATTTGCAATAACTTCAAAACTAATTATTGAAACAAATAAAACCATCATGCTTGCATAATACCAACGAGATAAAATGATACCTATTGACATTTTCAATTTAATACAGCTTTTTACTACAATCTACGAAGAACTCCATTAAAATATGTGTAAAACTTTTTTTTTAATATAATGCTACAAACAGATACTTTGCATTCTTTTACGGTTTATAACCAAAGTAAATAAGTTATATTTTAATATATGAAATAAAACTAAAGCATTATTTATTAGATCTTAAGTGGTAATAAAAAAAAAAAAAAAATGTGTTATTCCTTCTTTATATGGAATTATTGCTTTAATGTGTAACGGTATAGTATTAGACAGTTTTTTAACATAATCCTCAAAAATTTCATTGTGCCAGACATTGTATGTATATATATATATATATCCTAGTTCTTTGAAAGTTGTAGGCTACAAATTTCGAATTTTTTCACCTTTTATAGATTGAACATTTTCGATCAGATTGAGATCAGGACTATTTCCAGGTCTGCTAAAGAGTTCTATGATATTCTTTTTAGGGTTTAACCTAAAGGGAAAAAATTAACGATTTCTTATCGATTAATAGGTGCTCAATTTTTTTTATTGAAATTGGATTTTGTCATAGTGTCATGCTAAAAAACAAGGCGCCTCCACTTTAAAGAAAATGCAAGCAATTTATACCGTCTCTTGTTGGCTCAGTTGGTTAGAGCGTCATGTTGATAACGCGAGAGTCGTGAGTTCGATCCTCGGAGAGCTGAGGTGTTAATTTTTGCAGATAATTAATAGAAAATGTGTCAATTGAATAAAAGAAAATTTTTCATTGTCTACCAAATATCCTAAGAAATTTTGAAAAGTTTTCTTTTTTTTTTTTTTTTTTTTTTTTAACTTTTTATCTTGTTACGAAAAAGAACAAAATAAAAATTTAAGTAAAAAATTAAATAAATGAATTTTTTAGAAGCTTTTTATTGAAATTTGATTTTGTCATTGCGTCTTCTTGTTATGCTAAAAAACAAGGCGCTTCCACTTTAACCCTTTCATTTCCAATTTTTCCCCTCCAAAAAACAATAAATCTTATATTTAGACATAAATTTATTTCAAAGGTAATATATATAAATATTTTTTTAATAGGAGTAATAGCAGAGTACGAATTAATATAACTAACAAAGCAACTGAGAGGTGTTTATTTATGTTTAATTTAACCACTGATGCCATTAAAAATCACAACTTTTCAATAAATAAAAATATCAAAATTTTGGATTTATATCTCAGATTACCTTATTTTTGGAAAAATAATAACTTTTTTATTATATTTCTTTGCTGCATGAGAAACATCTCATATTAAATTTAGCTTAAATTATTGCTAAACTATAGGGAAAGCTTAAACTATAGGGACTTTGAAGTTCCAATGAAATCCTGTAGTAAATATAGGCTATATTGAGGAGGGTTTTTTTATGGGACTTTAAAGTCGCGGTGGGATAAAAAGGGTTAAAGAAAATGTAAGCAATTAATTTCGTCCCTTGTTGGCTCAGTTGGTTAGAGCATCATGTTGATAACGAAACGCGAGAGTCGTGAGTTCGATCCTCGAAGAACGGAGGTGTTAATTTTTGGTATCAATTGATAAAAGGAAATTTTTCATTGTCTACTCAGTATCCTAAGAATCTTTGAAGAGTTTTTAAACAGGTTTTTATCTAGTTACTAAAAAGCACAAAATAAAAATTTAAGTAAAAATAAATAAATAAATAAATTTTTTAGAAGCTTTTTATTGAAATAGGATTTTGATAGAAACTTTTTATTAGAAGCTTTTTATTGAAATTGGATTTTGTCATCGCGTCTTCGTGTCACGCTAAAAATCAAGGCGCCTCCTTTTTAAAGAAAATGTAAGCAATTCATTTCGTCACTTGTTGGCTCCGTTAACCAACTGCATCATGTTGATAACGCGAGAATCGAGAGTTCGATCCTCGAAGGGCTGAGGTGTTCATTTTTGGTACCAATTGATAAAAGAAAATTTTTCATCTCAGTATCCTTAGAATTTTTGAAGAGTTTTTTAAACAGCTTTTTATCTGATTACTAAAAAGCACAGAATAAAAATTTAAGTAAAAAATAAATAAATAAATTTTTTAGAAGCTTTTTATTGAAATCGAATTTTGTCATCGCGTCTTCGTGTCATGCTAAAAAACAAGGCGCTTCCTCTTAAAAGGAATCGTAAGCAGTTCATTCCATTTCTTGTTGGCTCAGTTGGTTCGAGCATCATGTTGATCACACGAGAGTCGTGAGTTCGATCCTCGAAGGACTGAGGTGTTAATTTTTGCAGATAATTAATAGAAAAGGTATCAATTGATAAAAGAAAATTTTTTCATTGTCTACTCAGTATAATAAGAATTTTCTGAGAGGGTTTTTTTTTTTTTTTTTTTTTTTTTTTTCCGTTTTTTATCAAGTTACTAAAAAGCACAAAATAAAAACTTAAATTAAAAAAATAAAAATTTGAGTAAAAATAACATTTTTTAACACTAGAAGCTTTTTATTGTGAAACCCTAAAAAGCGAAAAATAAAAATTTATTCTTGCAAAGACATGCTATAAAGAAATGAAAGTTTCAACACTAAGAAAATTTTTGAGGAAGATAGGTGTTTCACTTTTGCAAGAGATGAAATTTTTTAAATATTCAAAATATTTTAAAAAGTATCCGAGACCAACATTCTTAATTATTTGTTTTTGTATAAATATTCGTTAAGACATAAATTTCAAAGGTCTCGAAAGCTTTTTTAAATATTTTGAATATTTAAAAAGTTTTCATCTCTTGCGTAAGTGGAATGTCTATCTTTCTCTAGAATTTTCTTAGTATTGAAACTTTCATTTCTTTATAACATGTTTTTGCAAGAATAAATTTGTATTTTAGGCATTTTAGGGCTTCACAATAAAAAGCTTCTTCCGTTAAAAAAATGTTTTTTTACTTAAATTTTTATTATTGAAATTGGATCTTTGTCATCGTGTCTTTGTGTCACGCTGAAAAACAAGGCGCCCTAACTTTTATTTAAATATAAGCAACTATCTTCGACACTTGTTAGTTCAGTTGGTTAAAGCGACGCGTTAAAAACGCGATGGTCGTGGTTTCGATCCTCAAATTCCGTTGTGTTACGTTTTTGCAGATAATAAATTGAAAAGATGTCAACTGATAAACGAAAATTTTTCATTGTCTGCAAAGTATCTTAAGAAATTTTGATTAGTTTTATAAGAATTTTTTTTTTTTTTTTTTTTTTTTTTTTTCAGTTACTGAAACGCACAAACTAAAAACTTAAGTTAGGGGGAAAAAAACGGGAAGCTTTTTCTTGTGAAGCCCTAAAAAGCATAAAATAAAAATTTATTCTTGCAGACATGCTATAAAAAATAAAAGTTTCAAGAATAAGAAAATTTTAAAGAAATATATAAATATTTCACTTTTGCAAGAAATGAAAATTTTTAAATATTCATAATATTTTAAAAAGCATTTGAAAACAACATTCTTTTTGTATATGTATTTGTTAGATTTTTCTTGCATGTTTTATGATTTTTCATTATTGTTCTTTGACTTTTGGTTTGAGCGTCATGCTGATAACTCGATGGTTAGGGATTCGATCCTACAAGGGTCTATGAGTTAATTTTTGCAGATAAATAATTGAAAAGATGTCAACTGATAAAAGAAAATCTTTCAATGTCTACACAGTGTCCTAAGAATTTCCGATTAGTTTTTTTAAAAGCTTTCTTTTAATGTAACGAAAAAGCACAAAATAAAAATTTAAGTAAAAATACATTTCTTAACAGTAGAAGCTTTTTATTGTGGAGTCCTAAAAATCATAAAATAAAAACCTCCACAATAAAAAGTTCTTATACGCTGAAGAGTCAAAGAAACTAGTGCAGCCATGCGTATACAAATAAAAGAGGTATGGAATCAATCAAAGTAACGCGATGCGGTCGTCAGTGTATATATACTAAGATAACAGGTGTCTATCAAAGCTTTTAGATCGATTACTGCTTCTACAATTGTAGAGTTGTCGTGATTTAAGCGACTTTGAACATGGCGTTATAACTGGTGCATGAAAGAGGGGTTATAGCATCTACGAGGTAGCGATAAAATTTGGATTTTTCGCGTACGACCATTTCACGATTGTATCGTGGCTATCAGGAATCCGGTAAAACATCAAATCTCCTGTATCGTTGCGGCCGGAAAAGGTCTTGAAAGAACGGGATCAATGACGACTGACAAGAATCATTAAACATGAGAAACGTGCTACCCCTTCAGATTTGAATGCTGGAGCATCAACAAGTGCCAGCGTGCGAACTATTCAGCGGACCATCATGTGGGCTTTGCAAGCCGAAACTAATCTTCAGAAACTGAGGAATCTTCTAAAATAGTATTTTTTTTTTCTTTAAGAACATGCTGCTTATTACAATTTAATAGGAGCCAAAGCAGAACTAAAGCTAAAACATTACTATGACGCTACTGTAACTATAAAAAGCAGCATATGAATATATTTCTGATAGCATTAATAGCCATGAGTTTCCAAAAAAATCGGTTATCTTATGAAGCTTTAGAAAATTACAGTACGGTAAACAACCCTTAAAAAAAAAAAAAAAAAAAAAAAAAGGCGCCAACTACAAATTTATTTTCAGGCCAAGCTATTTCATGAAAATCAACAGCAGAAATGGAAACACCAAACAACTCCTTTATTCCTGATGGTTGAAAAGGCGCAATTCTTGTCTACCGTCTCAATAGGCAATGGCTGAAACCTGAAACTCTGAAATACCGAGCAACTCCTTTATCTCACAACACTTGAAAAAGGGCAATTTTTGTCTACCTCTTCAATCGCGCATACTTGAAACAAAATATCATCACCAGATTAATAACCAGAATGTATATTCTAAGACAAAGATCTCTGCACTTGCTTCCAAATGATGATTTTTGTATTTATATACATTTAACTGGTGTTATTTTTCTAATTTAAGGTTTATTTGTTATTGTTACCTAAAGTACATATTGCCCTATTCGATAACAATTTAAGTATATTGAGAGCTCTATATTATGATGCTATGCTTTAATTTATGAGATAAATAAGGATTAAAATCTTCTTTATAATTTAATTTATAAATATTTTTATTTTACTGTTTAAAACTTTATGAAAGCAATTAAATGTTGGAGAAATTCCTACCTGCTATTTAAATTATGGGTACTTGAACAAAATTTTATTTCAATTCACTAATTATTTCTGATTTTATTTATTCATAGGAACCTGGAGCAACATGATAGAAGCTTCCTCCGGAACACGGCATTTATCAAGGACCAGTCTCTATTTATAAATTAACTTTCAATGTGTATATATATATATGAATCAGATTCTATGAAACAGAAAAGGAGACTCGTGTGTTTGATTTTCAACTCAATAGCTCAAATTTTGACACTATACCGTTTCTACAGCGGATTCAGATACTTCTTCCAAAAATGAAAACATGACCATGGACATGATGATAGTCTTTATGTTTATATAAAGAAGATGTAAATCTATTTTGTAGATCAGTGTGATCCAACTAGTAACTCAGAGATTCCTTTACTCTTGTATTTTAACTTACAAATTTTTTACAAATGTTGATCTTCCACAGAGTGATTTGTGGTCATAGTCAGTTTATGTAAAAAGAAAATAATTTAGAATAGTTATATGTTGCTTTTTAGTTGTGATTTACGAATTAAGGCTTTGGAGTTTTTTATTATATAGCTTTCGAACATTTTAAAAATTCAATGCTTCCTTGCAATAATTTCTCCTACTTATTTTAATATGCATTTAATTGTTTTAGTGTAACATCATTGACTAATGTGCGTTGCTGAAATTACTTTTATTTAAAAGCGAGAACATCACATTTTTGTTTATTTATTTATTTTTCTTATTTTATTTTATTAATTAGTTATTTTTGAGACAGTATTCATGCAAAATTTGAGCAGACTCCCTATTCTTAATTTTCTTTTCTTCCTCTTTTGATTTTTTTTTTTTATTATTTGATTTATTTAATTTTATGAATGTAATAAACTTTAGTATTACAGTAGAATCTCCCACAAAACGCGATTTCGTATAACGCGACGAAAAATCTGTGACTATTACTCTTACTCATAAAACGCGATAAAAGAGTCTCGTATAACGCGTAAGATAAAGGAAGCACGTGACATCTTTTCTACTTTCAACCTGTTCAAGGTTACTTACTTTTTCACTGCAGATAAGGATTGCTCCGTTACTATGCCAACACCCGACGCTTTTGGTCTCATTGCGGAATGAAATCGTCTGCTCAATGTATGTCTCCTATAACGCGATTTCCTATTACACAGAACGTATCTCCCGCGTTATACGAGAGTCTACTGTATATAAATTCTTTTTAAACACTTTTAGATAAGTAGACAATTTTTGTCATATTTTGCAGATATGTTTCAAATGTGTCCTTTGTGCCATCATTTTTCACGAATAAAATGCATTCATCGACATGCTTCCTCATAGTCCTTAGTGTGGTCACGTTCTCAAAGTGTTTTGTTTCTATTTGATCTTATTTTATCACAATAAGAAAGTTTAATAAGGAAGTACAAGCAAATAAAATAAAGATATATTCTTGATAGTAAAATATGTTAATCTAGTTATCTTGATTTTTAGATTGCTATTTCATGAACTGTTTAAGAAAAGGTGTTTTAGTTATTTCTAATTTAGAAACTAATTTTGTGAATGTTTTGTTGATTTCACTATGTTTGCTTCATTACGAAATACATATTCACTGCTTGAGAATGCACAAGTCACTTCGTTTCATCTTATATATAATGTAATAGTAATACTTAACATTTTTGAGTTATTTAGTATAATTCGTAAGCAGTTCACTGTTTTTGAATAGTTATCTGTTAACTGATAGCAACACTAACAAAACCTTATGTGATTAAATACATACATATATATATATATATATATATACAATCGGTAGCAAAATTATTGAAGCTCTGGCAAAAATTCGTATTTAAAAGATGTACACTTAATATTGTTTTGTTAAGTAAATGTCTTAGTCTTAGTGGTCTTAGTCTTTATACTGTTTATAAAAAGTTGGTGATAAAATTAGCGATCAAACTATAAGAAAAAAAGAAAGGAAAAATGGGGATGTGTGCTTCAATAATTAGCGACCAAACTAAAAGAAGAAAAGAAAAATGTGGATGTGTGCTTCAATAATTTTGCTGCCGACTGTATATTCTTGTTAATATGTAACTATGAAAGAGCGTTAACCTTTTAAACTAAAATTTACACGCATATATATGTCATATATACACTAGTTCTCATAATTATAAGGACACCAGTTTTTCTATATTAACTAAACACTGAACACTATTATTTAAACAAATATATTTTTTATTAATTTAAATTTCATTAATAGACTATATTTAAAAAGTTTTATCGTTTTTCTATCTTAAAAAAACTTTAAATACGATCAAAAAGTTGATTTTTCAGGTGTTCACAATTATAAGGACAGCTCGAATCTTAGTAATTTTTTTTTTTTCAGTTATTCTTTAAATTAATATTTTATGGGGGCTCTTTTTAGGGAAAACAGTAAGACATTCTCTATGGTATATATATATACATTTTTTTTTTTAATATTCAGTTTCAATACCATTTCATACAGCATAGATGATATTCTGAATACATTTAAACTATTTAAAATTGCTTTCCACTTGCATGCACTTTTCTAATATGATAAGGTTTTTTCAACTTTTAGGCCACGGGAAAGGCAATAATACAGAAGTTTCTTTCTTCAAACTATTTCCTATTGCTCTAGAAGTAGAGCAAAAATGTAAGTCTTGTTGAAAAAAAATATTATTACCCCCCAAAATCTAACAAAAATCTGAGAATTCCACGTTTAAAATTTGCGGATATTCTCTTGATGTTCATAATAATAGAAAAAATTACTAAATTCATTCTGCCTTCAGTAGAAACAGCTCCCCAGAGCACCATAGATCCACCTTTAAAATGGCCGATTCATATATGCCTTTAAAAAATCTGCTCTGTCTTTCGCTATCTTTAGATCGTGCCAGTAACTGTTAAAACCATTTGGTTAATCAAGAATAAAATGTTTTTCATCCGAATATGCAACATTTTACCATTTAACATTGTCTTTATTCAACTTTAACACAGACGTTCTCTCCCCCATTAAATGCTTATTGATTATTACAGGTTTTTTATTCATTTTAACATATTATTAATTATTTTAAACATGCATAAATGTGGACCCCAACCTTTCGTTAAAAATTACGAGCAAATTCAAGAGCAGTCATTATGAGTAGAATAGTAAGAGGAATTAAGAGTCTTCGATCTCTGTAAAACAACTCTAATTTTGCATCAGATCTCTCTCCTATCGAATCAGCAGTTCAACGTTTGATCACATTTCCTTCAGCAATTTTAGATCTTCGAATTTCATTAGAAATTCGGCGGATTTAAATTATCTTTCCACTTAAAAATTACATTTATCATACTTCTTTACATGAACGTTCTTTTTTTCAAAGAATTATCAGTAATGTTCGTCCAAGAAAAATTGAAGGCTTATATATGAATTAATCCAGCCTAGTAGTTAACAAATTCGCATGTCAACTGTAATTTATCCGCTAGTAATTTAAATAAAACGAAAAAATCGTGATTGTCCCTATAATTATGAACATCTAAAAACGTGGAGAAAAAATATTTTGCGTTATTTTATATTAATTTTGTTTCATATTAAAAAATTTATAGCAGTTTTGGTTTTTAGAATACTAGATATATTAAGTGCACTTAGTATAAACTTGTTCACAATTATTTTTACATTAGTATTTCAAAACATAAAGTGTCGTTATAAATATGAGAAGGAGTGTGTATATATACAGTCGGCTGCAAAATTATTCGAGCACTAGCAATAATCCTTGCCAAAAAAAAGTACACTTAATACAGCTTTGTTAAATAAATCCTTGTCGAGTCATGTTCTTAATCAGTCTAAGAACATGATTCGGCAAGGATTTACTTAGCAAAACAGTCTTAAGTGTACTTTTTAAATATAGGAATTATTGGCTAGTGCTCGAATAATTTTGCAGCCGACTGTATATATATATATATATATATACATATTAAATATTAGTTCAAAGAAACATTTCAAATTATTTAAAATTTTACAGCAAGATAAAAAGTATTGAACCAATTTTCTAATTACCAAGAATCTCTGAAAATGTCTGGCTGTTTTCATTATTTTCAAAGTTTATGCTATAATATATTACTTATTGAAGTGTCAATAGCATTCAAAATTTTCTGAAATTTCACTCTACTGACATGTAAATAGAACATTTTAGTATTTGTATATGATAAATATTTAATGTTACTCTGTGGAATTTCGAAAAAAGAAAAGAAAAAATATTCTTATACAAAAATTTAATAAATATTCAAGTTTTCTCCCTTCTTATCTGTGTGAAGTTGGGCCACACTGAAAAACACCGACCTCTTATCAGACTGCTGTAAATAAATCAAAACTCTTGTAGTTTCAATGTTTGTATAGTTTTGTATGTGAACAACCTCCTAATAATAATATTAGTTATTCAAGATAATATTCGAAACAAAATGGTGCAGTAGTGATTCTTGTTATTTAAACTTTTGGGTAGCCCAGGCAACGAGAGTGATTTCGAGGAAATGTAGATTTTAAAGAGTGGAATATATTTAAAATGAAATAGCTATTTCAATGTACGTTAAAAGTTAAATCCTGAACTTCAGGATATGCATTTACAATTAAATTTCATTATATGGTTTTAAAATATGGTGTCTTGTAGTTATTTTTTGGTATTCTTTTGTGTGTATGATTCTTTTAATTGTCAGTAAAAGTTTTTCTTTAGGACATAATTGTTCTGAAGGTAAGTTGTTATTAATAATTAGACGTGGGGAAATTTTTAGAGTTATTGGAAATATTTTAATTTTTGTTTATATTATTATTATTTTAATGCGTGTGGTAATGCAAGAAAAACAATTTTACTTGTTCATATAATTTGTCTTTCATTCTTTAAAGATAGTTTAGAGGCTATTTTTAACGGTTTTTAAAAGTTTTATGGTTTCGATTCGTCGCTCTGTCTGCGTTTTCATTTGCACTAATACCTTTAGAATTCCATAAAACCGTTATGGGTTGGCATAGTTTCAGACACTATGATAAGAGCAACGGTATAAATCATAGTTTTTACTGTACTGTCCAAAATCTTCTTTATAAACTGTATTTTTCGGTAGTTTCGTATTTTTCGGTATTATTAAAAATTATGGAAATAAACGAAATATTTACAAAACAGTTATTTATGTGTATAATATATATTATGTTGTTAATTTTAAAATTATTTTTTATTTTATTTTTTTTTTTTTTTTTTAATTTTTAATATCTTTGAATCTATGATTCAAGAAAAGATTCTTAATAAAGTAAATTTTAGATAGGATTTCTTTAAAATAATTTTTAAATCTTGGATAAAAAATATTATTAAAAGTGTCAATGTTAACATTTTCATTTCATATTATATATAAGTGACTTTATTTTCTTATCTCTAAACGAATGAGGAAATTTTATTTGACTGAAATGTGATCTATAGGTGTTGTAGAATACGAGAAGGGAAAAATGCAACAAACTAAGAATAATTAAATCTTATTAACGATATATTTTTTTTTATCTAATTGTTATTTTTATTTATTTATATAAGAAAGAAAGAAAGAAAAGCAGTATTCGTGCTTATCATACAAAAAAAAAAAAAAAAAAAAAAAAGGAGAGAGAGAGAGAGAGATTCTCCAACAAAAGTGACTTTCAATAAGGAATATGGTTTCCCCTTACGAAAAGCAATAACCTACGAGAAAATCAATAAGGTTATGAAGGACTGGGGTACTCTCTCTCACTCTCGCCGAGAACAATCTCCAACTAGTAAATTATTTCTGGAGGGTAATAAGGGACCAGCAATTCTTCTCCCTAGAATGCCCTAAATATTATTTTGGTTTCATGTCTGGGGAATATGCTGACTGATTCATTCAATACATTTATATAAATATCTTTTTCACAATGAGAATATTGACAGCCGTTAAATTTGTTCTTGTTTTGCAAAAATTGATATATTATTATTTTTATTATTATTATTTAATTTTGAAACTATACATTAAAGTGAACTTTTCTCACTTTTTACCTTCAAAAGGAAATATTCAGAGTTTAAAAGATCAATTTTTAGGGGGGGGGGGGAAGAAGTGAGGTGTTCAAAGCCCTGCAGGATCTTTTTATTTATTTATTTATTTTTATTTTTTTGTAATAAAAAAATGTCTATTTATTTATTGAAATAAATGAGCAGTTTAAGAGAAAATAATTAACTTTGATTATGCTTTATATATATATATATAAATACACTTAAATAAAGATATTAACAAAGAATAGAATGAAAAAAAAAAATTCCTTTATAAAGAAGAAAATCATATTTATATTTACAAATTTAATTTCTAGTTAATAATGATCTATGTATGCATTCTGATCCACCAAACTGAAACAAACATTAAGAAAAAACAAATGAAATTTTTAACGCTCTAAAGTAAAACGGTGAAATGCTACTAGTGTATAAAATGTCGGCAAAGCTTATCTTGACCTTTCGAGATCGACTGCCTGTATCTCAGCTCCATGGCCTCCAAGATCTATGTTTTTAGTACATAGCCCTTGAATATTTTTAATACAGCTGTGGCGGCATAAATTATAAATATTTCATTTAAAAGTAATTCACGAGTAGTTTAATAATTATATATATTTTTTGTAAAGAGTGTTTATTCAGATTGGCAACGGTTATATATTTTTATCGAATTTTGTGTTTGTTAAAATCACGGATTAAGAGAATCTATAGGATGATAAACGAGATAGGGCAGCCAGCGCGGAAAACGGAGCTTTCTTTTCCGCATTAATTCAGCCGAGTACAAGAAAACGATCCGATCGCCGCCTGGTGTAGTATCTTTGAAACTTATCGGAAGAAAGTGAAAGCCCGCCCCTTCGGCTTTTGTCATCATCCGATTTCCGAGAACGACCAATGAACAGCTACAATTTTAAACAAACGCGCTGATTGGTGGATTCTCGAGATCTGGTAGCCCTCTATATGTAAGATGAAAATTACTATCTTTCCGTAACATTCGTTATATATCCTATAGACTCTCCTAATCCGTGGTTAAAATAATAATAATAATAATAATAATAATAAGATGCTGAAGTTGGAATAAAAGGTTGATGTTGATTTGGTAATTTTATTTATAAGTAGTAAGATTACGTTTAATAGTAGTTTGTCTGCATCCCATTTTTTGTTGACATTAGAAAGCAACAATTGGTGACCCAGATTTTTTTTTTTTTTAAGATGACTACAGAAGATGATAGTATAGCTACTGTTATGGATGCCGAAGCGAATAAAGTAAGCATTTTGGCGAGAAAAACCAGACATTTGGTTTTATCAAGTAGAAGCCCAATTACAAATAAATAAAATCACCACTGAAGAAACTAAATTCAACTATTTGATATCCCAACTTGAACCGAAGTCTGTTGAGAATATGTGAGACATTATTAAAGACATTAGTCCTGATAAGTATGCATTGGCGAAAGAAAGACTTTTAAATATGATCAAGGAAAGCGAAAATAAGAGAATTCAGCGCATAGTTTCTGGATTAGACCTTGGCGATTACAAGCCAAGTCAGCTTTTGCAGAAAAGGGAAAATTTAGGAGCGAGAGGTTTTTCAGAAAATGTGTTAAAATCTTTATGGCTCGATAAAATGCCTGATTTTATTCGAAACATTCTTCTTGTAACTGTAAGTGAAGAAAGTTTAGACAAACTGGACTGGCTACGATGGCTGACAAAATTCATGAGATGAAATCTGAAAAAGAAGTTTGCTATTTCACTAAATGTTAGCTATAATGATGCTTTACTTGCAAGAATAGCTGCATTAGAACAAAGAATTGATTCGATGCAAATAAATGACCGATCTAGATCCAAATTTAGGAACCATCACTGGAATATATCTCGAAGTCGCAGTCGTTCAACTAAGCGATTTAATCCGAAAGGTGAATATTGCTTTTATCATTTTAAATTTCGGGATCGTTGTCGACCTGCGAAATGTTACTCGCATTATGCTTGGAAAGAAAAGTCGGAAATCGCCATGATGCAACAGGATTAGCGGCTACCGCTGTTGCTGATATTAATGAAGGCCGAAAGTTTCGTTTATCTGTAAAGGACAAAAACACACGGTTCTTGGTGGATTCAGGAGCTAACGTTAGTCTTATTCTTGCAACTCATCGAAATAAAACAGTAGATGATTTTAAACTATACGCAGCGAATGGAACGGAAATTCCTACTTACAGAATTAAAATTCTGAACTTGTATTTAGGACTTAGAAGAGAATTTACATGTTTTTTTTATATTAGCTAATATTGATAAAGCTATAATGGAGCTAACTTTTTGAATAAATTTTAACTTTTAATAGATATTCATAATAAACAACTTATTGATGGAATACATAACTAATCTGTCCGTTCGCCACCACATAACAACAGTATCTGTTAATGATGTTATTAGTACTTTGGAGGAGGGTCGCCATTTTTTACGAAGATGGAGGCCAACGGAAATTTAGCGTGACTTTGTCACAAGGATCTTTAGAAACAAAAAGTCTTTGTAACTATAAGTCTCAAGTTGTAAATATGTAACTTTGGATAAAAATTCTAAATATGCTAATTTGTTACTACAATACCCAAATTTAACTAAACCTATTTTAACAATACCTAAATCTGAACATGATGTTGAGCATTATATCACAACAAAAGGACAACCTACTTATTCTAAAGCTAGACAACTGGATTCCAAGCGATTACATGTAGCAAAACAGGAATTCCAATACATGTTAGAAAATGATATCATTCGGCCATCTAAATCTCAATGGGCTAGGCCTCCTCACATGGTGCCTAAGAAAGATGATTCCTTTCGATCATGTGGGGATTACCGACGTTTGAACGCCCAAACAATATCAGACCGTTATCCTATACCTCGATTAGAAGATTTCAACCACATTTTGAAGAATACTCAAATATTTTCTAAAACTGATTTGCATAAAGCATATTTCCAAATTCCTATTCATGAAGCTGATAAGACAAAAACTGCTACAATAACACCCTTCGGCTTGTTTGAATTTATTATAATGAGTTTTGTCTTGCGTAACGCTCCGTCTACCTTTCAAAGATTTATCAATGAGGTATTTAGAGGATTAAATTTTGTGTTTCCGTATTTGGACGACGTTTTAATTGCGTCAACTACAAAAGAAGAACACGGAAACACGTAAAATTAGTTTTTGACAGATTGCAAAAATATGGATTGAGACTTAATATTTCTAAATCCGTTTTTGGAGTTAAGGAATTGGAATTTTTAGGTTTTCTAATTACAAGTGAAAGTGAAGAATCAAAACCTCTTCCTGAAAAAGTTAAAGCAATTCACAATATTAAGCTTCCTGAAACCGTCTATCAACTACGGACTTTCCTTGGAATGGTTAATTTCTACCGTCGTTTTTTGAAGAACGCCGCTAGTACTCAAGCCATTTTACACGAATACTTAAAAGGAGCAAAGAGAAAAGATAATCGGAAGATAACTTGGAATAAGGAAGCTATTGAGCAATTTGAAAAATGCAAAAAAAAGATGTAGCAAATTTTGCTGTTCTGTCTCCCCAAATCCAGAATTACTACTACTTTCGTTGTGCACAGATGCTTCAAATACAGCAGAGAGTGCGGTTTTACAGCAACTTAAAAATGGTAGTTGGAAACCTATTGGATTTTTTTTCCAAAAAGCTTAACCACGCACAGCAAAATTACAGTACGTACGATCGGGAACTTCTCGGAATTTATCTATCCATTAAATATTTCAAACATATTCTAGAAAGAAGAAAATTCACAGTGTTTACTGACTACAAGCCATTAATCTACGCATTTTTGCAAAAGCCCGATAAAGCATTTCCACATCAAATTAGACAACTTCAATATATTTCAGAATTCACAACAGAAATTAAGTGCATTACACCTGAAAGTAACGTGGTAGCGGATACTTTATCAAGAATCGAGGATATTGCTTTTATAGATAATGATGTCGTTGCCGAAGAACAAGAACAAGATGATAAATTTTGAACATGTCAAAAATCTACAAGTTTATCATTTAAAAAGTATTCCTTTCCATCTGAAAAATATTTTTGGAAAATATTCCTCCCCAATTCTCGCAGACATTTACATACATTATTTCAAAAGCATGCTTTTAAAGAAAATATCTTTTCCTTTTTGGACCCGTTACGTTGATGACACCTTCACACTTATCGACACATCTTGTCACAATATTGACTATGTCTTAGAAACCTTAAATTCCATTGACAGTAATATCCAGTTTACATATGAAATAGAAAATAATGGCTCCCTTCCATTTCTGGATACCCTCGTCTCTCGCACTGTACATGGATTTTGAACCACCGTCTATTGTAAGAATTTTGCAGTCTCTCTACCTCCCCATGCGCTTTCATGTCATCCACCTAACCACAAAATGGTTGTTTTAAATACTTTTGTTAACTGTGCCCTTAATATTTGTTCAAATCCTGTTTTATTAAATTCTGAAATTAAATATCTGAAAACCATTGCAATTGACAGAGGTTATGACCCTTCCATTATAGACAAAGCTATCCAAAAATTACAACTCCCTCGTACTTCGTCTACTAAATCAGTCTCTTCTAATATTGGTTTTGTTTTACCATATTTTCCTAAATCCAGTCAAGCCATAGCTAAAATTCTCAAACAACATGATTTTAAAATAATATTTTCGCCTTCCAATAAACTCACCTTTTCTCAGTTAGAAGATCCTATAGATATGCATAATTCTTGGGGCATTTATAGTATTTCCTGTGTGTGTGGTTTATCATACATCGGCCAAACTAAATGCAGTCTTGAATTTTGTCTAAAAATACATACAATTACGTCCACAAACAAGAAACCAATAAATCGGCTATTTCTAAGCATTGCTGGGAGGAAAATCATAATTTTAAATTTGATTCAGCTAAAATAATTTGCAGACCTAAATCCATTCATGAACTCGATTTCTTTGAAGCTTTTGATATTTATAAAAATCTTGTAAATTGTGATTTCGCTGTTCCCTATTTGTCTGATTGTTGGAAATTTTACATTCAGTCCACATTTTCTTTATTTTTCTACAGTTTACACAGCTAGCGCTTCTGAAATTCCTATTGGCCACTTTCCCCTCCTTTTCCGTAATCCTGTTGGTTGAACAGAATTCGGTCCCTCTTTTATACATACGAGCACTTCTCCAGTTCCAGAATTCTTTATGCACTGAAGACGGTACGCTTAAGACTACCGAAACAGCTGTATGCTTCCCAGATATTTTTCTTTGGTCTTTCTGAAGCTGTAGTTTTTACTGGTTTTAATAATCCAGCGCCAAGTCTCCTTTTAATAATAACCAATAAGATGCTTAAATATCCATTTTAATGTACTGTTTCTAACTACTCATATGGAGCATGCCGTAAACGTCATTCACGAGACGCCACTGATATATATATATATATATATATATATTGATTACTTAACACCTACGTTTACTTTTCTCTGTAATTTTACATCAAGCTTCAAATAAATAATTTATAATAGTTTTTCTGCAGTCATTTTTAATTCTGTGTACTGTTAGAAAAGTTAAATAAAGCACTTATGCAGAAAATACCACCAAATTTAAATAATTTATTAACTAAAATAAATTTATCTAAAACTAAAATGAAATTTTAGCGCATATATTTATTATTACTTTATGCTGTTGAGTAAGAACTGGAGTTCCGAATGGCTCGTATTTTTTCCGACACGAACACCGACAAAAACCTGAATATTAATTCATCTACAAACTGTGAATAACTTTTTATAATTAAGAAATAGAATAAATTGACAATATCAGATCCTTCAGTGAATTGAGACGAAAATTTTAAAATTTGAAGAATATTTGAGTAAGGTATCTCATATTTATTTTACTTAAACTTTTCTATTTAGATATTTATACATTTATGAATTAATATAAAAATATTTTCCTTAAAAATAACTGTAGTCAGTGCTTTGTAAGCTTTTAATTAAAAAATAAAAAATTTCACATCTTTTAGCAAGTAATAATAAAGTTTAAAAATCTTTAAATTACAAAATTTAATTATTATATTTCAACATTTATTTTCCTAATTTTCTGTTGTGTGATTTTTTTAAAAGCAAAATTGCTTTTTCAAAAATTGTGGTAAATTTGATAATGAATTCTCAAAATTTTCCCACCGGGTTCGTGACAGAACTCTTCGAAGTCGAGTCAGAAACATCACTTATGGCCGCATTCACCATTAACTTCGACTCCCGGTTCAACGCAAAAACTTGAAAAGCGTAAAGGCAGAATACAGCTTTCCAGAAAAAAAATGGCACGCTGTTTCTTCCTTCTAGCTTCAAGGATTTCATATAATCTTTGATTGGTTATTTTCACGTAAAAAATCTGAAAATATATATACCGCTAGATGGCAGAAACAACGCATCAAATTTGCTGAAAATTTTCACCCCGCCTTTAAGCGCTTTTCAAATTTTTGTGTTCAACTGGGAGTTGAAGTTATTGGTGAATAACAGCCTTATATAAAAGATCATCTAGGGTAGAGCTCCTATAATACAGGGTAACGCATCACGGCCATTTTTACGCTTCAGAAAAACCAAAACTAAAACGTGTTACTCGCTTGGCGTCATTATTGCTGTTACGGCGCAATTATTTGCATGGTTTAACCACTTGACTGTTTTGCCCAAACGCGCGCCGGTCGGGTACCTGAAATGACATTTCCTTGATTTGCCGAGCAGCATTTGGGCAACCTTTTTTCTACTCTAATCCACTGATTTGCCGTATTTTTTTGCTTGTTTAGTGTGTAATGTTTCTAACAGATGACTCTAGTAGTTCCAGTAAAGTTAGAATTGCAAAACAAGTCTAAAGTGGTTTAAAGGTTAGATTTTATTGCATTCTTGTATGCGAGTAAAGTCGCGAATTTTCAACAAGGCAATGTTTTGTGTGTTGCTCAAAAAGGAACGATTTTGGAAAAGGGATGAGAAAAGAAACGCGATATTTTTGTCCAGATTGTGACGTTGGACTATGTTTAACTCCCATATCTTGACTTAAAATCTCCCCCACCCCCCGCCTTAACTTAAAACTTACCATACAAAAACTGAATTTTAAAAGGATAATATTGTAAGTACAATAAAACATTTTCGATTCTAACATCCATTTTTGTAAAGTGTTCTTTCCAGTTCGCCTTTTTCTTCTGAGAAAAGTCATTTTTAAGGAAAAATGTATTTTTTCCAATGAAAATAAAAATTAGCCTAATTCCTTAAATTCAATACTTGTGAATACTTACTCAGAATAATATACAATATTATTCTGACTGCTAATTTGAGTTTATATAACCGATTTCACCATAAAATTGTATATCAAAAATATGCTTATTTGTTTTACATAATATGACGGAAAAAAGAAACAATTAAGTGGTTAAACAATGTCTGTCAATTTTCGGGATTGCTTTAAGAAGGTAAAATGTAACATTACTGTATTAGAGCACTTTTCTAATACAGTTCAAGAAACATAAGAATGTTAATCGGTGATTAATGGAAAAATCACATTTTTTTTCTTTTGTTCTACAAAATTTGAAATATTTAAAAAAAAAAGGATCATAATACAACTAAGGAAGGGACGAAAACATCCCCATTAATATAATTTAAACAGTTTAAAAGTAATTTTTGAAGAATAAGCATCTCCATTAAAATACAGTCGAACCTCTTTAACGTGAAGCTCAAGGTTGGGGGGGGGGGTTGTTCATCTAATAGGTAGTTCCTGCTGTTAGTAACTAATCTTCATATAATTAAACTAAGCTTCATTTTCATAGAGACTGTGAAAACGCTTTATGTTAATAGTAATTCACGTTATGCGTGTTCACGTTAAAGAGCTTCGATTGTATTACATATTTGCACCACTATTTTTTTTTTTTAATGTTATTAGAGAAAATATATCAAAATTTTAATAGATCTTAATGCTTTTGAAATAACAATTAATTGATATATATAATCCCATTTTCGATTCATGAAATAAATTTATGCCATTTATTCTTATTGCATGTCATAATTATAAATAAATAATACTTAAATTATTATCCGCGATTGTAATGAAATGCTCGCCCTCTGGTGCGCTAAGGTGAAATTAACAATAAAACTGGACGGATAGCTTTCACGCTTTCGTCGAGACACCATTGCTTGCTGCTGCTGTATATTCCGATAGGATGAATAAATCCAGCAAAAAAGATAACACATGCTGCTGTGTGCTACAGTGTAACTCCAATGGATCAAGAAATCCGGAATTAAGCTTTCATTTGTTTCCAAATGACAAATTTAAAATTCCAGTTGCCTCCGCTAATGAAAAAAAAAAAAAAAAAGCTTTAGTTAGTAGAAAGTCTTAATGGATTAGACGTTTACGAATTGGGAAAGAAGTATCGTCAAGTATGACTGTTTGTTCGAAACTTTTCGCACCTGAGGATTTCACAAGTAATAGGGTAAGGTGGGGTAAGTGGGACCCCTTTTCGGCATAATTTGACTTTAGCTCAACATAGCACCGGATGTAATAGGCCTAACAACTTAAATTTTTTTGTGGTTCATTCTCTCATATGTTGTTACTGTACCCATGGCAACCTCTTACCAAACTGGCAAATGATGAATTAAAAAAGAAAATTAATTTGGGTGGACATCGGGGTGGCCCAGTTGCCCCGCAAGGTGGGGTAAGTGGGACCCCCCCCCCCCCCTGAATATATTTTTACACATAACTGGTAGAGATTTGGTGGGGCATGTGGGACAATCTACATGGTATTCTGAATCTTTGAAAAAAAAAATCACTGAAGTATATCCATTAGTTCACCCATAGTAACTTTTTCTGGCACACAAGCCTGCTAAAAGAAAAAAAATGCCAAATTTTCAACTTTTTACTTTTGCATGTAGAGTAGCCTAAAAGTTAGGCCTACAAAGTTTAAACTAGCCTATGGCAGTGTTGCATGCTAGTGAACATTATATCTTGATAAATCGTTGGTAAACATGTATTTGAAAAGTCTCTTGGAAAGTGTTGGTTCATTTAGTTTCAGCACAACATCTTGTAGCCCTTGTCATCATGAATACCATTAGCTTCAGGGGAAAATAAGCTATTACGTATAGTTGCGTCTTTGTGCATGTACTACATGACAATTGTATCTTCATCGTTTGGACTGTCATTTAATACCAAGCTAACATAATATTTCTTTTTTGTTTTACCTTCAAACTGGACAAGGCCATAATCCCCATTTTTAAGTTCTGTGGTAGTGGGTGGTAACTGATAGTTCATCTTCGGAACTTGAATCACTACTGGTGGAGTCATACAGAGGTAAACCATATAAATCAGTGCATATGACTATTTTTAAACTATATTTAAAGAGTTAGGGTGGGTGGCCCACTTACCCCGCTATTGTGGTGGCCCACTTACCCCAAACTCGGGGCAAGTGGGACCCCCAATTTTTTTTCAACCTTATTAACGTCATGAGTACACGATACTACAAAAAGATTCTGTGTTTTATACACTTTCAAAATATATAAAGTTTTAGTTTGTATTATGAACGGTTTGGAAGAAAAAAAATAATTAGTACGATGGCGCGAATTACGATAGGACTGCAAATTTAAAAATCGCCACAAAAAGGCTTGTAACTTATCACACACATAAATGAAAGCCATGCCATAATGTTTTCTACATCTATTGGGGTAGGTACATAAAAATTTTATAACAGATTTTTTTTGAGTCAATAACTGGGGAAATGCCAGGGGTGGTGGCCCACTTACCCCAAAGGCCCACTTACCCCACCTTACCCTAATACGTTTAATTTTGTTTTAATTGTAAAATAGTTTAGATAAAGCTGATCGTTTCCTTCGCTAACGAGCAAAAGCAAAACGATCACATTTCATGGATGTCATGGAACAACTATAGTATTGGTCCACAACTGCATTTGATGATTTTTCTTTGGTGATAATGGCGAAATGTCGTTTTTGCAAATGGTTGCGATGGATTCCAAGCGTAAGCAAAAGCGTATTTTATTGCAAAGAATCCAGAAAGGCATCGTTATCGTTCAAAACGGTGCCAAAGAAAAATCGCCAAATCCAGTTATGGACCAACTCTATAGTTGTACCTTTATTTTTATTTATTTATTTTAACGTACCTTTGTTGTAAGATAACATATAGATGCAGTTAAAATACAGTGGAATTATTAAATAATAAAACGCAATAATTTTCATTGCATCCTATTATGCAATCAATTTTCCATGATGTAATGGCGGAAAAAGAACAATAATAAATACACGTGGCTATTATATTTACTAACATCTCCAGTTGAGAAAGCGCCATCTATCGATCATTAAAAACGCGGATAGTAGGAAATTACATTTTCGGAAATATTTAACATTTCTGTTTTCTTTCATTGGCTGGTATTTAAAATGTCATTATTTTCTTTTAATAAAGAACTACCACATATTTTACCCTCACATTATACTACATAAAAAAAATTTCTTTAATAAAAGCTAGCATATTGTGGCCACCATAAAACCTTCTTCTGTATCATTCCATATAATAACGCCGCTCATAAAAATCAATCATAGTTTCTTGCAATAAAGATTTTGGAGTTTCATGCAATTTTGATCAACAGATACTGAGATATAGGAATGTGGAAAATCATATTAGGAGAGTAATAGAACCACCACCTGTCGGCCGATTACATCCAAATTAAGTCGGCATTCGTTTTCATAATGGTTATCCCAAATGTCAGGTTTGGGTGAATTCATATGCTATAGATGCTGAGATTTAGCCGTCCTTTTCTCTGAGTAAACTAGAGCACAGCAGTGTTACCTGTCGTTCGATATACGCCCAAATTTAAACAGCGTGTAGTGTTTAAAAAAGGTCCTCTTACATACCAAGTTTAGAGCAGTTATACATAACAAAATCTGAAATTTAGCTTTCTCTTTCATGGGGAAAAGTGCAACACAACAGCGCTACTTGTAGGCTGATTTGTACCTAAATTGAACCAGCATATTTCATAATGACCCGCTCGTACGTTAAGTTTCGTTCAATTATTTACAATATAAACTGAGATATAGCTTTCCTTTAAATGGGAGAAATTGCATCAAAAATTGAAAGGCACTAATTTATGTCAAAGTGCAACTGCATGTAAATTTATATGAAATTCTGATAATACATATGTACAGTCGGGGAAAAAAAACGCAACACTCAACATAACTTCGTTGCTAATCGATGTAGAAAAATGTAATAGGTATCATTCGACGGGGAATTGTGAGTAGTTTCAGAAAATGAACTGAAATTTTCAATTGGGGGTCGTCTACATATTAAAACGCGCACCAACTTTGATTTTTTCAATGGTAACACCCTATTTTTATTTTATATTTGAATTCCTCGGATCGCGACAACGCGAAAAAGTATATTGGTTGTATATTTTACTTATTTTTTTCACAGAGTTATAAGCGTTCAAAGTTTGAAGGTGCTAATATTAAATTCATATTTCAAACTTTTATAAATATCTTCACAAAAAATAACTTGATCGATATAATTTTTGTTTTACGAGATACAGTGAAGAAACCCAAACATAATCCATCGTTACTTTTGATTCTGAAAAATATTAATAAATTCATATTCATAAAAATTATGAATTATGACCTATATTAATTTTTACATAAAATGAATCCTAATGCTGAAAAATATGGGTGTGCAAATTTGCAGCTCATTCCAGTTATTAGTTTTCGAGATATAAATAAATCTTTCTTTTGGAGTGGTTTAGGGGGCCGTCTCTTATAAAGTTTTGCGTGAGATAACGAATCAAATCTTAAAAAATAACAAAGAAAATCAAACAAAATATTTTTATTTTTTATTTACGGGTCAAATTATATAACAACAACGTCAAACGCAAAGAAATGAAACAAAAATGATGATTTTTAGACATTAGTGTTAGCATCAAGAATTTCTATTTTATAAAGAAGACAAGCCACGCCTTCATCGTTCTTCAAAACAAAACAATACAGAAATAGAAAAGTAAATGTGACATTGAGTATTCGTGTTAAACCCCTTATTTTATGTTGACAAAAATATGCACAAGTGGTATTTACTTCATCGATTAATTGATGATAAATTTTGAATATTTTAAACGAACACTGGAAGAAAAAAAAATTAACTAAATAGGCGGGGTTTACTGTTTTAAATAGAAAAATAGGTTTAATGTGAAATTGTCAACGATAAAAAAGTAATGGAATTGGAATGCAAGACAGACTTGTAAAATCGTTTCTTAACTACCGTCATAGTTAAAAAAGGTTAATCATTTGCTTCATATATTGTTTTATTTTATTTTATTTATTTATTTATTTATATGTTTTGTAGGGGGGGAGGATTATTATTTTAAGGGCACTTTAGTCTTTAAAATTTTATTAATATATTTGAACTTTATACATTTTTAAAAACATACTTTAACTTTTATAAATATATTTTAACACTTTTTGCGACCGCAGGATTTTGTCTTTTTGACAGTAAGACCCGCCTACGGGCGTTTTATTCTCAAAATGAAATATTTCAGAACAAATTTTCTGTATTCACAATTATATTGCAAATGGATATACATTATAATTATCTTCTTTCTAATCAATATATTTCTATCCATAGTATATTTTATTGCAAAATTATGAGCACTGGGTACACACTTAAGAAAATGTAACACACGAATTACGAAAGAAACGCCCACTGACGGGGTTACAGATTTTCAAATGGCGTGAATCTACGTCAGCAGTCGCGAAAGGGTTATTAAGATATTATATTTTCATAGAAATTATAAAATGAATCGTACAGTTCCAAAGAGTTCAACTGACCCAAAACTAGTAAGTGCGATTAAAATAGTTTAATATTTACTTCATGAACCCTTACAATAATTTATCCGAAAAGATTATGTTTATACGTTGTTGTATATATATATATATCTATATTATTTCATTTCGTATATTATGTTACACCTACGAAAGAAAATTTAAGCTTTATTGGTGATCAGTACAGCCATAATATACACTTTTACTTGAAAAATATTGCACTTTTTTCAAAGAGTACTGTATGGACTAATCGCAAGTGTAATGTATTTAAATAGACCTGAAATTAACTAAAAAAGTACTGAAGTGTATATAAATCTAAAAAAATGAATTCAGGATAATTAAGGAACAGGAAAAAAAAGTAACGTTCTATTAATTTTTTCATTATTTTTTTCCTGAAAGATTTCCGGTGTGAAACATTAAAATTTTGCCAATTTTTTATAAGATCTTAATTTTATTTTTCTATATTTGCAGATAACCCCCTAACACATTTTTGATTATAACTCTATAAATACTAAAGATAAAGTATACAAACAGTGTACTTTTCCGCACTGCCAGACTCTCAGAAATTCGAAAATGAAGTCAAAATTGGGTGTTGCTATTGAAAAAAATCAAAGTTGGCGCTCCTTTCAATATGTAGATGACCCCTAATTCAAAATTTGATGACATATTCAGAAAGTGCTTTTAATTTCCTGTTGAATTATGTCTATTAGACGTTCCTGCGTCAATTAAGAACGAAATTACAGCGGGTGTTGCGTTTTTTTTTTTCCCCGACTGTACATACAGTGAAAGTTGCCTATGAGGATCACTCATCATACCATGGAAAATAGACCTTTAAGAAAGGTGGCCTTTTAATAGAGGTTACAAAACAAATCTAGATTTATGTAACAGATTATATAAATTAAATGGTTTTTAATTATGCAAATTTATGCTATTTGTCTTTAAAGTTTTCCAATAATTATTGATATACACTGATGGAAAAAAAAAATCCCAACACCAAGAAAAAATTATTGTACAGTAATGAAATTTCAGCAATACATTTGTCTAGGTAACATATTTAATTGATTAAAGTTTCAAGATCACAGGTAGAGCCATTGGCGAGAAGAGCCATTTCAAATGTGAAATGTTGGTACATTAGTAACCGGTGTAACCGCCAGAATTTTGAATGCAAGCATGCAAACGTGCATGCATTGTGTCGTACAGGTGTCAGATATCAGTTTATGGGATGGAGTTCCATGCCTGTTGAACTTGGGCGGTCAATGCAGGGACGGTTAAGGCTGGTTGCGGATGACGCTGGAGTTGTCGTCCAATGATGCCCCATACGTGCTCGATTAGAGAAAGATCAGGTGATCTAGCAGGCCAAGGCAACATGTCGACACTCTGTAGAGCATGTTGGGTTACAACAGCGGTATGAGGGCGAGCGTTATCCTGTTGGAAAACACCCCTTTGAATGCTGTTCATGAATGGCAGCACAACAGGTTGTATCACTAGACTCACGTAGAAATTTGCAGTCAGTGTGCGTGGGATAACCACGAGAGTGCTCCTGCTGTCATACGAAATTGCTCCCCAAACCATAACTCCAGGAGTAGGCCCTGTGTGTCTAGGCCGCAGACAGGTCGCTAGCAGGCGTTCACCTGGCCTCCTTCTAACCAACACACGGCTATCACTGCGACCAAGGCAGAACCGGGTTTCATCAGAAAACACAACAGATCTCCACTCCGTCCTCCAATGAGCTCTAGCTTGACACCACTCACGTCGCAAACGGCAGTGGTTTGGAGTCAGTGGAATGCACGCTACAGGGCGTCTGGCTCGGAGCTGTACTTGAAGTAACCGATTTGTAACAGTTCGTTGTGTCACTGTGGTGCCAACTGCAGCTCGAATTTCAGCTGTAGACGCAGTACGATTAGCCACAGCCATACGCCGAACACGGCGGTCTTCCCTCTCAGTAGTGCCACGTGGCCGCCCGGAACCCGGTCTTCTTGAGGCAGTACCTTCCCTTGACCACTGCTGCCAACACTCATGCACAGTGGATACATTCCTGCCAAGTCTTTCTGCAATATCGCGGAAAGAAAGCCCACCTTCTCGTAGCCCTACTACACGACCTCGTTCAAACTCAGTGAGCTGTTGATAATGGCTTCTTCGTCTTCTTAGAGGCATCCTTGACTAACATTAACCCATTACGTCAAATCTCAACTGTAAATAACGATCACGAACCTTACAGCGCTTATTTAAAGCAAACCTCATTTGCATGTTCATAGTGTCGCTACTAGCGCCACACTTACGCGCGTAGCTCGAAATTTGAATCGACGTCATCTTTCAGATGTATAAACACGCCTACCAAATTTCGTTTATCTAGCACAGCTCCTTCCTGGTGTTGGGATTTTTTTTTTCATCAGTGTATGTTCGTTTGAATTTTTTAACTTTTTAGCAATAACTTTGTTTCCCTAGAATATCACAGTTTATCTTTAAAATCATATGTGAAGAAAAAACATATCCATTAATTTATATAAATTTCCATAAAAGTTGCCTTGCGAGAAATATTAATAATTATACATATATATATTTCATATATATATATATATATATATACACACTGCCCGACATAGAAAATGCAACAACAAGAAGGAATATAAATATCAACATGATATTTATTGGGTATATACAGTCGGTAACAAAAGTATCCGAACACTAGCAAAAACTCCTATGTAAAAAAAGTACACTTCATACGGTTTTGTTATATATATCCTCGTCGAATCCTGTTCTTAGTCAGTCTCAGAACATGATTTGATAAGGATTTATTTAACAAAATCGTATGAAGTGTACCTTTTTTGCATAGGAATTTTTGCTAGTGTTCGGACACTTTTGTTACCGACTGTACATTAAAGCAAGAAGAACAATTGATCAAATTTTCAGGAAATTTGGAGTAATACATTCCACGAAAAAACAGTACATAAAGCAGCGACCTCTAAGAGCAATAATTGTACTTATCTGCCTAGGAATTGAAGGGAACAGCGATTGGATGGCATATTCTGGTACATCATGAAGCTTCAACACGATGCCCCAGTTCATCGATCGCAGTTCCTAATGAGTGGTGGCGCACCAGTCGCTGTTCAACGATTAAACAGTCATTTTCATTGGCGCAAGAACAGGAGAATGCTCTTGCCAGACCAGCAGTCGAACACATTCTGTATCAAGGAAGGTCCGGACTACATGGAAAACTTGCGGTCGTGCATTGCCCTGTTTACATGTTGTGCTATAGAGGCTTCGAATATCGGACAGTGCGACGGACCTTAACTCGTCAGATATGTAATGGCCGCTATTCAGAGTGCCGAAAAAGCGAACAAGAAATGATGGGGACGTGTATCCAGTGGTCACTGTAATCGTAACTGTTAGAGTTTAACTGTTGTTTTTTATATGATTCTTGAGCGCATACCTCAAAATACCTTTCACCAAACTTTTATTCAGTTTCTGTGTACGATATGATAGCTATGGTCTCATATATCGGGATAATTTTTTTTTTATAATCACCCTGTATATTGTAAATTGCGATATTATAACCAATTTTGACAGAAAGTCAAATTTGTTTTAAAATAGAGATTATGAATTCAGTCGAAAAATCACTAAATTGTTTGGTGGTTTTGTAGGGTTGAGGTCGGTTGGCTACGTTAGGATCCTAGACCTGGGTGGAATGCATTCTCTGGGGGATTTTCTAAGGGAAACTAGTTCGTATTTGCGGAGTTTTTGAGAAAACCACGGAAAACTCAGAACGGCTAAGACGATGAGCTGTAACATTGGAGTATTGTGATACAATATAGATACAGGGTGAGTTTGACATAATCTACCAAACGAAAGGAGGTGATAGAACAGCCCATGGGGAGCATAAAACACCATAGAAACCCTGTCCTATCTCCAACCCTTTCCGAGTTATGGTAGATAGAAGGAAAATCCGTTTTTTTCATCCCGTCTGAAAAAACCCAAATTTGTGAGCTTTCTGAAAGACTTACACGCAAAATAAGCACATATTTGGAAAGAGCATAAAAAATCCTATCGGGTGACACCATTTACATCAGGATACCTTAGTTTGACGGCGATCTAGAAGCGCTAAAACATTGGCGAAGATTAAAATCGAGCTGTCGCCAAATTCTTTAACCGGCAATTCTGCAAACACCGTTCAAGCTACAATCGGTCAAATTTACCAAAAACTTCTCCATTCCACAAGCTTTTGAATGAGCCCACAATAAACCATATCGGTGTTCTAGTTCAGGAGAAATTTAGCCTTTTGTTTGAAATACATCACAGAAAACGGCGTTCGTCGAGAAGGAGACTCACGAAGTGCCATGATCGTTCCTGATTTCATGTCCGCCTTCAGCCCGCTGTTTTGTCAGATGCAAAAAAGAAAGTTTTAAAGACAAACAAGAAAAGTAGCAGTTGTGCTAAGTTTACAAACACAATGGAATAGAAAAAAAAAGAAGTATGACTTTTCTCACGTCTTTCACAAAGGAATAGGCAAAAAAAAAAAAAAAAGACGTATCTCACGTTTATGATTAAAGCACATATGTATTCGAAAGGATGTGTGAAATTTAGTGCCGCTGCTTAAATTGGTCAACCCCACACCTGATACAGGCCCTTGCCCGCTTACGAACGGAAAGCACAGTAGCTCTTAGCGAAAGCTCATCCCTCAGTTTTATTATTGCATCATCGAGCCGGCTGCTTAAATCTGGCAAACTGGCAACTTCTGTGCGGTAAACGTCTTTCTTCAGGAAACCCCAAACATAGAAGTCCAATGGAGTGAGATCTGGCGATCTAGGTGGCCAAGGAATTGGTCCATTACGACCAATCCATCGCGGATACTGCTGAGTCAAGAAGTCCCGAACGGCATTGGAAGAATGTGCAGGGGCCCCGTCGTGTTGGAAAATGATTTCTGCTCTTTGGGTACAGGAATGACATCAAGTAATCCTGGAAGATGAAGTTCCAGAAACTCCAAATATGTATTGCTTGTCAGATGACCTTGGAACACATGTGAACCTATCAATCGATCGCCAACCACTCCAAGCCAAACATTTAAACTGAATCGCGTCTGGAACGATATGTTTCGTGTTACAAATGGATTTTGTTGAGCGTAATGATGCCAGTTATGTAAATTTAACATGCCGTCCCGAGTGAAAAGTGACTTATCTGTCCACAGTATTGTTCTAAGGAAATGGTGTTCCTCAATATCTCGCTCTAAAAGCCAGCGGCAGAATGTTACCCGCTTTTGGAAATCTGAGCGGCGTAATTCTTGTACCGGTGTGAAGTGGTATGGATGATACTGTTTTTTGCGCAAAACATTCATCACTTTACCTTGGGAGATTCCACCTTCTCTCGCAAATATGCGTGAACTCATATTTGAATTTTCCTCCACTCGGTCGAGTACGGACTCCTCAGCGGTGGCGGAGCGGCGACCATGGCCCCTTTCGTACACCCTACCGAACGACCCACTTTCCCTAAGCCTTCGATGAATTGCGGCAAATACAGCACGGTTGGACGCACGACGATATGGATAACGTAGACGGTACTCTTCTTCGGCTCTTCGAGAGTTCCCCTCGCAAAATCCATACACAAAATGCATATCCGCGTACTCTTCATTTGTAAAACTAGGCATATCTGTTTACAGGTTGGAAAATATGACAATTTTATCCCTGTGATGACTTCAATTGAAAATAAAATTCAGAAGGGTAAACAAAAAGAGATAAAATTTCAATATTAATTTACGAAAGTAGAAGAAAAAAAGTGCTACGGAATAAGAACAAACTTGGTTAATTCGTACCAATATAGGAAAACATACTAAGTATGAACTAAGAGAGAGCAAGTAGACGTGAGAGCAGCGTGAAAAGAATCGGCCGAGCTTAGGCAAAGTCCAGAAAATGCTAAAGCAATAAGCAGTATAAAACGTAAAAGAAGCTGACGAGCTAATGAGCTGTTACAGATTGACTCGCCTTTTGTACCCGCGAGTGGGATGCGCGCAAAGGAAGGTTGGAATACATCTGCATATCACTAAGAGTCCATATGCAGATAGTCACGAATTTGCATACAGTCGGCAGCATAATTTTTCGAGCACTAGCCAATAATTCCTATATTAAAAATGTACACTTAAGACGGTTTTGTTAAATAAATCCTTGTCGAATCATGTTCTTAGACTGACTAAGAACATGACTCAATAAGGATTTATTTAACAAAGCAGTATTAAGTGTACTTTTTTCAGACAGGGATTATTGCTAGTGCTCGAATAATTTTGCAGCCGACTGTACGTTCCATTTATTTACCATCATATCGTTTGCCGAAGTTCGACGAACGCCGTTTTCAGTGATGTATTTCAAACAAAAGGCTAGATTTCTCCTGAACTAGAACACCGATAAGGTTTATTGTGGGCTCATTCTAAAGCTTGAGGAATGGAGAAGTTTTTGGTAAATTTGACCGATTGTAGCTTGAACAGTGTTTGCAGAATTGCCGATTAAAGAATTTGGCGACAGCTCGATTTTAATCTTCGCCAATGTTTTAGCGCTTCTAGATCGCCGTCAAACTAAGGTATCCTGATATAAATGGTGTCACCCGATAGGATTTTTTATGCTCTTTCCAAATATGTGCTTATTTTGCGTGTAAGTCTTTCAGAAAGCTCACAAATTTGGGTTTTTTCAGACGGGATGAAAAAAACGGATTTTCCTTCTATCTACCATAACTCGGAAAGGGTTGGAGATAGGACAGGGTTTCTATGGTGTTTTATGCTCCTCATGGGCTGTTCTATCACCTCCTTTCGTTTGGCAGATTATGTCAAACTCACCCTGTATATATATTAAATTCAATATAAATGACAAGAATTAATTTGTATAGAAAAGGCGCTCAAAGCAGCACAAAATTGTATACAAAAACAATAATATATTTAAATAAAGATAAATGATGACATGAAAGTGAAATGTAACAAACAAAGAAAACTTATCAAACAATGTTAATAAACAAGAAAATTAGTTAAAATTAAACACTATTTAAGCCAGAAAATTAAATTGAAACCTGCTAGTACTACATTGTTTTAATAGCTGTGTTCCCACCTGCTGAAGAGATTGGCACAGCATAATTTAATTTTCTGGCTTAAATAATGTTTAACTTTAACTAATTTTCGTGTTTATTAATATTGTTTGATAAGTTTTCTTTGTTTGTTACATTTCACTTTCATGTCATCATTTATCTTTATTTAAATATATTATATATATATATATATATATATAAATAAGTTCTTACATATTATAAATCGCGAATTTATAACGAATTTTGGGAAAAATTAAAATTCTGTTAAAAATAAATATTAAGAGTTGAGTCTAGAAATCGCTAAATTACGTTAATGGTTTATGGAGGTTGCGGTCAATAAACTACATAAAGGTCCTAGGCCTGGGTGGGATGCCTCTGTGCGTGGCTATTCAAAAGAAATCTAGTTCGTATTTACGCGAGTTTTGGAGAAAACTATGGGAAACTCAGAACGGCTAAGATGACGAGTTGTGACATTGGGTTGCAATCAATGAAAAATAATATGATAATTAATTTTGAAATATTGTAAATTGCGAATCGCTAGCTAATTTTGACAAAATTTAAACTGTTAAAAACAGAAATTATGAATTCAATCTAAAAATAGCTGAATTAGGTCGATAGTTTGTGGGGGTTACAGTCGTTTGACATAGTTAAGATTCTCGGCCAGATTTAAATGCCTTTCATGGTTGTTTTTCTAAGGTGAACGAAGCATGTATTCACGCGAGTTTAGAACAAAAACACAGAAAACTCAGACTGGCTAAGGCTAAGATAACGAATTGTGACGTTGGGTCGCATTGGAAAAAATATATATATAAACAAATTGTGGCATATTGTAATCGCGAATTCATAAAGAATTTTGATAAAAAATATAATTTCGTTAAAAATAGAGATTATGTGTTCAGTCTAAAAATCGCTAAATTAGATTGATGGATTGGTTTGTAGGGACTGCGATCGATTGATTACGTTAAGATCTACGTTAAGTCTTAAAAAAGTGTGTTAAATGCCTTCTGTGTAAGAGGGGGATTCTAAGGGAAACTAGTTCATATTTACGTGAATTTTGGAGAAAACCTCGGAAAACTTAGAACGTCTAAGACGACGAGCATGACCTGGGATTGAACACGGCACCTCTCATTTTCGAGTTTCTACAGTAGAACCTCTTGGCTACTAGTGGGTTAAATTCGGGTGAAATTTAGAAATTTTAAAGAAAGCAATATTTAATTAAATTCAAGTGTAGCTCTCCGATGAAATTTTATAATTTTTGACAAACGTTTCTCTAACTGAAAATCACAGAACTAATAGAAAAACAATATTTAATTAAATTTCATGTCAGAGATTTTATAAAGCTAGATTTACACTTGTTAATAACATTCCAGTGAAATTGCTTATTCCTAACTTGAACTGCATCACTTTCTTATATGTACGTCTTAAGATTTGCTAAATGTTAAATTTAATTTTTTTTTTTTTATAAACATGCGTATTATATACATATTTATATATATATGATATGAATTTTGTATAATTTTTTACAATGGAAATAATGAAGCCTTGTTATTCTGACAAACTCAACTTAATAATATTTAATAAAACGTTTACGGAACTCTTAAAAAAAAAAAAAAGAACTAAAAGAGACCGTTTTGAAATTTCTTTTTCTTAATAATTATTAATAATAATTTTAATTTTAAATGCAAATAACATAAATGTTAAATGAACAACGTATCACGAAGCATATGCACTTTGACAGCAGAAAACAATGCCGGAATTCTTGTAAGCAGGTCTTTGTTTATTGGCTATTGCATAATCCGAGTCACATCCAAATGCAAAACAGCATCGGGGTTTACACATATTAATTATAAAATAAAATAATAATTGGAAAAATAATAATACGCTCTCGTCGTACTCAGTGTTAACGTGGTTCATCAACTACAGTCAGCGCCACTCTGCGGCCAGTTCAGTGTTAGGCTGTTAGGTCCATTTTTGAAGGAGGAATCCTGTAAAGGAAGTTCCTCCTTTTTCCTGTTATATCTTCCACTGAGCTCAAGCTCAGTAATATCTCCATGCTCTTTACACATAAAGATAGACACATTTTTATTTTAGAGTTCTTTCTCCACCAATAGTAGTACGATAAACTCCTGGCAAATGTCAACTTTAGCCAATCGTTAACAGATTTTCGAAACGGTTAAGTGTTGCTAACCGTTACGTTGTTGTTATTTATGTTTGTGTCATTTGCGTTCTTGCGTAAATCCTTTCTGCCGGTCTATGTTTTTTTTTTGAGCGTTGTTGATATTACGTAATGTAGCTGAATGATTCCATTTAGTGATTCACTTCATGAACTTCGAAACTTAGTAGCAGACATTCTGTAAATGAAATCATGGCACTCATCTTATATTGGTGGCAAAAACTCTGTAGCGACTTGAAAAAACCTCGGAATATATATTGTTTGTTGCATTTTGCATAGGAAGAAAACAACAAAATCTGATTGTATATTGGAGAATAATACGCATAATTCAAAACGATACGATCTCCAATAATTTTAAATTATGCTTACTCATATAAGTAATAGCATACATTGAGCATATGTTATACCTTTCCTGAAGATGTGCTGGTCATGAATATATCTTTAAAAAAAGTTAAAAGAAGTTTCGTATTGTTTAACAATAGTTCACGATTATGCGGCCAGTTAAACTTTTTATCACCATTATAAGTTTCCCTGCAATTTGCATTTGAAAATTAATTCAAACTATGCTGTCAGTTCTTATGCACAAGCATAAAAATGACTGTCGTCAAGATGCCATGTAATGACAACTGATTTCAGACAAGATTTTATGATAACATGCGTTTATTACGTAAGTATTTAATATCTTATCACTTTAGTAATTATATGAATGTGTATAAGTCAAAACATGAACACATCCTTCTAGAACTTGTGTAGTATAAATATGAGAACTAGTATTTTAGGACAAGATAGTACATACTACATACAACTCCAATAGTAGAAAATGAGAGACACTGTTATATAAATCTCTGGTTTCTGATTACTTTTTTTTAGCATATATAATTTATTTTTTTCAAACATAGTATTTATACTTATCTTACATATACATATATTTATATAATATTTAAATATTATAAATGTAACAGCTACGTATGTGCAGAATCCAAGACATAATTTTGCTGGGTTTTGCAAATATGTATCCAAACAAAGTTTTCAATTTTCTTTTGCATAACGGCATTACCAATTATTTAAAGGGAAATATCAGTTGCACATATCCAAGTACTTTGAGATTAATTTTTTTTTTTTTTTTTTATCATTGGAACAAGCTAATAAATTGGTGTTACCTGCCCCCTCCCCAAAGTCACTTTAGCCCAATTATATGTATGTTCTCATAAATTTTTGCCATAGATTGTACTATACTCATGAAAGGGAAATTAATTTGACCCTCCTAGCATGATGACAGATTGCAATGCTCCACCTAATAGTCTCTTCACTGTTCAGTTCGATACATTAACCTTATCCTAATTGTTTAATTTATTTTATTGGAGTCAGTAACTGATAAATTCAGTAGTTGTAGGATTTTTGTGAGTTCACTTGGAACAACAGCAAGCAAAATGGACAACTGCTTGCATTGTGAATTTACAGATTCCAGCATATGAGCCTGCATAGAATCGATGATTAGCAAACTTTTTAGTACAGAAAAGGATTCTTTTCATCCTCTATATACTTCCTTGAGCAGGGCGCGAAATTTCCGCTTGCCAGCTCGCCATTGGCGAGTGGAATTTTTACTGTGGAGAGTAAAAATTTGGTCCAGTTAAAGACAGAATTCTTACACGATACTGTGACAGAAAACATTATTTTTTATAGATTTAAATATGGTAGAATTTTGCCATCTTATAACCTCATATTTAACCTCTCTTTTTTCTCTTCTCGGAGTGCCGAGTCTGTGTGCACGCTGCCCGACGATCGTCCCATCCTGGGAAAGAAAAAATGCTTAGTACATGCATAAAAATCGTAACCTCTTCGGCAGTTTCGTTTCTCCCACTGTGATTTCTTAAAGCAGAGTGAGAATAGATGAGCTGAGAGCCTCTTTGCCCGTCGCCCACTATCCGAGAGAAGAAAAATGTGAAAGTTTGCCTGTGCGATTTTGCTCGAGCCCTTTTAAAGATACTGCCTATGTTTATTTTGTTGAATAATGATAAAAAAACAGTTCACATTTTCCTGTTTTTTGCTGAAACGCCAAGGATTTGTGATTGTTATAATTTGTAAGCAACGATTTTATTGGAAAAGTAATTCCGAAATAGCCATTTCAAATGACAACAATGAACAAGTTGTACACATCGACATTCCGTCTGATTATAAAAATAAAATGGACGAAAAAGACATTTCTGATGTAAAATGTTAAATAAATAAATAAGTAAATAATGAAGATTAACCTTTCATAATAAAAATATTTTCACAGGATATTATTTGACGAAGATTTTTTCTTCTTCTTCTTTCTTTATTTAATGACTCTTTGCAATTATAGATATTTTAATCTTATACAAATCTGAAATGCAATGCATTATAATGATTTTTGATTATAGATGATTATGAGACATGATGATATACGACACACTTTATGTATATATAATATATATATATATAATTTTAGGCATATTTGTAAAAGCATTTGATATAGTTAGGAAAAATAAAAAACCCAAAATGCGTAATAAAGAAAAAAGAAGTGACAACCCTATTTTATGGCGAGTAAAACTTTTTTTTGGCGAGTGAAATCGAGCTGAAATTTCGGCCCTGCTTGAGCCACTCTAGCATCATTTGTTCACACATCCAACCTTTAGTGTTAGCTTTTGTAACATCATCATCCAGGAAATTTCCTTCTGGAACAGTCTTTCTTTTAAAAATTACGGTCATTTGCAAAAGTTTAAGACCACCCATAGAAAAATCAGATTTAATGGAATTCCACAAAAATAACATATATAGTTATTTTACGTATAAAAGAACAAAATAGACTGTATATGGTTATTTAATGTAGAGAACCCAGGTCGACTACATTCTTTCTCTTGCGGGTTGGGTTGACCGATTTATTTTTCATGTGGGTTGGGTTGACTGGATATTTTTTTACTGTGAGTTGGGTTTAGTTTTCAAAGAATCGGGTCAACTTGAAAACATCTTTAAAAAAAAATAATAATAATAATAAAGTAGAAATTTGTTTGCTCTATATACCCATGATGAAATTACCCAAATTATCATAGTAAAATAAGCATCCATATCCAACTAAAGTAATGAGCAAAAGAAAAAAGATAGCTTTTATCATAGTGGGAATCGTATATCTCTCATCATATCTTTTTCCCCTTGGGCGTCGAACACTTGTAGCATGTACAGAAAACTGCTGCACACTTGACTCATCTGAAAATAAGACCCTATTTCACTGCTGTACTGTCCAATTCTGATATTGTCTGGCGAAAGTCAATCGTTTCTTTTTCATACTTGGAGTAAGTCAAGGTTTCCTTGCAGGTTTATGGGATGATAAACCAAAATATTTGGCCAAATGTCTTGAAATAGTACTGAAACTGACGTTGGTGCCTTTTGCAGAAGAGAATGTCTAATTGTATTGCAGGAGGTTCTTGGGTCTTGTACGACCATCCTTATCACATGATCATCACGTGCACTCATTTTTCTAGGGCAACTGCTTCTCTTAAGGTCCACAAATTTTCCCGAAATTTTAAATTTACTAATAGCACAGCTGTCTTGCTCACATTTACCCTCGAACTTTTTTGACATTCAGAAAATCCAATTTTATGCAGGGTCAATATTTCTGACCTTTTTGTAACAGTAAGTGCAGGTTTTTTACACATTACAATAATTACACAACAGGGGTGGCCAATGCATGTGGCCCGCTGTGTAAAATTCTGCAGCCCGTGACAGAATTCAGGAAATTTCTAGTTTAATATCTTTGGTTAAAATATCTAAAATTAAAAAATTGTTTCTGATGTTTTTTAATGAATGTACCGATTAAGGTAGCTAAAAAGACAAATATCGTGTTCAAACTCAGGTAAAATTCGTCACCCTAGCCATTTGGAGTTTTCCATAGTTTTCTCCAAAACTCATGTGAAGCGGGCTATAACCCTTTAGAAAGAATTCTATTGTGCACTACACAAGATAAATTTCTTCAAATGAAGGAAAAATCGTAGATAGTTGTTTTTCAGAATGTGACCATTTTAATGATCTCTGTAGTGTAGGGTAGAGGGCCTCCAAACAACATCAGTGTTCCGAGTCTCCAATAAAGTTTAGTTGGGAATTGGGCTTTGCTTAAATATCAAAGTTCTTATTAAAACTGTCCATTGTTGTATCATGGTAGTTTTTTGCATTTTTAAAAATATGAAATTTTGTGTAGGCCCTCCAAACAACATCAGTGTTCCGAGTCTCCAATAAAGTATAGTTGGGAATTGGGCTTTGCTTAAATATCAAAGTTCTTATTAAAACTGTCCATTGTTGTATCATGGTAGTTTTTTGCATTTTTAAAAATATGAAATTTTGTGGAGGCCCTATTTATGTGGGGACCCTGTGGCTTCAGCCCCCATTCCCCTCCCCCTAAATACGACCCTGTCAATAATAGTATTATTTATTCTATTACATGAAATAATACCCATCTCTGCCATCTACATAAGTGAGCCTGAGCATATTTTTTTGGCAAGCAAAACCAAATTGCTTAATATATCAGAAACAATTAATTTAATTGAAAACAGTATGTCGGAAATTTGCAAAATATGTCGAAAATCTCATTCTGTTGAACCAGTGTAATATATATTGTATTGTTTGGTAAATTTTATGGGTCTTTGTTGTGACAACAAATGTGTTTACAATTGTAAATGTTTTAGTCACGAAAATCTCTTTTGCTTCAATATGTGATAAGTAGTGTTTGGTTTGAACAGTTTAGATTTCTTTTTTGATTTTTCATAGGATTTTAAGTAAGATGGGTTGCTCCTTTTGCAATTATGCATCATATTGATTCACAGTCTTGATTATCTTTGCCTACTGTACTGCAGCGGGCACAAGTGAGTTTGTTGCAGCAAGAAGTTTTTGAGTGACCAAAATGTTGACATTTGAAGCAATGCTGAATGTTTAAAATGTATTGTTTTAAAAGGCATTAAAGATAACCAGCTTTTATTGAGTGTGGAAATATAACAGAATCAATGGTAAGTATTATATGTTTGGTGGATGTTTATTTATCATTTTCAAGAATAGTATATAAAGAATTGCAACTGCTTTTGATCTTTTAGGTTTTCATGGATTTCAGCTTCAGGTATATACTGGAGATCAGATTCAGATATAACTCCAAAACTATTACTCAATGTTCTGTGAGTGCTTACTGTTACAGGTATGTTTGCATGTTAAGTACAGCTCTTTTTATTAAAGTGTTTTTTTTTTTTTTTTTTTTTTTTTTTTGACAAATTTTGGTTAATTTATATATAATGGTAGCTGTTTGTTCCTCGTTTATTACATTCTAAAGTGTGGAAGTGTCAAATAAAGGCGAGACATATTAAACCCTCAACGATAACTTTAATGCCGCAACCCACCCATTCACACTCTTCGATGTCTTTTTCTAGTCAATTTTGTCCTTTTATTCCTACTGGTGTTAGCCTTTTTTTTTTTTTTTTTTTTACTCGATATTGTGAGTTTTTTTTTTTTTGCTTTCAACCCATGCTTTTTCTATGGATTTTTAGCTTTTTTTTTCTCATTTTATACATTCTAAAGTGCCATTGCACTGTAAAATATAAAAAAACAAGGGGAAAAAAGCTAAAAATCCATTGAAAAAGCATGGGAGGAAAACAAAAAAAACTTACACTGTCAGTGTTTTTTGTTTTTTAAAGAGGCTAACAGTGGTAGGAATAAAAGGACAAAATTAACTAGAAAAAGACATTGGAGCATGGGCGTCGGCACATAGGGGCAAGGGGGAGGCACTTGCCCCCTCCTGGAAAATTCTAATAAGTAAAAAATTACAGTGAAACTTGAATAATTCGAACTTGTTTAATTTGAAATTTTGGATAATTCGAATATTTTACACGGTCCCTTGAATTTTGTATTAAAATACAAATTGTATAAAATGTTAAAAAATCGTGGATAATTCGAATTCTATTTTGGATAATTCGAATTTTTCATACGATTACCTTTAAAATATTACAGTAAAATTTGTTCCCGAGAATTTACTCATCTGAAGTGCATTATCTATTTTTATAGTCTTTCAAAAGAAGGATAAGGAAATGCAATAGAAGCCCCTAGCTAGTGCACCAAAAGATATGGCGCATATGTATGAACTTCGAGGTTTTTGTGAATTGAAAATCATGTGTAATGTAGAAGATTCTATTTTTGTATCAGGTCATATGCTATGACACAAAGATTGTACTTGAAAAAGAAATAAAAAATATTTGACTATTTTTTAAAAAGTGTTGAATAATTAAGCTCGTAAAAAAATATTGATTTAATGGGGGGGGGGGGGGATGAAAGGGGTAATCTCAGATATAAAGTTTATGTGTTAAATCTCTGATCGTAGAGTGTCAGTTTTTTAATTTATCACTTTTTTTGACAAAATAGTATACGTAATTGGAATTTTTGGATATTTCGAATTTTTTTCTGGTCCCTTCAACTTCGAATTATCCAAGTTCCACTGTGCTATTAAAGCTTTAAAACAATGTCATCAGAATTCAAATGATCACATAAAATTTATATCACACAGCCAACAGTTAGAGTCAAACCGACCCGGCCGTGGCCTGCACTTACAGGTTATCTCGAACTTTCCCCCGAAAACAGATTTTAAATCAATGATAAATTTTTCAGATTAGTATTGGTTTAGAATAAACTATATGATTTTTATAAGTAAAACGTTTTAGCTTAAATTGCACGCATAAAAATTTGTGGTAGTAAATGCTTATACACAGGCTGACTTAATCGCCTCGATCAACCAGCCAACCATTTAAATCTAACTAAATTTTTAAAAATATGCTGAAATTTTGCAATTTTAAGTTTGTCCCCTCCTGAAAAATTTTCTTCCGATGCCTCTGCATTGGAGAGTGGGAAGGGACTGGGGTTGGGGCATTAAAGCTATCGTCAAGGGTTTAATATATTTCGCTTATTATTTTATCATTTTATTGCGAATTTTTATATCAATTTATCACCACTATTTTAAAAAAGGAAATCTGTCATATCTATTTTCCTTTGATATACTATCAATATTTAAATAAATTGAAAATTATAATAATTTCTAGTATAAAGTCTGAGAAATATTCTAGTATAATGTCGGAGAAATAGTATAAAGTCTGACCAGGAAACATTCAAAAGGTGTTGTCTTCAAAAAATATTGAAAAAAAAAAAATAGTTATTCTACTCTTCCTAAAACATCAGAAAGTGAAAACATTATCGGCTGAAATGAATTACAGCGATCACAAAAAATTATCAAAATTAAGCATATTTGGCGATTTCACATTGTTAGGTGATTCATTTTGAGTACTTGGCGAAGAAACAAAACACAGTTCTGTTCGTACATGGCAATCTCGGTGCTAGCGAGCTGAACGCCTTACAGAGCTAAATCGCTAACTATGCTTAATTTTGATAATTTTTTGTGGTCGCTGTAATTCATTTCAGCCGATAATTTTTTCACTTCCTGGTGTTTTATGAAGAGTAGAATCACATATATATTTTTTCAATATTTTTTGAAGACGACACCTTTTGAATGTTTCCTTGTGAGTATAAATCCTAGTATAAAGATGAGAAAATAACTGTGCTGCAAAAGAAACTTTCATTTTCTCAACTCCTTTGACTTGAATGTGTTTCAAAGAAAGTTTAGGATATAATTTCAGTTCTTGTTTGTTCTTTTCTAATAAGTTTATCAAAATATGTTTTGTTAATAATAATACCCGAAGATAAAATTATTCCACTATTAAGCAAATGATTTCGGAGAAGTTTCAATAAATGAGGAACATCTGTGAAAACATATACATTTCTACTTTCATCAAAGGGGTTTTGAAAATGAGTGTAGTTGATATTGATATTTAACTTTCCATAGAGCTTGATTTCCTGCACCGAGGTCTGAAATTAAAGTGACTACCTCAAATCCAACTTTTTCTACCTCTTTTATTATTTCAAATAACACGGCTTTAGTCATTCTGCAGTCGAAATCATGAAATATTGGTTGTTTCCAAGGTGCTAACAGACCTCTGATCATTACGACTTGGGCATTTTTATGTGGTCCTAAAATAACATCTTCAGAATGATCATAATCTATTTTGCCATCAATGCTTATTTCATCTATCAGAATAACATATAGTTTTTCAAATCTCATTAAAGTTTTTGAAGCACTTGATAAAAGATGAAACAATTCTTTCAATATTCCCATAGAAAATGTCATTTCGGATACCCATCTTTTTAATGTACTTAAACTTAAAATAGAATTTTCATTTAATCTCTAACAAAAGTATACAATCTTTTAGAAAGACCTCTTAAGCTCCGTTCACATGAAGCAACTTCAACCCGTGTCAAAACGACCCGGGAATTTGAAAAGCGGGGTTTTACAGAGTCAAAATTTAGGCTGTTCACACTATCAACCCTGGTTAAAAATCACTGTAGCAGCGTCATACGTTTCTTGAATTCTGATTGGCTGTTTGCAAGATTAACGCATGAGTTCGGAGAAAAGAAGCGAAACCGTATTGTCCGCGAAAACGTGAATTTAATTGCATGTTTGACTTTGACAGTAGCTGAGAATAAAAGGATTACATACATTATTTAATTTTAAGATTATATATTTTATATTATTCTTCATTATTAATATTTAATTTTACATTAAGTTGTAAATACAAATTTAATATTACAAACAAATCATTCTAAATTTAATTTTTTAAACATGAAAATTTCAGTATCTTTTTTATATGTAGTAATATATATATATATATATTATGTATTAGAAATTTATTTATTAATATTATTTTGAATATTAAGATTGTAAATGGGATCGGGAAATAAAATAAGTTCTGATATTAGTTTTATTTATATTGTTATTACAATTAAACTTATAAATGTCAATTGAAATACTAATATCATTAACTTTACAATACTTTGATTTTAAATTAGTTAGAATAAATTATGCATTATAATTATATTAAATCTAAATGCATTATATAATAAAATAAATGATTAAACTTTTAATTCAGATTTCATTATCTTAAAGATTTAAAGTAATATTACTACATTAATAAATACCAGGTCAGATACTTATTTCATTTCTTGCTATCATAACTAATAGATATTCTTAAAAATATTTCAACATAAATCTTTATCTTTTATTATGCATCGAAATAAGAATTCATATTAAAAAAAAGTTCTCTTGTGCATCTGTAATAAAAACTATAAAATAGATTTTTGTGCATATATATTTTATTATTAAAACTCCTTTTGTAATTAAAAATATTCTGTTACCAACAGTATTAAAACCAAAATTCAATAGAAAATCACGGAACCTCTTAAATAATCTGAAACTAAAATTCAAACCTCTTAAAATAATTTCGTGGAGGGTATTCCACCTAGGTCTAGAACCCTTGTGATATCAATCAGCCTTAATGCTCACACCACCACTTGATTTTTTTTTTATTTTTGTGATTAAATATGCCGATAATTATATATATATATATATATATATATATATATATATATGTGTGTGTGTGTGTGTGTGTAAGAACAGTAGCAATGGGATGCAATTACCTATAAAAGAAAATTTTCAATGAAATCTCTAAAAAGGTAAAATATAAAACAGATTATGAAATATATCTTATTCAAATCTGTTCCCAAATAGTTTATCTATTTCTAACCCACTTCTAAAGTTAAATTTTATACGTGAACTCAAGATACAGGTATTATAAATTTGTTCTATTTATATAATTAAAATTGCTTCTCTTCCTCCTACCCGGAAAAAAAAAATATATATAGCTCTTATAACTGTTATTAACCCAACAAAATTCGATATATTGGCCATACTATTAGGCGAATAAATCTGGGTATCGGGTTCGAACCATCGCCGGTCTGATCTTAATAGTTTTCCCTAAAAAAACTTCCATGAGTATGAGCTAGTATCCCTTAGAAAGTCCCCCTAAAGGACATTCCACCCAGTCCAGGCTCTAGTGTGGACAATGGATTTTAAATATTACAGCAACTCAGAAATATTTTATAAATACATTTGGTTATTACTTTGTAGATTCATTGGTAAGTTAAATCTTTGTATATATATATTAAAGATTGGCTGATAAATTAATTTCTTAAAATGATTATATATATATATATATATATATATATATATATATATATTGATTGTTTGAATGCTGGAAATTAAATGAAAAAATTTAATATGCAAACATAAAAACATTTTTCAAAAATTATTTTATCAATTAATAGGGAAAGCAATATTCAAACATGTTTAGATTATATTGTTAAATAAATTATAATAATGTAAAATAAAGAGAAAAGGTTAAAAATTGTTTAGCAGGATTAATTTTTTTTAAATATATATATTTTTAATTGAATTTAAATAGTTTTTGAGAAATTTTAATACTTAATATTGTTATATTCCAATGCATATGCATACAAAATGTTTATAATTCTAGGAAGTTATTTACAAAGAAAAAAAAAATATGTTTACCATTTCCTTAAATAACCTTTATAATACAAAAAAATTATTCATATTCAATTATTCATATAAACAATATCAATATACTATATCTCAATTTACTGAGAATTTTAAAAATTTCAATTAAAAAGGAAAAAAGAAAAGTGCAAAACACTGTGCCGTTTTATATTTTTCATTTATATAATATCCACGCATTATTTTAAATTCCTTCCTCTAGTATTATTCTTCAATTAATTTCACAGAACAATGCGCACACACAAAATAATAATAATAATAATAAAATAAAATAAATAAATAAATAAAAAAGAATGCAATTTATCTCTTGAAAATAGTGTGCAATTCGCTGTCCCAGTATGAAATGAAACAGAAAGAAACAAGCAAAAAGCATTCTGGGTAATTCGCGGGTTATTCCCTCTTATCCCCTAGTATATTGCGGGGTTGATTTCGGAGGAAAAATGACCCTGGTCTAACCCTCCTTTTACGTGGGAAGGAAGAATGTGAACAGCTTCCCGAAGATTGACGCGGGTAGGACCCGGGTAGAAACTGCTCATGTGAACGGGGCTTTAGACACAAAGCTGTTACAATATCTTCTGAAGACCATTTTACGCATTTTGGCGAAATTAAAGCGATTTGTTGACTTTTTGTAAATATACCATTTAAAACCCTTACAATAATTTGTTCTTTTTTTTTTTCTCTTCAGCTTTATGATGATAATACAAAGATGAAATTTTTCTAAAAGAATAATAGTTAGATGAGGATTTTTTCTGTAAATATTTATAGCCTTCATTAACTTTAATTCTTCCTCCAAATGAGAAATTTTTTCTTTCAGCTAATCAGTTTCCTTATTTTTTTCATCAATTATTTTCATAGATGTGCCACAAGCTCCTAAATTCAAACTTCTTTTAGTTTCATGAGCTTGTAAGTTCGATATTTTCTCAGCGTCAAATGGCAGTTTCTGTTTTTTCAATGGCTTTTCATTTTCGAATACTTCTGTCAAATATTGCTTTAATTCTCGTTTTCTTGATTTTGCAGTTCTCGCTTCAGATTTTTGTATCTCATCAGAATTCTATTTTGAAGATAATATTGTAGGGATATTAAGATGAGAAATTGCTCCAGCAATCAAACGACGTCTGGATGAAAAACCGAATTCAGATTTTTAAGTCGTGTAAAAAGTCTTCATTACTAAAATGAGCTGAACAAATTCTAGCTAAATCTACTGAGAACAAGTCCTTTCTCTTGCAAGCTTCAACCCATGCAGTTCTTTGCTTTTTATTTTTTGGAATGTGATGTAAAGAAATACCGACAGTATTTTCATTATTTTTACATTTAGCTACAGCACACCAGGGCATGTTAATCATAGAAACACAAACAAAAAACAAAGCAAACAAAAACAAAGAAGTGCATTATTGTTTTTCTTTCTAAAATGATGCGTACTCAAGCTATGACATTGACAGGTGCGCACCTCGATGCTTCGATCGCACCAGTGATGCCAGATCCCATATACCCGTTCGCGCAGATAGATGGACCTACCTTCTTTTCTAGCTATCTTGTACAGACACATGCATAAAAGAAGAAGAAGAAAAATTATCAATTGTCTGTGGAAAACGATATATTTTATCAATTTACAGAATAAAATAAATAAAATGAAATACATTCTCTATCACAAGTTGAAACTCACATTTGAAAGGATTAAATAATTTTTTTCTCTTTCACAAAAGTAAAATACTGTTTAAAAAAAAAAAAAGCTAGGCAGATTTCTGAAGTAACATTCTGATTTGTGTGCAGAAACTCACAAAGTAATTCAAATACATTATGGTCTATGACAGGTATTTGTTTAAAGCATATTTTAATATTTTTTATACTTCATAAAATATAACAAAATCAGATGGGCAAACACTAGCCTTTTTAGTTCTAGAATAAACCCTGAAATTATAATATTTTTATTTGTTGGACAATTCATTAGTAAAATACCATAATCTTACAAAACCATTATCCAAAACCCTTGGAACCAATTTTTTTTTTTTTTTTTTTTTTTTTTTTTTGGGGGGGGGGGGGGGGGGATTTTAAAGATTTCTGCTTTTTTTTTTTTTTTTTTTTTTTTTTTCTTCTGATTTCCCTGAATTATAAAATATAAGACAATAAAAATAGATCATATATAGATAGATAATCTTTTAAATTTGTTATGTGGTCAACAGAACTGAAAGTTCTGTTTGTTTAAAAAAAATAATTAAAGTGATAAAAATTAATATTTATAGATACTGTTTAATACAGTATTTACATTACTAATATACAAAAATAATTTGTACACAATTCTGCTCCCTTCTTTTAACCTTGATCTGGATATTTCATACATTACTTCTATTTAAGCAAATCAATTAATTTTATTTAAAATCATTATTTTCAGCAAAAGTTCTGGAATTTTTTTAAATAGTATATATCATATGTGTTTCATCATCAGAATTTTTATGCTCCATTCTTTTAATCATTTTCTCAGTAAGATTGATACACTTAAAAATAGAAGACTCTTTTGTACTAGTAAAGGTAAGTTGGGGGTAAGATAATGCACTGGACAAGATACCATGTCACATGGTCTCTTACATGCAGGCACCATAGGGGATGACAGCTACTCATAGGAGAAGTACATCAGTAATAAGATGTATGTTACTTTTTGTGTTTTTTCAGAAATTACTTAGATTAATTTGGATCAATAATCATTTTCTCTTCATTTGGTAAGTATTATAAAATTTGACTTGTCCCTTGTTAAGTTAATTATGTAAAATTTAATTTAAACAGGAAAAATAGAATTTGAATAATTTTTAAAAGTACAGTGTCTTGTTTTTGCACTAGCTTATAAAGGGGGTGGGTCCCCCCTTTTGTAAGTTAATAAGCAGGCTTAGAGATGGGAATGGTTCGGAAAAAAAAACCCAGAAATTTTTTTTTTTGGGGGGGGGGGTCTTGAAGGAGTTTATTTTCACTTGAAAATTTTGAAATTTCTAGCATAAAATAACATATTCAAAAATTTATAATATTTACATTCTGATGCTTTTTTCTGGAAATGTTTTTTTCATGTTCAATATCTTACATGAAAACATTGATTCTGATAATGTTCATATTTCAAAAATAAAGTTTTAACTATATAATCACAGGGTAATCCTGAAATATTTAAGTATTGTAATGACCTCCCTCCCATCACATTCATTTGAAATTACTTATTCTTTTCAAGTTCCATTATACTTCAGTCTTTCTTCTTGAATATATATCCTTAGACTTGTCTAACTGAATGATTTTAATGTGTGTGGATATATATTATACACATACACACACATATATATAAATGCATGTAACAGTTAAACAGCCTAAACAACTATTTTTTGTCAAAATTTTTTTTTCACAATTTACAAAAATTTTATGTGCATAACCTACTTTATTTATGTCCTTTACATCTGAGTTAATAACTTTTATATTATAAAAAAATATTAAATCAATAATAAAATGTTGCTTTAAATTTCTGAAGTTCAATTAACTTTAAACTTTTATTTTATCTTTGTGATTAACTTCATTTTAAGTCAGAGTCTGAATTAGAGTTCAGCATCAGGTATGATAAACTGATTTTACCCAAGCCTGACCTGCAATCAGGTTTGGGTCTGGTTGACTAAATTTTTTCTCTTGCGTGTGAGGTTCAGTTCTGGTTGACTGATTTATTTTTCTTATGGGTTGGGTTTGGTTTAGGTTGACTGAATTTTTTTCCTGCGGGTTAAGTTGAGTTTTCAACGAGTCAGGTCAACTTGAGAATATCTTTAAAAAAATTTTATCATAAAAAGCAGAAATTTGTTTGATATAATTATAAATGTACTACATATTCTCATGATTAAATGTATGTGTACACAAATTATTACATACATATCGCAGAAAGGCAATAAACAAAGAAAAATCAAATATATACCATATATATATATATGTACAGTATAGTAGGGGAGAGTGGGGATGAATGGGACAGTAGCAAAATTTTTATGTTTTGCATGCACCAGAAACTTGACAATTTTTCTGATATATGGCAGTACTGAGGTAGTGCCAGTATCAGAAAAATCAAGTGTAGTTTCAGAGTTTTGCTATCTATAGAAGGGCAGAAAAAAATTAAAGCAGGGTTCGCACTAAGGGGAAAAAAATGAGTGTGATTCTCCCACTCTAACAACAACAAAAAAAAAAAATTAAGTGGGGTTTTCAAAATTTAAGTGAGATTTTTGAAATTTAAGTTAGTGATAACACTTTGCAGAAAAAAATTATTTTAAGAAATAAGCAAATTACAGGCATGTGATTGCTGAAATTAGAAATTAGCTGAAATTTTTTCTCTAACATAATTGATTGGATTGGATGATTAGTTGAATTGATAATGTCACTTTCAATAAATTGATGGCATAAACATTTATATATATAGGTTTATCTACATTAAACATTTTCAGGATTTTTTCATTAACATAAAAAATTCTTCAATATACCTGCAATAACTTTTATATCCACATAAAACCTTATTCAAATTTCACACCAAGAGAAAAACAAATATATAATATGATTTTTATGTATTATGTGCATTAATCATTCATATAAAAGTAGCAGTAGCTAATTATTAGTTTCAAACGTGCATAAAACCAACTAAATATTAATTTTCTTAAATTGATTTGGAAAAGATTTTTCTACCTGAAAAATCTATTCTTCATTTTCCCCATGTTTACAAATTTGATATAGATATGACACAAAGATTTAATTTAGTTGAGAAAAAATAAATAGATTCATTAAGTTCAGCAATAAAGTAAAAGAATAAATTACAGGACTAAAAAATCCTCTTTTTTATGTTTTTCGTCCTTTGTCCTCTTTTTCAAATGAAAAGGATTTATATTTATTGAAATTTAATTTTTCCCACTGAGTGAAAATAATGCCTGGACCGGGACTCGAACCCCGGAACATTGACTTACAAGGTCAAGGCTCTACCAATTGAGCTATCCAGGCCGACATCCCGGTCAGCATTACTCACTCAGAAAACCTTTTAGGCAGAATGAGTGAGTAATTTTTTCTGAGTGAGTAATGCTGACCGGGATGTCGGCCTGGATAGCTCAATTGGTAGAGCCTTGACCTTGTAAGTCAATGTTCCGGGGTTCGAGTCCCGGTCCAGGCATTATTTTCACTCAGTCGGAAAAATTAAATTTCAATAAATATGATTTTCTTCCACAGTTGATTGTGTGATTTTATTAAAAATTGAAAAGGATTTAGTCCTTAATTAAAAAAATTTTGCAAAAGTGAGAAGCTCAATCGGTTGTTGGCTGTATCGAACGGTGAACACTAACTTTTTTTCTGTGTTAGGTTCGCAAAAAAACAACTTTCTAATAAACTTGCCAAAGCATATTATGGTTTATGTCAGTTCAGATTCTTCGAATCACAAAGAAATAAAAGTATTTTCTATATTTGTACGGTTCTTTGGTCCAGAACATGGAATCATTATTGAAGAAGGTAGTGGTTCGGTTGATATGTGGTTGGTTGACGTGGGTTCTCACTTTTGCATGAATAATATTCCCCATAAAAATAGGCCCACCAGTGACCGAAAGGTTCTGTCCTCGAAGCTGGTATACGTGAGGCGCTGGGTTCGATACCTGGTCATGCTCGTTGGCTTAGCCATTCGAAGATTTCTGTAGTTTTCTCCAAAACTAGCGTAAATATGAGCTACAATCTCTTCGAAAGACCCCCATGGAGGACTCTCTTACTCGGGCCTAAAGCCATAGTCAGACAATTGGCCTTAATAATAATAATACTACCACCACCTCACAAAAATATGCAAAAGTTAGATGTCCTTGTGGCAAAAAAGCTCCCACAAAGTGACTGTTTTCTTCAATGAACAAAATGTAGATATGTGAAAAAAGCCTCTTTACATACCTTCTTAAAAACTTATTAACTACTAAGACTAATTTAGGTTATACTTGTGAAAACTTTTATAAATTGTTGATAAAGAATGACTGTTCGTTAAAACAAATCGTTTCATTTGCCGAATATTAATTTTTTTTTTCATTGGCCAATTTAATTTTTTCTTTTATGATTATGATTTTAATAAAAAAAATCTACCAAATTTTTTTATGTAACTGCACAAAAGTACCACAAAAAAAAAAAATAATAATAATAATAAAAAAAAGTTTTTGTCTATAGCAAAAATTAATAATTAAAAAATAAAATAAAAATCTATGTTGTCCAGTAACACCTATAAAAATTAGAGATTTTCCTCTCGTATCCGTATATTATTAATTTAAATTAAGGTGTACTGATCCAAATTTATCATTTGAGATAAAAATTTTCCACCACTTGTGTAAAGTAGCTTTTGAATCTGTTTTTATAATCATTTTCATTCAATTTTGTGTCCTCTAAAATGACCTCTTTTTTCAAAATTGAATGTCTACTATTTTCTTACAAAATAAAAGATATTGCATAATTTCCCCTCTTTTTCCACCTTAGAAAGACCTCCACGGAAGGCACTCCCCCTCAGGCCTAGGACCCCAGTGTTGTCAATCGGCCTTAATCCCTAACACCAACACCCTCTTTTTCCAATAAAAAATTCTGCTCACCTTATGCCTAAAAAATCAAGCAAGTTAATCATATTTTGTGATGAGTAACTTTTTTTTCAGCGAGTGTAATCTATGTTGAAATTTCGGGCCCTGCAGTATAGTATATATGTATATTAGACAGTACAGTTTAGTGTATATATATATATATGTACTAAAAGCATATTTTTGTACTCATGAAGTACACGTACACAACACACATAAATAGTTAAAAATTTTTAATCCATTTTTAAATTTTTAACTTAGTGTATTAGTAACGCCATTTAAATTTTTTTAAAATGATTTACTAACTCTGTGTCAATGAAAATTTATTTTACTTTATAACTGTAAAAAGTTTTGCATGATTTTCAAATGAATCATTAAATTTTATTTAGTTTTCGGGTTTCGGATATAAAGAAATCTGGTTTGGATTGATGAAAAAAAGTTTTTTTTTGTTGGTTTGATTGTAATCTAAATTCATTGTATCAATGCTGCTGGGAGATGAACATTCCCTAGGAATGCACATCCTATGCAAAATTAATGATTGATTGATGATTTGACTAGTTTTTGGTGTTTTGTACAAGGAAAGGTAGTGGTAGTTATGAAACAGAAAGGCTTATTTTTTAATAGTAAAAGTTTTTTGTATATTTCTGTTAAGAAAAAATAATATGGATTGCATATATTTTTAAATGTTTAACACTTTATATTTTCCAAGATATAACTATTAAGAAACCCTATTTTTATCTATAAAAATTGAACTTTTCCATTTTTCCCAGGAAAAAAAAAAAAAAAACTGGTTTCCCCCCCAAAAAAGCTGTTTTGTTCCCACTGCCTCAAAATTTCCGGAAATTTTACATCTCTAAGTAGGCTTACATCTAGTTCAACGTTTTGCGGTATTTTGACAAAAAATTTTCTTTTAACATTGAGAAGATATGCCTGTTTTTTTTTTTTTTTTTTTTTTTTTAACTTGCATCTAGGCATTATTTTTGTACAAAATATTAAATAATATATTATTTTTTGTTTTAGTTTTGTCAATGACAATCAGGCTTAAAATAAATATATAATGTTCCATAAAAATGTGTATTTTACATTGAAATCCCATAAGCCATCTTACCCCAAGATTCCAAAACAAAAGCATTAAGGAAAACTTTTATTTGAAAGCTTTTATAATATTCATCTTTTAATATAATTTAATATATTCATATTTTTTTAAGCTTTTATAATATTTTTGAAGGTAAATATATTTTTAATATGTATTCAAAAGTATAAATTTTTTACAAGAGATCATAACCATAAATAACAAATATAACAACCAGGGGATTTTGCAGAAATGTTAAAAACTGTGGTGTTTTCCCTAATCTATCCTATCACTTTCACTGTCATATTGAATTTCTGATAAAAATTCTGAAACAAATTCCAGGTTTTTTGGATTTTGGAATTCCATGTTGTATAGTTTGTATAATCAGCATTATTATTTGGCTAAAGTTATAGAAAAGGATGAGACTTGTCAAACTCCCTCCTTTTATGCAACAATCAGTTTTTTTTTTTTTGTCTCATATTTATACAAACTTGTTGCTAAAATGATTCATAGGACAGTTTCTTTTAGGTCTAATTACCAGGGTTGTATTGGTTTTAACCGTCCTGGTCGATATCAGATTTGACCACTGAAATTCGTTATTGAATTTATTTACTACCAATCAAGGTCAGAAATTAGAATCTGCTACCAATGAAATATATCTTAGTATCATATGTTAAAACTAAGTAAACATTTGTTAAAAATGTCATAACATAGGAATGTCGTAACACAAATAATATCACCAAGAAACAACACAATTGTTTTAATTAATTTTTAATTAATTACACAATTTTTAATTAACACACAATTTTTTATTAAAATCACACAATCAACTGTGGAAGAAAGTCATATTTAATGAAATTTTTATTTTTCTGACTGAGTGAAAATAATCCCTTTCCATTTCCTGCGGCTTATTTCTGTCGAGCTATCTACATGATAGACCAGAGATGTTTCTGCCTAAAGGTTGTCTGAGTGAGTAATGCTGACCAGGGTGTCTGCCTGGATAGCTTAATTGGTAGAGCCTTGACCGTGTAAGTCAAAGATCCAGAGTTTGAGTCCCGGTCCAGGCATTATTTTTACTCAGTCAGAAAAATAAAAATTTCATTAAATAAAACACACAATTGTTTTAATTAATTTCACATTTTTGTAAATGTTTTTTCAATCTCAATACTTTTGCACTCACAAGTTGGCCACATCCTTTACATTTACATTTATGACTTGAAATATTTTCATTTGAAGAATTTTCAGTTACTTCTTCATAAAAGCCCCAGACTGGATCTTTATGTATTCCACCACCTTTACTGTTATTTAAGCTACTCATAACTTAATTATGTATTCCCACAGCAAAATAAATTAACAAAAGTATTGCAGAAACAATAAACAAATACTATATCACAAATAAAATGTGGTTATGCAGTTACAGTTAAAAATAAAATCATGAATTGCAGTTTAAGAACAAACTTTGGTATGGTTACAGTTATAACAAAAGTATGGTGACTGCAGTTAATATTATTATAGACTTTAATAAAGATTTGTGTTTTAAGCTACAACTCATGTTTTTAACTGAAATTAATGTTTGTTTTTAACTACAATTCATGTGTTGTGTTATGCTTTTGTGCAGCTTATGTGTTTCAAAGAAGATACCTATTTCATCTTCCTTGATGTTTTTAACTGTAACTGGTTTAAATTTTTATATTCCATGGTCCATTTTTAAATTTCTAACATTATTATTATATTACTAGCCGCCTTCGGCGACCAGCTGGTTCGCAATCCCTAAAAAATCCGACTTTACAAAACTCCCGCTCGGTGGCGTCTGCGGCGCCTTTTTCCCGTTTCAGGTCTAATAACAGCTTATTGATATATCGTGAAAATAGCTTATTGAAATCGCAGTAAATTCCCGCTCGGTAGCGCCTTCGGCGCCCTCTTCCCTTTTCCATATCTGAAACAGCCTGTTCGCTCACCATGTTATGATCTTTCAAATTTCTGACTTTAGCTAAGTCCCGCTCAGTGGCGCCTTATCCCCGTTTTAGAACTTACAACACCTTCCTCGCTCATTAGAATTTGAAATATTGAAATTTTAAAATATTACAGCGCCATCTGGCAGTATAAATTTCTGTAATATATTGTTCAATTCCAAATCAACAAAGCTTTCAAATGATGTATTACTTATGAAATTATTTTAATTAGTAGCTGAGATACAAAAGAAAACCTAATCAGGACACCTTAAAATGTATAAATCAGGTGAAATCTCGAATTCCACTTTCGATTTGATAATATGAAAGTATTTCAAAATGTCTTTCGAATGAAGTATTAAAAATAATTTAATCATAATTAGAATTTGAAATACACATATTAGAATATTAGAATAAAATTTTATTTGCAATTAAATGTAAATTAAAATATATTTTTTTTTCTTTTATTCTGCGAAATTTCTTTCAGTAATCCCCGAAACTTGCATAATTCCGGGCTATATAACGTTAAAATCCTTAGTACGGTATGTGAGCAGAAATTCGAATTCGAAACTCTGCAAAATATTAAAGAATAAAGGTGTTCTGGGTATTCCGTTGTTTTCTCCGAAACTCCCGTTCCTTTTCTACATCTTTGCCCCTTCGCTCTCCCCCCCCCTTTCCGCCGATAATAATAATTTTACAGTCGAAAATATTCGCATTCGATTTACCTTGCCTTCAAATCTAAATATACCAACCAATTTCAAATGCAGTAACTCTTTTTTTTTAAATTTTTGCCCCTTTCCCCCCTTCCTCAAGCCCTCCCTAATAATCGTACTCTTTCAAAAATATTCACAATCGAATTATCGGGCATTAAAACCAAATACTACGAAATTTCAACAGCATATCTCAATTTAAAATACTGCAAAGTATAAAAGAAAACTTAATATTTTCCCAATAAATACGTCATTTTTTTATTTATTCATATATTTTCATGAAAATTGAACAGTAGCTTTATAATATGCTGTCTAGGCCAAATATTAATTCAAATGTAACGTGAATGAAAATTTGAAAAAGGTTGAAAATTGCAATTTTTATCCCCACTATGAAGCACGTGATATCTTAATTGGTTACATTCATTTCCTTTTTTATCGCAGATCGTTGTGTCCATGTGTTTTGTTTCCGATCGAGACAGCTTAGAAAATCGTCTGCTGATAGAAAGTTTCTTTTTCTGGGTCATTTTTCCATCGACATGGGTCGACATTTTAATTAATATCTCCGCAACTAATTAAAATTTTTAAATTCTGTTTTCACTATCAACTCGGGAAGACTTCAGAGCACACTTATGTCAAATTTTATACTTCTGCGTTCAGTAGGGGCTGAACGTATAGATGCTCAGACAGAGAGACAGACAGACAGACAGACAGACATCTTCTTTTATTATTATAGATTATATTTATTATTATTTTATTATTATATAATATATATATATATAATAATATTATAAATATAAAACATATATTTTATTATATATTTTATTATATATATTATTATTATTATATTTTTAATGAATTGTTGTTTTTATTACTTATTAAGTTATTTTTAATTGCAAAAACAATTATTATTAAAATTAAAGCTGTTTAAAACCATTTTTAACAGTGCTGACCATATTTGGACGGTTAAAACCATTTTTGACCAGCGTCCTGCTCAAAATTACAACCCTGCTAATTACAAGTATTCCATCCCATCTAAAGTCTTTTTTTTTTTTTTTTTTAACTCTCTTCTTTTACCTGTTTAAGGCGGGGGAATGTAATTTAGTGATTTATATTGAATATTGTTTATGAAATTATATTAGTATATTATATCTTTGCAAACATATTTATTATTTTTTTTTTAGGTTCTTGATTTCCAAAATCCAGTAACTTTCAAAATAACTTGAAAAAATGGCTGGTGTTGGGGGAAAAGGTAAGTATTTTACATTATATAGATGCATATATATATACCTAGTTTTAAGAACTGATTTTTACAATTATTTATTCACTTTTAATTAAAAAAAAAAAAAAAAAAAAGTTTTTATATTTAAAAAACATAATTGTCTGTTGACAACCGTCAGACTTGCTAAATCACTTGTTGATTTAGCAAACAAGAAATAAAATTCTAGAAATAGCGTTTCATCTCATATCATTTCCAGGTTGTGGGTAACAATACTTTTATCAGAAATTGGAAGAAATAGTCTTTATGTGCTAATAAAAATCATTTATCTGCAAGACTCTGTATTTGCAGACCAGATAAAAAAAAATTATTCTAACTTTTATGGGAGTGATTTGTATTGATTGAATATTTTGACCAGCTTTAGCTCAATTCAGGGGCGCGCCAGCATTGTCAGACGCCTGTGTGCAGAGTTTCAGTTGGCGCCCTATATTACCCCCCCCCCTTTTTTTTAAATCATTTTATAAAATGTTATTATTTAGCAAGTCAATTGAATCTCGAACCTTAATAGTAATAAGTTTATTAAATGGCTAGTAACAAGAGAAATGTATTAAATAAAATGAAATTTGAAAAGAAACAAGTAAAAAGTGCATCTTGCACAAAGAGAAAAACTCCCTTATACACAAGAAGTTGCAAAAATTCGAGGTACAATTGTGAAGGTAAACAAAGGAAATTAAAATAGGCAGATTTAGTGTTAATGTGGGTGCAGAAATGCGTTGAGGCATTACAGCAGATGGCTTAGATGAAAGCTGTAAGTGTAAACGTTTCTATTTGTTTGGGTCTAATTTTTAAGTAAATATTTAAACACACTCACACACACAAAAAAATCTTAGTGAACTAAATCTTCCTTCACTTCATTGCAACTTTTGCGAGTATTATGCATATTATACTGATCCAATATATCCGTCTCTATCCATATTGTTACAAAAATGTCGATTTTCTTATATGAAAAAAGTAATTGTAAAGAAACGGACAGTTTCTTGTCGAAAGATACATTTTATTCAAACTGTTCTCGAAAAAAAACAGTAAATTATCATACTCAAATTCATACCTCAAAAAGGTCGTAAAACAATTTCGCTCATTTAAGAATAAATATAAACCATTTAAACGGAAACGAATGTTCAGAACAGATGTCCGAATGCAATTGATCTTTGGGTGTGTCTCTTCTGTTGGAATAATTTCTGTCGTGATTTGGCGAACTTTCGAGATTATTCTGTGCCAGAAGCCAGTTGATGAACCCAGAAAATTCCAGAAATCGGCTCTTATTGAAGGTAGAGCTTCTAAACTTCAGAAACACTAGACTATTACTTTTCACCAAGTTTGGTCGCCATGTCGCAAAATTCATCGCTAAGTTGCCAAGTCTGTATCCAAGGCTGACAATCACCTCCTATTCCACTCCCGTTAAAATTGGATGAACTGCTCTTTATTTGCACTTCATTTGTAAATCTGCTTTTATTGCAACAACACTTTTCATTTAGGAAAGTGGTTTAACTCTTTGCAATACTATAATGAACAAAATTTTTGATTAGTCGTACTATTGCAGTACGTTTGCACATATAAATGAGTTTAACATTTTGCACTAGTACAGATAAAGGGAATTTATAAATATATAAAATTAGAACTCATAATAATAATAATAATAATCCCGTAGTGAGTTCTATTTTTCTCAATTTCGTTGTTTAAAACTCTCAAAATACTCTTAACATCAAATTAATGTATGACTATCGATATAACGACAAGATTTGACTTGGTTAATTATGGAAGTTTTTTTTTTTTTTTTTTTTTAAGGAACAAATAAATTTATAAATACATAAAATAAGAGTATATAATAAATATTACTTGGTAAATATAGAAAACAAAATACTTAATAGGGAAAGAAAACATCTACTGAAAGGAATTTTGCCCATTTTCATTATCTAAACTTTTTATGTCATTTGTATGTAAATTTATATGTGTTTTTCCATATAGTAGTAAGATACAAAAATCTGTTTTAAACTATTTTTCCGCCACGTTTGTACGTTGCACAGATATAAATAATAGGTACATTTATAAGTAAATAAAATAAGAATATATAATAAAAATTATTAAGTTTTAAAGTAGATTATATGAACATTTAAACAGATAATATTATTTAGTGAAATGCAATTCATTTGATTAATTTTTTTTTAAATTCTAGAATAATATATATCCATTTGATCGAAAGTATCTTATGCTATCGATGTAATTACAAAATTTAAAAATCTGTCTGATGCCGTTGTAGAGCGTAAGTATTTTTTGATCATTTTAAATTTAGAAAAAGATTGTTCCACTGATGCTACTGGTAATTATGACAGAATAATCTCCAAAATATTTAATGATAGGATAATTTGGAGTAAGGTTACGCTTAAAAACGTGTTTGAGATCAAGGATGAAAAGGGGGGATTTCGTAAAATCAATAGGTGTTGGATACATAGAAACAATTTACGCACCAAAATCTGTGATTGCAGCTCCCATAGATCTTACATGACAAATTTCGCGCTAAAAGGGGGGGGGGTCTCAAATTCACCCCATCTTTACGTCCCCCCCAAATAATAATAATAATAATAATCGAAAATTACAAAAAAAAAAAAAAAATTGGTTTTGGGAAAAATCCTAAGACGACGCATACCTGTTTTCAACATTTCAACATCTCTGTACCATTTTTAGTAGAATTCTTTCGATAGAATCCGGAATTTGCGAATTCCCCCCTTTCCCCTTAAAATTAAAAAATTCCAAAATTACTTTTTTTTTTTTTTTGTACTCAAGTCTAGTCATCCCATATACAATTTAACCACCGTGAAGTAACTTGGAGTCGAGTTATGCTTATAAGCGTGTTTTTTGCTTCCTTTCTTTGGAAAAGGTGAAAGGGAATTTCATAAAATCCCGTCAGTATAGGCATCGAGTGCATCTAAATAATGCACGCACCAAAATTCGTGACTGGAACTCCCATAAATTTTCCTGGACCAATTTAGCACTAAAAGAGTGGTCTCGAATTTGCTCTCTCATAAACCCTCCCCACTCCCCAAGATCGAATATCATAAACACCAAAAATGGATTTATGGAAATATCCTTGAAGAGATGCATGGCTGTTTTCAACATTTTTGTACCATTTTTGGTGTATTTCCACTCAAAAATCCGAAATTTACAAATAACCCCCCGAAAATTGATTTTCTTTTTCACTTCTTAAAAAACAAAAATTTCAAAATCGTAGACAATGATTATTATATTTATTTATTTATTTGTACTCAAATCTAGATTCATATGCAATTTCTTCACTGTGAAATAATTTGAAGCTTAGTTATGCATATAAACGTGTTTTTGTCTCCTGATTGGGGGTGGGGGGATTTACAAAAGTTCATAGATATAATTTTAAGTTGGGTAATTCCTGCCAAGTGTTGTTGTATTCTGTCCAGCTGTTCTCACGTGATACCCAGACAAAAATGTTTTAAACATGCAGACACAACAACCGCATACGCACGCACACACAGAGAAAATTTTCTGAAATCGGATTTGGCTTTCACGATGTGTGAAACATGAAGATATCGCAATGTTTTTCGAATTTGAGACATTTACTGACAAAAATCTGATTTTATTAATATAGATGTTACATCGATATTGCAAAAGGTAAAAAACTACTCTGAATAAAATCTCCGGTTCTATTAATTTTCAATTTTTGCAAACCAGTTATGTTGTCTTTTTCCTAATCTAAGTGGCCTTTTTCCGACAGAAGAGGGGGGGGGGATTAAGGCGCTCTTTTAAATTTTAATAGAATGCTTTGATATGTTAAAAAAGTCAAAGAAAATTTTGCTGAAGGTAGGCGCACCTTTAAAAAGTTATTCCACTTTTAGTGTGTCCTTTCACAAAAAACACCTAAACTGTTGAGAACCACAAGTTTTGCCAGTATATATTTTAAGGCGCCTCATTTAGCCACACTAGTCGCATGACTTCAGACCGGCATTATAAAATCAGATTTAATAAAGCAATACATATATATATTTTTTTCTTTTCTTTCTTTTTTTTTTCAAATAATTTATTCTCAGCTGGCGCCTTTCTTTACCTGGCGCCTGTGTGCGCCGCACACTTCGCACACCGGGTCGGCGCACCCCTGGCTCAATTGGTAAAATGTTTCCCCATGAAGCCAAAAGAACCCAGCTTCAAATTCTAACATACTTCACTATTTACTCTTGTAAAAATTATTTTTGCCTTTTCATGACGAATCTTTAATATATATATATATATATATATATATTAGGGCTGATTGTAGAATAAAAAGGCTGCTGGGAGGAGCTAAAAAAAAGACAACCTGTTTTTAAAAGAGCGTTATTTGCCTACCTTTTTCACATTTGCCAGTTTCTTTTCCACGTTTACTGAACTTTACATTGTGGTTTTAGTGCTCTGTAAAAGTAAAGTACTACTTTTACTTGAATATATGTCAGCTACTTGCATTTTTTATGCAGAAATGATCTAAAACTATCCCCTGAAATAATGTATCTAAATGTATGTATGTCAAGGAAAAAAAAAAGTATCTAAAAAGACCTGCATACTTTCAAAAGGTTAGGAATGCTCATCAGTTGTTAAATGCTTTTAAAAGGAGCACTAGGTGCTAAAAATGTTTAAAAAGGGCCACTGTTGGCAGTGATGGACAAAAATGGAATCATTTTTGGATTCAGCATTCTGAAAACCATGAAGTTTACTAAAAAGAAAAAAATCAGGCAGCCTAAAAAAAAAAAAAAAAAAAAAAAAAGTAGATCTGTGTTATTATTGAAAAATGCATAGTTTATGAGTTATAAGAAAACTGAAAAATATCTGAGCATTTTGCCGTTTTTTACATAAGAAGTTGATACAGGTTTTTTTAAAGCTGCAAATATGTATACATACTACCCTTACTGGCCCTAACCACATATCAAATAATCAGAATTACACAATGCTTTGTATAATCCCCCTCCCCCTTTTTATGTATTGCATGTTTTGACTAGCCTACAACACTTTCTAAACAATTTAAAATTTTATCTCCATTTACATTAAAGGACTTTAAAATTCCTTTTATAATTGTTTCAAAAATCATAATTGCTGCACTTATTCATTTGCATATTAATTCATTTAGTAGATGAAATTAGTGGTGTACCAAAGATGGAGTGGAGGGAGTGAACTGCCCTGAGCCGCAGGTCATCAGGGAGCCTCCAAAGAAACAACCTTTAAGTATATATATCTGGTGAAGTTGTTGTGAAATTATTTTAAACTGAAACATTCACTGCAATTCTACTTTAAACTGTAGATTCTTGTCTAAAGAGCCTTAATGCACAAACAGTTATTGTGGAGCAACAACTTTAAGAACATAAAACTCATTTATACAATGCCTGATTAAGGTGGACAAGCAGGGCCGATGCCCCTACCCCTCTTGTTGGTTGGGCTTCCAATTCAGTCTTAAAACTTACTTGAATAACTTTTTATACTAATGAATTTAGTAATTATTTGAAGAAGTACAAGGGAGGCCTCGATGTAGGAAGGGCTATTAAATATTGACTCAGAAATTTAAATTACTTCAATAATTCATTTGTAAATTTATTTATAATAGACACAGGGATTTTGTAACAGTTTTGCAAATGAAAAAGTTTTATACAGTAAAAGTAATTTTTCATGAGTAAAAAGTGAGTATCTCCTACTTCTAAAACTTTCATTGAATCTAGCCAATTAGAATTGAAATATCTATATATCTGTATATCAATGTCCAGGGGTTAATCCAGAATGAATTTAGTGCTGCTTTGCGGCACCTTCACAAAGTCAATTTCAATGATGCGGTACCTTCACAAAATCAATTTTCGGCAATGCGGTACTTTCACAAAATCCATTCTTGGTGATAAAAAAAAAAAAAGAAAGAAAGAAAAGGAAAGTAAACAAGTTTTAAACATATTTCTTGTTTAAAACCTATATTTTCCATATATTTTTTTTAACATCTCACTTTGAAGAAGAAAAAAAAAATCCTTTAAAACCCCATTCTATTGTAAAGAAAAGAATAAATCCTGTACAATAAACACACTCGAACTCGATCGATTGGCTCAGAAACAAAAATAAAGTTCTGAGACATGAAAATGTAGTTCCAATATGGAAAGATTACTCATTAAAAGTGTTCGCATAACCGAATCATATCACTGCATAACAAATTGCCAATGCATGCTCTATATCAAAGCCAGCCAAAATTCGAAATTTACAAAATGGTCCCAAAACCATATTCTTTCAAAAAATCACAAAAGATTTCTCTGGAATACAATAAACATATGCAGGTGGCTAATGTCCCCCCCTCAAAAAAAAAAAAAAAAAAAAAAATCTAAGTTCCTAGATGAGAAAAGAGAGTTCCGATCCAAAAAGGTTACAGTAAAAAGTGTCGATACTGCAAATTGCATTGTCACGTAACGCATCTCCAGCAGAAAGAAGCTCTGTATCAAAGCTTAGCCTCTATCTTTTCTGCCATGTTCTAAGTTCATTGGAAGAAATAAAACAGTTGAGCAAATGTCATTACAATAACATATGTCTGTATCTACAGTTCAAGAACCTTAATAAATGGTCTAAATCCATAGATTTTCAGTAAGATTTTACTGTTGTGTTGTTTTTTGAAAACATAAAATTTAGAATAAATTATCGCGTTTTCTTTAAAAAAAAAAAAAAAAAAAAAAAAAAAAAACCAGATGATTAATAAAGTTTAAAACTATCAATAATGCAATTTCGTCCCATCCTATCTTGTGTGCGTTTAAATTTTTACTTTTTTTAAATATAATTTATTTATATATTTATTCTGTCTTTTAACAGTTTGACTTACAAATGAGAAATAAGATATAAAAAAGGTTGGTAAATGGAGTAAATTAATATCGTGGATGCACTATAGCACATAAATTATGCAAAAAGTCAAAGGCGGGGACACGCGATAATATTCAACCTCAAAAGAAAGTTTTTTTTTTTTTTGTGGAATGAGCGTTTTGTAAAATCGTTCACATGCATTTAAAAATGGCTTTTGATTTTTTTTTTTTTTCTTTTCCACACTGTTTTGATTTCATGATAACAATTACTTAGATTATAAAGTATTTCAGCAAAACAGTTTGACATTCCACAATGACTTTCGAAAATGCATGCTCATTCATCCAGTGTTTAATCATAGTAAAAATATCAGTATATTTAATAATAAAATCTCTGAAGTGCTAGTAATAAAATAAATAAATAACACTCAATATTCTGTTATCTCTTGACTTGGCTAAATAATAAACACACTCCTTCAAGATCCTAATACGTAGAATCCCTGACCTACTTCTAACATGTTGCTCTTTGAGCTTGAAGCAGGCCACAGGCAGACTAATATAACTCTCATCTGCGCATTTTTATTTCTTTTGAGAGCTAAGAACTAACTTTAAAAAGGAATAAATATTAATATTTATTTGCATTATACAAAATCACAGAATATTTGTCTTTCTTCTTTATTATCCTCCTCCCCTTCTAAGAAAAGAAAAAATACAGGTTTTAATAAAATTCCAGAATGCATTTCTCCTATTTTATTATTTAATTCACCAAATTAATCATAATTTGCTTTCAAGGAGTAAAAATAGCATGTGGCATGTTTCTTATATTATCTGAAACCAATTTTCACAAATCTCTAAAATTTGAAATTGCCATGATCCTTGCAATTTCAGATTTACCACATTAAACCATGATAAAGTATTGCTTAAGTAGTTATTTTTCGTTTTATCGGTATTATAATCTAATAAGGTTTTACTAAATGATGAAAATAACATACATTTTTTAAATATTAATCCCGTGGGTTACTGTTAACCTCCAGTTGTTCAAGTGAAAGGCATGAACATAGCTATCAACTTTTCCATTTTTTCCGGAAACTTCATACCTGAATTTTTACTTTCTCTTGTATTCAATAGGAGAAAGTATTGGTTTCATAATTTTTTTTTTTACTTTCGGTGTTTGATGGTTTTATACGCTTTCATAGGTTCAAAACAAGATTTGATCATTAGAAAATTCTATTTGTGTGGGACAAAAACTTGTGGGGACTATATCTCAGGAAGTAGAACACACAATTTCATATAAAATTATATGTAGTTGCACTTTGACATAAATTAGTGCCTATCAAATTTTGGTGCAAATCACTCAACAAGTGATAATGCAATTTTTTTCCATTTAAGGGAAGGCTGTATCTCAGGTTCTATTGTATATAAATGATCAAAACTCAATAGTTGAGAAAGCCATTATGAAAAATTATGATCATTCAATTTTAGTGCATATCGACTGATAGGGGGCGCTTTCTACAATTTTTCCTTTTAATGGGAAGACTATATCTCAGATTCTATTACCTTTAATTGCACAAAACTTGGTATATGAAAGGATCACTATGAAATACTATGCTGATTCAATTTGGATACCTATCAGCCGACAGGTGGCGCTGCTGTGCACATACATAAAAAGGCCTATTTTCAACTTCTACGGCATATCAATGCACCAAAACAAGTATTGACTTAATTTGGGTGTATATCGGCCTACATGTGGTGCTGCTATTACTCACCTGTGATTTTCTACATAGCTACATCTCAGCATCTGTTGATTAAATTTACATCAAATTATACAGATAAAATACTTATTGTAAGAAGTTATGATTGAATTTTTATGCATGTTAAACAGTAAGTGGCCCTGTTATATAGAATGATATAGAAGAAAGTTTTGTGAAAACCATAACATACTAGTTTTTTAACAATTTTTAATTAATTTAATTGTTAAAAAAAAAAAAAAAAAAAGAAAGGGCGGAGTTTTGTTTCAGATTAGTGGTGATAAATCTGATTTTTGAAAAATTTTGTAAACAAACATCCAGACATCCAGAACACATTGAGCTAAGTGTTTTCAGTTGTTTCTTAACAGCAATAACCTTCTGCTTCTGCATAATAGTTTTAAGATAATCTCAAAAAGAGCTGATGAAATTTTTTTAAACTATAGTAAGATAATTTTAATTTATATCTTTATAATATATACACTGCATAAAAAAAAGTAGACGGACACTTACTTGTAATACTTTAAAGCCGTTTATTTCTTTAATTAGAGATATGAGGTTCATTTCTCTAATATAATTATATTCTTGAGACATCATATATTATTATTTTTTGGATATAGATTCAATCCTTTTGAATTATGTAGTGGAAAAATTCAGAAAACAAAAATGGGGCATATTTGCACTGTAATTTTTCTTTAAAAAAGTAGACGGACACATCTTGTATCTCTAAAATAAAACGTTTTTAGAAAGAGGTTCGTCTCCCGTTTGTTTTAATAAGTTCGTATACTCTGTTTGGCATCGAATCAATTAGATTCTGAATCTTTTTTTGACAGACAATTTCCCAGATGTTTGTAACAGCTTCTTTGAGCTGGTGAATTGATTCATACTGTCATCCACCCTCATAAATTTTATGAACAAGTATAGCCCAAATGTTTTCTACAAGATTCATATCTGTACTCTTGCCTGGCCAGGGTAAAACATCGAAGTTGTTCTCATGAAACCATTTTTTAATATTGTTAGCGGTGCGTATTGGCACTCCATCTTGTTGGAAAATCCAGTTTTCTTCCCCAAGATCACACGCAAATGGCAAAAGCTCACTGCTTAATGTTTTAATATAATCTTTGTGAGTCTGCTTTTTACTTAGGAACACTAAATTTGTCTTCCATCGTAGGCTAGCCACACCATCACGTCACCGCCACCAACTTGCCGAGTAGAGTACACTTCGTCTTCTTTCTCCAAACTGTGCCAATAATATTGATATCCATCTGGGCCGTCTAAATTAAATTTTTTCTCATCTGAAAAAACTACAGATATCCATTCTGTATTCCAAGACATATGGTTTTGAGCCCACTGTAGGTGTTCTGTCACGTGGTGATCCTTCCAGCATGGATGATGTTTTCTCTTCTTATATTGAGCTCTGAGGGCTTAATGTAGTTATAAGTTGTCTGAGAAGTTACATTAGTAATTCCTGTGCTTATTCGAACTCTGGGAATTGATGCTGCGGTTTTTTTCAGCTCAGTAAAAATTTTTCTTTGGTCTCTAAGCGAAAGTTTCTTTGGCCGGCCACTCTTTTTCTTTACGCCATGGGCTTCAGGAGCACGTAGAAAATCGCTGATGTCACTTTTGCTTGTTAGAAGTAGCCTACTAATTTCTCTGATTCCTTTATTAACATTTTCCAGCGCTATAATCTGTCCTTTCTGGTAATCAGTTAGAAAAGTTCCATGTGGCATGGCGCATTCATCTCCAAGAAATTTAACTACGTAAAACCATCTTGTCAAGCACGTTAGCAATTGGCAAAATGCCAAATGTACATGTACATGCAAAACTGGTATTCCGCAAGAAACACCCAGATAGATAATTGCAGTTTTTGACCAGTTTCCGTCTACTTTAAAAAAATATATATATTGTGCAAATGTATATCTTTTCTCTTTTCTGCATTTCCCTACATTAAAATTATAAATAATTGAATATTTTTATTTGTCTGTCAAAAATATGAAGATTGATAAGTATAAACATGTTAAAGAATTTTAATTGACATTTCCTATTAAACAAAGACAGGGTTTTAAAAAATTGTACAGAAGTGTCCGTCTACTCTTTTTATGCAGTGTAAATTTAAATTCATTTATATGGAGACCCAGTTTCTTGAAAAAAGGACCCAGATTTTTGGAACCCAGGATTATGAAAGCCTAGAGGCATTATTCAGGAGAATAAAAAGATTTAGAACATTAAATTTCAATTTCAGGGGAGATAAATTCAATTTATATGTAATAGTATTAAATCTTTACTTTTAGGTACATTATAAAGTTTTCAAAATGTTCTTATTCCTTGGGGGGGGGGGAACACTAATAATCCATCATCTCAAATACTGTAAAATTGGCCATTTAGCTTTTCCTTCAGTGCTGTTTAAAAATTGTCAATGCGACACAAAATGAGAGGAGGGAGAAGGCATATACAACAGCTTTTTATTATATAGTATTTGATAAGGTGAATATTATTTGCTTATTAGAGAATAACATATTTATCCTTTGCTTTTTGAGAACTTTAAAATTTATGACTTTTAAAATGGGTCTATACTATAGTATATGATGTCTTAGATGGTTTGGGATATTATATAATATACATACTCATATATTTAAAAAAAAAAAAAAATCGTAAATAGCTTTTATTTAGGTATTTAACCAATCGACATAAATATAATTATTTTACAGCTTTTCTATTTTTATTAGTATTTTAAAATTGTGTAAATATCTTTGTGCATTCCAGTTATTTGTTCACAAAGCATTTTTAATTTTCACAAACTAATTAATCTTTTTTTTTTTTTCTTTTTTTCACAAATTATTTACAAAATTCACAAATGGGGTACCATTTTCAAAAACCTGGATTAACCCCTGATATCTATATCTGTCTATCTATCTATTATATATATATATATATATATATATACTCGCATATATGAGTTGGTCAAAGTTAAAATGAGAAAACAGAATAATAAAAAGTATTAAATTGACATTAGAAATTCTCAAGATAGAAAACTGTGTTGGAAGTTGTAAATAAATTGAATAAAACTGGTTAGAGTTCTTTAAAAAAGCCCTATCAGTGGCCAATAGGCTCTGCTATCTAAGCTGGAAGAAGAAAGGTGCCATATTCAATCCTAGATTGTGTTCATTGGCCTAGTCCATTTGGAGTTTTTTATGATTTCTCCAAAAATTTTATTATATTGGTTTTTAAATTCTTAATTTATTTTTCTTGCATAAGTTTATCACAAAATTGTTTATTCAAACTCTGTATAAATCTAATATATGTTATTAATAAATTGAAATATTTTGAATTATGTTAAATTTGAATTCCATTTTTGTATTTCAGGATCTGGTAAAGGACGGACAAAACCATGTTGTGCCTGGTGCTCTGAAAAGAAAGACCTAAAATATTGTCTTACGGTTGATCATCAAAAAAAGGATTTTTGTTCTGAAATGTGTCTTCACGACTACAAAACTGCATTTTTAAAAGTATTTTATTTTGAGTTTTCTTAGAATAAATCACTAGAATTTTACTCTTAATTTATTCAGAAATTACTTATACATAATATGCCGATGTAATTTTTAATTTTTAAAATTTGTTTATGGCTTCCTTTGTGACTTTTAAATTTTGTCACTGTTTGGCGAATTTTTTGGTATAATTGTTTGTTTAAAAAAAAAATCTAGTACTTATTTTTTATTTAATTTAGGGTAAAATATAATTCTCTATATATTCCTAATATACCACTAGGTAATAATTTTACACATTCGAAAATACCTAAAAAGACAAAAAGTTTATTATTGTTATTAATTTGGAAAAATCTCTTGCAGCTTCAATTTTTAATTTTCTCCTGCCTACAGCTTAAATTAACGAAGGATAAAATGTACTCAATTCTCTGTAAGAGTTTTAGCTTGATGAATTTTTTCTTGCAGTATGAAATGTATCATAGAAATGTTTACTTCTATAATGTTAAAAAATTATCTGTGTGAAATTAGAAGATGCTGTCATTTTTAAATAAATTTGAATAATTTAACTCTAAATATTTTTTATGCAAAATATAACCTAAGTATTCTAAAATATGTTTTTAAATAAAAAAGATATATACATTTAAAGACAAAAAGAAATGTAATCAGTTATACAGATATTATTTTTTTTTTTTCTCTTTCAAAATATTTAAGTATTACAAACTTTTTCTCAAGAAAAGGTTTAATATAAATTTTTTGGATAAAATTCTCTCAGTATAAGTAAACCATTCTCAAAACTTCACAATGTTTGACATTCCTGCGAAATAGTGCTATGAGCACTTACGTGAGTGATAATTTTAAAAAAAGAATAAATAATCTGATTCATAAGCAATGCTACTTTGGATATCAAATTTCCAAGCCTAAATTTTAACCAAAAAATATCTGCATTTGGTCATTGACCATACAACATGTTATGTTTGGGGTTTGCCATCAAAAATTTAGCATAGTGAATATGAACGGAACATTTTTAGAAATATGTTTCAATGATTTTTTTCAAGTAAGCACTAATTTGTTATACTGTTTTATTAATAAGTTTGTTACTTCTCTTAAATGTTGTAGGTTACTTGTGCCTTTTGTGAGAGTGAAATTGCTAAAAATGCAGTCGTTATAACAGAACCAACCATAAAAGACTTTTGTAATCAAACATGTCTTCAGAAGCATATGGCGAAAGAATTGAACTCACAGCTTGAGAAACAGAAAGGAAAGCAGCAGAATACTGTTCAGTATCAGTATGAACTCACAGGTATGTTAGTTAACACTCTGTTTTAACTTTTTTAAATTTCTACAACATTAATCCTCATGAAACGGGAAAAGAAAATATTTACTTTTTATGAAACCTCTATTGAATAAAATAGTTTTCTCAAAGCGAAACATTATTAAATGAAATATATAATCTTATTATTAAGGTAAGGTATTAAATTCTCTGCTCTAGAATAAATATGTAAATTTATTTAGAAAATAATAAATAATTATGTTGTATGAAAGTTTCAAAGAGTTTTTTTATGTAATCCAGTGTTGCATTTACTCATTTACTGTACTTTTTGATAACCTTTATTCCTCAGTTTCATATTGTAACAGTGTTTTATTGATTTCCCCCCAGTGATTTAAGCCATTATAGCTAATGAAATATTATATCTTATATCTATATGTTTTAATAATAAATTTAATTCATCCTGGCAGATTGCTCTTTGATTGAGGGAAGTACATTTAACCTGATATGCTGAAAATGTTCAGACCTGAAATTTCCAAATGAACATATTCTAAATTTCTCTTAAGAGTTCAACAATCTGTTAGTTAGAAAACAGTAAGTTTTTAAGGAGAGCTAGTACTTATGACAACTTAAGAATACAGCTGTTAATTTATTCATTTACTCCAATTTTATCTTATAAAAACAAAAAATACATTCAATTATAAATGTAACTCAACAAAAAGTATTATATTATGTGTATTTTAAAATTAGGCGTATTAACCCTTTATTGCCCCAGTAGCAGAAATTTTTCCATCAATTTGTGACAACTATTTACGCATTAGAAAATAATCTGCAGCATAATTTCACAGGGAGTTACGGGGGGGAAATGTTACCGGATTCAGCAAGTATATTTTTATCACAAGTTTTCATTTATCTAATGTTATTAATCTGTTAGATATGTCAAAGCATTGTAGTTATAGAATTTTAATTACATATAGCTAGGTAAAGAGTTGGCATTAGCAATTATATTTCATATTGTATAAGAACTACTATTTTGTTCATGATTTTGTTCGTACTGACTCTAGTAAAATACTTGTAGGAGACTCTCTAAACATTGAAATTAATGCAACTGTCTAAAATTTTTGGGTTCCTGTGTAACCAGATGAAGGGACATTAAGACGTATAAACTTTCTTTTATCAACAATTACAGTTTGTTTGTCATTGCCGTCTGTACATCTTAATTGCATTTTGTTCACCTTCTCAATGTCCGAGCCCCAACTTTCACCGAAAACTTGTGATACTGGAATTGAAATTATGTATTTAAGTAACTTAATAAGTACAGGTATTTTCTTTGACAGCTCAATAAAAGACTTTCCAAATAAATCCTGTGATCCTTTCAGATCCAATTTCTTCTTCTATAGTGCTAGCGATCCATTTATAAAAATACTGGTATTCAAACAAAAGTGTGTCAAGATCATCAAATTTTGGAATCGATACAAAATCTAGTATATATTCAAAGGTGCAATAACACCCACCCATAATTGGTACAAGGGCTCAAAACCGGGTTTGTCCCTTGACCTCCCGTGTGACAGACATACCCGAACTGTACTGTCAAGACTCGCTAGTGGTCACATCAAGTGCCTCACTTTCATCGAGGGCAGGAAAACCTTCGCCACCTGCACCAAGTGCCAAATTCATCAGGCTTCTCCTGAGCACCTTTTGGAATGCATGGGACTCTCTAAGGAGGATCTTTTTATCAATCCTCTTCTGGTCTTTGACTTTCTAACTGTCAACAAACTCGTGGATCTTGTCTGACTCCGTCAGACAAGGAGGATAAGCAACAACAACTCTAAAATTGCATGAGTCAGTGGCAGATTTAAGGGGGGGGGGGCTAGGGGGCTGAACCCCCCCCCCCCCCAAAACACTGTCATTCATAATTGAATTTTGCAATTGTAAATTTTTTATTGGTCTAGAATAACACTTTGAAAAATCTTAGCCCCCCCCCCCCCCCAAAAGTCAAGTTCTGGATCCGCCACTGGCATGAGTAGGAATGATATTGAACAATTCTACCTCTAAATAGGTTCTGCAATTTAAGGAAGCAAATTTAAACAGAATATTGACAGTTATGCTGCATATAGAGAAAGAATGGGAATCTCAACACTTCTGCAGGGAATTTCATTATCAATCAGTAGCAAATATGGTAAAAGGGGGGGGGGTAGGAGGTGATCCCATGACTTATTATGAATGGGATTATATTAAGTTTCAGAATCTAATAAAGTAAGTTTGAAATGTAATCTGTTCCCCTCCCTTAAAAAAGAAAATGTTCAGTTGATTTATCTTTTTGAGGGACAGCACTTTTTTATGGGGAATACTTAAGAGATAATTATTTTGATATATTTGGATTGGGGGGGGGGGGTAATAATAGATAAGTATAGGGAATGAAAAAAAAATTCCCTTTTTGCTATTTGACTATTTTCATCTCTGACTATCTGATAATAGATTATTCTTTTGCATCCACGAATTGTGAATAAATCTGATGATTGGAGGTTTTATTTAGTATTTTGTCAAAAAAAAGTCGTTTTGTGACTTGCATATAGGCAAGTGACTTGCATATAGGCATTACTTTCCCTGGTATATGAAGAAGAGTTTACAATTGCTCAGCTATTGAAGAAGGTTATTAATTGCTGCCTTCCCTTCAAGTGCTCTAAAAGTTTTTACAATGTACCTCTTCAGTTTTGTAGTTTTAGTTTACTTTAGGTAGTTTTTATTCTATAATACATTATGTTTTTGAGAAATTGCTAAAAGAGTGTAGAAAATTTTCTGTTTATTTTATTGACAATATCATTTGCTGAAGTAAATTGCTAATACCCAAACGTCCTTGATTTTTTTCCTTAAAAAGTGGTTTTCTCTTAGCTCCTTAAAAAAAAAAAAAAAAAATATATATATATATATGGTCCCCTTTTTCACCTTTTTGTAACAAAAATTGAGTGGGAGCCCTGTAGTTACTGTATTCATTTCTTAAATTTTTTTGATATAACTTTAATATAGGAGACCCTTGGTGGCTTTTAAATTTTTGTTGTCATTTTGGCAAGGAATTAAAACAGCTATTGCAATTGTTTAAGTAAAGATCTTGATGAGAAACATCCAAGCTACTATGATGCCAAATTTGGAATTTTGCGAAGGGGTTCTATACTGAAACTGTTGGATGGATATATATCAGATTGCATTCATTCAGATCATTCTCAGCTCATTGTGTGATATATCAGATTGTGTACATATATATCTCTTTGCATACTTTGTATATATTAGATGTTCCTCCCCCCCCCCCAAATATTTTGAAGCCAGAAATAACACATTAATCCAAAATTGGTATTTTTTGGTACATCTTTAGTTTTTGTTATTGTGGTAATGCATGATATGTACTAATATTCATATAATCCAGTGGCGGATTTAAGGGGGGGCTAGGGGGCTGAAGCCCCCCCCGAAACACTGACATTCACAATTGAATATTGCAATTGTAATTTTTTTAATGGTCTAAAATAACACTTTGAAAACTCTTAGCCCCCCCCCCCAAAAGTCAAGTTCTGGATCCGCCACTGATATAATCTTATGTAACTGACAACATACTTTTATTCAATAGTATACAAGGTTTTTAAAATTTACTTAAGAATTTTCCTGTATAGAATAGCTGTGGTCTTTTTGATGATAAATATTTACAAAGTGGCTGTGAGATTGCCAATACGGTGTTTACTCGTGTAATAGTCGCATGTCCATTTTGAAGCTGAAAAAATCATTCAAATACTTTCCCCGCCTAAAAGAAAATCCATAAGAAATGAGTCTTTTCTTTTGTGTGGACAACTAATGAAAAGACTATTTCATAAACAGTACTTAAACGGTCAACATTTGGTAAGTTACTTATTTATGTTTTTATATACCAGTAATGTTTAAGCATTAGAGTGTATAATATTATGTAGGATACATTTCCTTGCACAATAGTCGCAGCTAGTCTTTCACAATAAAAAAATGGCAAAAATAGTGTGGCTATTGCACGAGTAAATGCGATAATACAATGTTGGCATTTTATTGATCTTTATTAAAACAATTTTAAACTGTCATTTTGAATAAATAGATAAGTAGACTAGAAATATTATTTTCTATGCCTTTAATTATTATTTACAGGAGTATTTGATTGGGATGTTTATCTAAAAGAATGCAATGCAGTGGCTGCTCCTGCATCTTGGTTTAAACAGGTAATTATCAATTTTCATATTATGAGAGTCCTATTCTAGTTGTATAGTAAGCTGAAATTAAATTAATAATCTGTGACTCATATACTTTCATGTAAATGAGTTAGTTCTGAAAATTGATAAAATTGTATTGTAATTTATAATTCTAGGATAGGTACTCCAGTGATTGGCATGCTCTAGTAATTGGCATCTATCCCGAAATAATTAATAAATAAGAAAAATAATAAAATCATATATTTTACATATAAGAATTTTAACATTTTATGTCAAACAGTGGAGCATAGGGTACTAATAACTGGTAAAATGAATAACTAGCACTGTCAAACACTGGAACATAGGGGGCCAATTACTGATAAAATGAAAAACTGGCAGTGTCAATTACTGGAACATTGAGTTTGTGTCAAATAAAAATTCATAAAAAAAAATAATAATTGTTATCAAATGTATATATTTTAACATATATGTGGTTCTGAATGTCTTTCATACCATATGTACTAACTTAATATTTCTAAAAATATTTTCTGATGACTAGAACATTAAAAACATCAGAGATTGCTCTAAAAGTGTCAATCACTGGTGCACTTACCCTACATGTTTTTTTTTTTTTTTAAGAATTTTTCTCCCTCTCTCCTTAACCATTAGATTGTAGGTTCAAGGCCATACGAGTAAATGTTTATACAATGAGTAAATACTATGAGGGCTGACACAAGCAACAATTATTATTTTTGTACCACTATTAACATAACATAAAATCTATAATACATTTATGCAGGCAAAGTAAAGATTTACCTAAGGAAATATATTATAAATTTTATTTTATGGAAATAGTGGTATGAAAAAATAAAAAAAATGCCCTGATACTATGAATACCCAGCAATTTCCATGTATTTTGAAAACTCCCCACCCTTTTTTTTCTCCCCCTTCTCATGTGCCAGATTAGCTTTGATTTTATAAATATAGAGATGACAGTAGGAGAAAATGTTCAAATTTTCAATGCTCAACCCCCCCCCTCCCCCTCCAACCCCAAAAAATTGTGTCTACTAAAGTGCTCATCTTAGCGTACACCCATTTCCAGAGTTGAATAATCTCAGCTGCATAGTCTCGGCTTTTGAATTCTATATCTATACTGATAAAATGCAGCAATGGTATTTATGTAATATATATGTCAATTTGAATTATGAAGGTTTGCTACAGAAAAGGGGGTGATAAAATTCATAACATTCAGTAAAATTTTATTTATAAGTTTATAGAATATATGCTTAAGGGAATTTCTGCCTTGTAATAAATAAAATTGCTGACTGCCTAAATACCATTCTAACCAAATCTTCACTGAGAAATATATGGTCAAATTTGTTTTTTATGTCATCAGAGTTTAAGAGAATTTTATCAACTGAACAACTTATTTTAAAAAAAGTAATAATAATACACTTATTTGTAAGCTTTGCTGCATTTTTTAATAGGAGCATGCATGAATTGTTTTGGAATAACTGTAAAAAAATTTATTTATTATTTGAATATGTAGGATAATATTATTTGTTAAACAACTTTTCTGTATTATTGAGTTTCCATTATAAAGAATGTTATAAAAACATTGACTTTTTTTTAAATTATTTTATTTATTTATTTATTATTATTATTTTTTGTAATAACAGTCAAAATGAGTTTTACACTGTATTAGTTTGATGTTTATTTATTTTTTTAAGGACTTTTTTGTTTAAAATTTATAACAGTAAAAATATTTTTAAATACCTAATTATTCTAACTTATTTTATGTAACAATATTATTCATTATTTATAGCATACAATACCACCCAAAAATGAATTTAGAATTGGCATGAAGTTAGAGGCATATGATCCAAGAAATGTAACATCCACATGTATTGCAACAATTGTAGGTATACAAGGTCCGCTTCTTAGACTACGGCTTGATGGAGGCGATAATAAAAATGACTTTTGGCGGTTAGTTGATTCTTCTGAAATTCATCCTATTGGACACTGTGAAAAAAATGGAGGAATGTTACAACCCCCTCTTGGTTTTCGCATGAATGCATCTTCTTGGCCCATGTTTTTACTAAAAACTTTAAATGGTGCAGATATTGCGCCTAGTAAAATATTTATGAAAGTAAGTGCTTATGAAAAACCTATATTGTATATCTTGCTGTTTTATTTCCTTTTTTCAGCAGAATTATCCAATTCTTAAAAATTCATTTGCAGATTAAAAGTTATCAAATATGTTGTTTATACAAGTTTTATATTTTATTGTCTGTAAATTATTTATAAAGGAAAGCAAAATTTAAATTGTGTTTTTTTTTTTTTTTTTTTAAGCATAAGTCTATATTTTCACCAGTCTTGTAGCTTTTAGTAAAATATTACAACTGATAAATATATTCTGACCTAAATTTCTATTTAAACAAGATTTGATCGGGTCTAAGAAAGGGCTTATAAAGTCTTATTTTTATTTTTCATTTTTAAAAGCAGTAAAGCAGTTAGAAGCATTTACATTTTATATTAATTGTCTCAAAGCACTTATTTTTCTTTGTAAACATTTTTTTTTTTTTTTTTTCGTGACAATATCATAAAAGTATTTTTTATTTATTTATTTTTTTTTCATTTGACCTCTTATTAGCATCAGATCAGGGATAAAAATTCTTATGTTTCCCTTCAGGAAACACAAGAAAGCTTTTTAAAAAAAAGTGCTCCGAGACATTTTTAAAATTTTTTTATATATATATATATATATTTTTTTTTTTTTTTTTTTTAATGATGGACAAAATGATAATTCCTTATAATTACTAATTTACTAGGAAGGGAAAATGAGGATATAGGTAAATCTCAGTGTTTTGGCATACCAACAAAAGGTAATGGTGTTTGCAGTGATTTATTAAATGATACAGAATAAGAACTTTGCTTAAAAAAAAATTGCAAAGACATGCAATAGTTGTTTCAGGTTGAAGTAATTAAGCTCAATTTTTCGTCAGACACCCATTAAAATATGCATATTACAGTCGAACCTCTTTAACATGAATATCAAGGGTAACAAAAAAATTGTTCATGTTATCAGTATATTATGCTATCAGTAAGTAATCTTTATATAACTAAACAAATCTTCATTTTGTCGGGGACTGGGGAAACAGTTCATGTTAAAAGTACTTCACGTTAAGTGTGTTCACGTTACGAGGTTTGACTGTATTATGAAAATATTTACATTTTCGTGTGTAGTATATAGCTTGTAAATAAGCAGGCACGCTCCAGTCCATGAATATTCCCATAGTAAGATTATATTATATATATAACAAAGCACAAATATCACTTGTTCAGGAATAGTATTCTACAACTTATTTCGGTATATATCGTATACAAATGCATAGGCTCAATGTTCAATAGAATTCACTCAAGGGTAGATATCCTCCTTTTGTATACCGTGAAGAAAATCAGTGATGAGAAACGATATGTTATACAAAAATAATAATAATAATAATCTTTTTAGAAATTTTTTATTCATGAATTCATCAACCGTGAATATTTATTATAATCAAATTGGAGTGTAAAGGTTGATATTTTTATTTGTTACCAACTATGCGAAAAATACCAGAGCTGGGAATCGAACCCGGGCGTTAAGCGGAGGTGCCCGGGTTCGATTCCCGGCTCTGGTATTTTTCGCATAGTTGGTAACAAATAAAAATATCAACCTTTACACTCCAATTTGATTACAATAAATAATAATCTTGTTTAAATTATGAAAGGGTTTACTGATTCTGCAAACCCTGAACTACTATTTTTCCACCAAATTTAGTCAATAATCTTATCAAATTGCCCAGTTTGTCATCAGTGGTAAGATTTGCATTGTTAAAACTTGAGTTAGTGGTCAATTAAAAAAAAAAAAAAATTAGTTTACAGTTGCCAAAGTTTGTAAACTTTAACTTCAATAGGAAAAGAGTTCTAGAATGATCCTTTGGTTTACAGTACAGAACTATCTACTTCTAAAGTTCTAGAAAACATTAATGAAACTATAAAAAAAAAGAAGAGTCATTATTGATGATTTCCACTAGATGCCTGTTTTTTTACAAATTACTTTCTACCAAGTATTACATTTGAAGTGCAAATGGATGAAAAAGCAGCAACAGGCCTTATAAATAAAGCGAGATGTTTGGGAAAGGAAGACGGTTGTCCTTTTTAATTATGGAAGTAAACTGAATATGAAATCAATCACATTAACCAAAAAAAAGTGAACTTGAAAGAATTTTATTTTAAGGGACAAGTAGGAAGAGATGTTATATGCTTTTAAACTAACGTACCATATACTAAGTATGTTGGAATTTTATGCAGCTGTTCATGTGTAACATCTGAATAGGGCTTATATGTCTTCAAACAAATTTTTAGAATTTTTTTATTTTTTTTACTTTACTGTGAATGTGATACCCATTGGCGTACCGACAGGCCGGGCTACGTCTGGTCATGAGAGGGCTGCTTAACTCTTTCCTTACCAGAGCGTACCCAAACACCCGTATATTCAGACGACCGAGAGTACCTGGATGTATTTGTCCCCCACTTTTCTCTTTAGTATACCTGTCAAAACGGTTGTCAAAGGGTCTGCCTGAAAGATAATCCTCTCTTTGTTAGCCTCTTCTCAAAAAAGGGATTTTTTTTAAAAAACTTTAAAAGGGAAAAATAAAAAAAAAATTTCTATCACGTTTTGAAGAAAATAAAATTATACTTATTAAAACTTAATTGATAAACATTGTTAACAAATCATTTTTAAAACAAAAATGGTTTTAAAAATACATTTAATCAATAAATGAATTAATATTTAAAGAAAATAAAATTTTATTTTTAATCAGAATTTCCTGATAGACAAGTAGTTAAAAAAAAAAAAAAAGAAAAAAAAAGTTAAATAAATAAATAAAACATTAACTTTTTTTCAAGTTATTGTGCATTATTAATAATAAAGTTGTTAGTAATATTTTTGCTTAGAAAATCAAAAATAAAACCTTCAAATTTAAATTCTATGACAACAAGCAATATATCTATTTCAGCCAATAATTAAGATTTTCCTTTTCTTTATTTCTTTTCTTAAAGCAAAAAAAAAAAAAAAAAAAAAAAAATCATGAATTCAAATTATTTCTATAACTAAAAATGTGCATCACTAGCTTCTTATGAATAAAGCCGTATTAAATGAACAAAGGAAATTGTATTTTACTTAATTTACAGCAACCTCATTTTACTTATTTCATGGGAATCTCATCCCCCTCCCCTTTTCCCCCCCAAATTATACTTAAATTACTGTTTTTTATTTAGTAAAATTCTGATTTTTTTTTTTTTTTTTTTTTTTTTTTTTTTTAGCATTTATATAAATTATTAAATATTAACGGAATTTTTTTTTTTTTTATTGATATTTAAGACTATGTAAAATGGAGTTTTTCTGTAACACCAAAAGAAATAGGAATGAATCAGCATTTTTCGTATGTTACTCGCAAAACAATCAAAAATTCTTTTTAATATTTTTTTTTTCTTAATTTTCAAATATTTTTTAACAGTAATTTCTGTCAGTAAACAGTAAATTATTATTATTTTTTTTTAATATATGTTTTGTTGTTTACAGTTGTTATTCAACATAGATCGCAAACTCATAGAATATATATACGTGTGTGTGTTTATCAATTCAATATCTCATATATTGTCAGTCCTTGAGTATAAAAAAATACAACCATATAAGCGGGGGACCATTTATATGGAACAAGATAAAATTCTTTTGATCAAGTAATTTTTCTGTTACTCTCTACATCTGAATGTAATCGTATTTTTTAACAAGGAATATTATCTTCATATTTCTTTCCCACTATTTTATTCTATAAAATATTTTTCATGTAAATTTCGAGAAGACAATCATTTTGAACCATAAAGAGATCTTGCAGGAAACAAAATTTCTAAATCATATAAAAATAAATAAAAATAAACAGATATGATGTGTTATTCTATCTATTTTAAGGTAAACACCCCCCTTCTTCCCCTACACAGCACACTTCAAAATTCTTTCAGTGACTGACATGATTAATCATTGAGGGTTCAACAAAAGCAATCTTTCAGGAATTTCACTTTACATCTTATCAGCTTAAAAATTGTGTGGAATACAATATGTAAGATAATAACTATGTTAATTGTAAAAAGTAAAATTGCAACTACCTTTGAAAATGAAATATGAAATAAAAATACCTAATTTAAGATGACATATAACCGATAACAAAGAAATGAAAGTGATAATATAAGCAGTGCGACAATGCAGTATTCTTATTAAGTTGGACGGTTCTTTAAAAAATTGACCTTTTAAGGGAAGGGTGTAAATTTTTTTTATATAAATAAGTGATTATAAACCCGTTATGACTGTATATATAATACGATTAATGAAAATGTAAAGATAATAAAAAGGGCGTGTATAAAATAAAGGTACATCGATTAGTCGTGTACAAAATATTTTGAGAAATCACTTTACAAACAACTCTTTTCTGTTGGCTTTTATTTATTACACATTCAATTCAAAAAAGGTGAGATTTTAAAAAATTATTAAATAAATGTGAAAGTCATTTGAATTTCCTCTGCTTCCTAATTTTCAATGATAGATAGGATTAGTAAGTAGTGAGATAAATCAATTTGATATATTATTTGAAAATCAGCTAATCTGATAATTTTTATTAAAAGGTTGTCTGAGTGAGTAATGCTGACCGGGGTGTCGGCCTGGATAGCTCAATTAGTAGAGCCTTGACCTTGTAAGTCAACGATCCGGGGTTCGACTCCCGGTCCAGGCATTATTTTCACTCAGTCGGAAAAATAAAATTTCAATAATCTGATAATAATTCAAACTTGATAAATATAAATGAATAAAAAACATGTAAGTTATAATATATATATATGAATACACATAAATTTGAAAACTATGCAAAACAAGAGCAAAATCATATATGTAATTTAATTAGAAAGTTAATTATTTATAGTTTGCAATAAATTTTAAAAAATGATGAAGTGATATGCTATCTCTAAATTTTTACCTTCGAAGTACAGAATCTGGATATTTAGTTTAAATCATATTAATTGAAAATTGTATATAAAACATTATTTTACGTAGAATTTGCATGTATTTTCTCTTCTACATTAAAAAAATAAATAAATACTTGTAGCTATAGACAGCAATATATATATATATATATATTCTAACAACTCTATTTTATTTACTTTCCAAATTTAATAACTTTTAAATTGTAGTTATAATGCTTACAAAAATAGTATATTTTGAAAAAAAAAAAATTACGTAACAATTAATGTAAAATACATGGAATCCTGGTATACTATGTAATGGTAAAATATATTTCTGAAACCGATTGTTTAAATTACATTAGTGCTGCATTTTATTGCTTCTTTGATTTAATTTCCTGTCCAGTGGACGAGGGGTAGCTGCTCTTATAGCTGGTAGACGTGAGGTGCTGGGCTCAATCCTAGGTTGTGCTCGTTGACCTAGCTATTCGGAGTTTTCTGTGGTATTCCCCAAAACTTGCGTATAGGCTGGCTAGAACCCTTTAGAAAGATATCTCTCCATGGAGGGCACTCTTCCTTCAGGCGTAGGAGCCTTGTACAGTCAATTGGTTTTAACCCAAATACCACCACACCACCTAGATCTCGTTACCTAGTAAATAACTTTCGAAAGCAGAAGAAAATTCTTGTTAAAATAATATAATTACACAAAAATAAAATGAAACAAAGTACTTTTTTTTATAATGATTGTATGAATTTCTGATGATAATTTTTCTCCAATACAGCAATAGTGCATAGAGTATTAAAAAATATATATCTGATTCTTTCGTTAACAAGTAAAAGTTCTGCTATCTTTGAAGTAATTTATTACGTGAAAATTAAGAAAAGATTAGAGATTTGACAATATTTGTTTATTTATTATTACTTTACAATTTTAAAGCAATATAAATATCTTTTACTGAAAATTAATTATTTAAAAAAATATTTATTTTCTTCCATAAAGTGTTGCTTTTAATACCATCAGAATGATTTATTTTGAATCACCTGAAAAAATTCTTTTTATCATTATTATTATTATAAATTTTTGTATGCTTATTTTCCTATTCAAAAGTATGTTTAGAATTGTACCCTCAGTACTCAAACTAAATTTTTTTTAACATTTTCATGTTTCACTGGAATATGCTTTTGTCATTATCTATCCCTTTTACTCTTTTGTATTTTTATATAGTATTTTCTATGTAGAAGATTATTGCAAGCAAAACTGAACATTTTCTTAGAATCTGCTTTACAATACGAACAAGAAATTAACTATGTACAATTGCAATAGATTTTTAACCTCTTTCAAGGTTTTTTTACCCCTGGTAGGTACAATTCTATTGAAAAATTTCCCTCTAGATCTATTCCAAGGAAAATACTTATACTCTTTGATTTACTCCCTCCCTTTCGAAGACTGATTACTTTCGCTTTGACATTTGAGTCGAGAAGAAGGGGAAAATTTTTTTGGGGCGTTTCGATATTTTAGATTCATAGCTGAATTGAAGCTATGGTAAAGAAAGGGTTAAGAAATTTAAGTTATATGTATATGTATTTGGAGAAGTTGCCGTGCCATTATTTTAACTTAAAACATTCACTGTAATTTCAATTTAAGTTGTAGGTTCCAGCCTAAAATGCTATTATGTACAAAAAGTGACCAGAAAACGGAAACCCCAAAACCAAAAGAGCACATTTATTTAAGGCCTGACTAAGACAAGACAAGCAGGTCAATGTCCCTGATCCATACATTGGGTTGGGCTTACAAAACAATTTTAAAACTTATTTGTCTTTTTATGGGTATAAATTTAAGTGAAGAAGTACAAGGGGTCTTCTGAGAGAGGAGGCCACAGTGAAATGTTTGGCCCCACGGTTTGAGACTTATATGTCTGCCACTGGTGATACCATGCCTGGAGACTAATATAAAATAAAGAAATACTTAAGTTCACTTATGAAATTTGCACTTAAAGAAAAAGTTCATCTGCACTGTTTATTTACCGCCAAATATGACTATTCGCTCATGTGACCTCAATAGGCTTATTTTACAACTGCTGTCCCCTTTTTTAATTCTTGATGATTTAAACGAGCACAATCCACTTTGGGGTAGTCATGATATTAATCTGCATGGACAAATCATTGAAGACTTTCTCGCAGACAATAATTTATGTATTTTAATTAATGGTGACAATACATATTTTCATGAACTTTCCAGAACTTTTCATGCAGTAGACCTTGCCATCTGCTCTCCTACTCTTTATCCATATTTGAATTTCGTTGTAAGTAACAATCTTCATAATAGTGACAGTTTTCCATTATTTTTATCTTTTTATAATTTTAATGAACATAATCTTGGAAATCCACATGATATGTATGACAAGGCAGACTGGACTGCTTTTACTATTAATGCAACTATTAGTGAAATGATTGAGGGTGATATCAACAAAGCAGTCACTGATGTCACTAATTGCATTATAAATTCTGCTAACATTACTATTCCAAAATCTTCTGGGCATCTCAATAAACATTCAAAGCCGGGGTAGAATGATGAATGGAACATTGCAAAAAGAGAGCAATAGAAAATTTGGGGGATTTTTAGAAGGTACCCAACTGCTGCTAATTATATTGCATTTGAAAAAGCAAGGGCAGGTGCACGAAGAATCCATAGAAAATCATAAAAGGATTCCTGCATGTGTCCAGCATTACCTCCAATATAAGCAGCAAACAGCTTTGGCATCGTGTGAAGAAAACAATGAGAATTTACTCTAATCTTAGTATTTCATTTTTAAAGGTTACTGGCCAAACGATCACTTCAGCAAAAAATATTGCAGATACCATTTGTAAAATTTTATCTAACATCTCTAGCACAAACACCTATTCCAAACCCTTTCTGACTTATAAATACAATTCTGAATGCTCAACAATAAACTTTAGGTCCTGCTCATCACAAGATTACAATAGCCCATTTACTAAAAATGAATTAAACAATAGTTTGAAACATAGTCATAACTCTGCCCTTGGCCCTGATGGCATTACATATCTGAAGATCAAACACTAATCAAAACGGTCTCTTAAAAATCTTCTTCATCTGTACAGTAGGATCTGGACTAAAAATATTTTTCCAGTTGCTTGGCACGATGCCATTGTCATTCCTTTTCCTAAACCCGGCATACAACAGACCCAAAAAAGTATAGACCAATTACCCTGACTAGTTGCTTTTGGAAACTCCTAGAAAAAATGGTAAATACTAGGCTGGTTTATATTCTTGAAAAGAATAACTTAATCTCCCCATGGCAAAGTGGTTTTAGACGTGGCCACTCATCTATTGATAATATTTTACTGCTAGAGACAAATATTCGGAAAGCTAATGCAATACATAACCATTTGGTTTCAATTTTTTTTTTTTTTTTTTGTATGAAAAAAGCTTATGACAAGACATGGCACCATGGCATTTTAAAAGATATTTTTAACTTGGACTTTCAAGGAAACCATCCCATTTTTATTGAAAATTTTTTGAGAGTCGGATGCTTTCAAGTTCGAATTGGTTCATTTTATTGAGATTTTTACTTTCAAGAAGAAGGTGTACCTTAAGGCAGTGTCTTGAGTATTACACTCTTCTTGTTAAAAATTAATGACATCCTCAAAAAAATCCCACAAAGTGTCCACGGCAGTCTATATGTTGACAACCGGCAAATCTCTTGCCAGGGAAATGACATGCGCTTCATTGAATGCCAATTGAGCCGTTCAGTGCACACATCGACTAACTCCACTTTTTGAAAAATCTTAAATTTTATGTCAAAGCACTTGGTATAATCATAACTTTTTGTATTTATAATAACTTTCCGGAATAATAAAGATTAGCACCGTTAAATGGCAAATTTTTTTTGGCCATTGAATAATAAGTAATTTATTTCAGAAGCCATTTCGATTAACTCCATACTCTAATGTAAATCGTTTCGGTAACGCTGTATCTGTTCTGGCCGTGCATCGACGCTTATTTGTTTTTAAACAGCGGAAGATGCTCTCTCCCTCTCAATAATATTCGTAACAAAATCGCATCGGTAAACAGATAAAAAGAACAACGTTTACAGTAGACTTTACCTGTAGTAAAAGTAATATATTTTTTTCTTTTAAATTATACTGCTAAAATATTAAATTATACTGCTAAAATATTAGTTAATGCGCTGGATAAAGTTAGAAAGGTCCAAACCCTATCTCATACAATTCAAATGTGACTATAATGAAGATACAGAATTTCAAACCATTAATATAAGAAAATCTTTAGTGGGTAGACCGCAAAGTTTGAAAAATATAGATCAGCCTTTATTATATCCTAAAAGTAGAACTGTGACAAGGGAAAAATGGAGAGACATGATGGACCTGCTAAAATTCATTCCTCCTGTTAAACACGATTACTATAAGAACTTGTCAACAAATCGAAATGACGAATCCTCGCATACAGCTGATGAAGAAGACATTATTTATAATATTGCTGAATCATCCCAAAGAATAATGCCGCTGACATAAAACTGCTATGAATTAATTACAAAAATTATAATATAACAGAACTGACAACATACATTCTTATGGAAAAGCTGTGATAAAAATGTATAATAACTAACTTTTTCTGTAATAAAAAACTTAAAAATGTAAAGACTTAATTTAACTTTATTACTTTTTTCAGTTGCCAAATCGATTAACTCCACCAGTCACATAAAAACTGTAACATTACTGACGATTGTTTGTTGGCTATTCTTTCTTATTAATTTTATACACCGTTAGATGAAAGCTATATCTGCAATTATGCATTCTACATTATATATTTGAATTCATATTATCAGAGGAATTTTAAAAAACAATATACATTACATCATCGCGTTTCTCAACTTTTTGTTTTATGGAGTTAATCGATGTGTGCACTGAGCGGCTCAATTACTACTCGCTGTTAAAACTATCATTAAAATGGATTAATGAAAGTGGTTTTACTTTTTCTAGTGACAAAACACAGTGTGTGCATTTTTGTCGCAAGTGAGGTCTTCACCCTGATCCACAGATTTTTATAAATGACTGACTTATTTTTGTAGTTGACTCTGCTGATTTTTTGGGTGTAATTTTTGGCAAAAAACTCAATTTTAAGCCACATATTTCATATTTAAGGAAGAAATGTGACAAAATTTTAAACCTTTTAAAAATACTGTCAAACACATCTTGGGGTGTAGATCATATCTCGTTACTAAAAATCTACCATTCTGTTATCCGTTCAAGATTAGATTACGTCTGTGAAATTTATGGGTCAGTTCCTAATTCCTACCTTAAAAAACTTGACACAATTCATCACACTGCTCTAAGGATATTCTCAGGTGCCTTTCGCACTTCTTCAGTCCTTAGTTTATATGCTGACTGTATGGAGCCATCCTTACTCACTTTAGACAACAGTTATCTTTGCAACTGTAGTACTGTATTCTTTCACATCGTAATCATTCAATTCACCCTCATATAAACAGCAGTAATGATAATATTTTTCTAAATCGTCTATCATGCAACCCATATTTTGGCCTGAGAATTAAGACCTATCTGGCAGGTGCATCTCATCTTCACACCAAAGTTCGTCCTAGGGCTCTTTTAAATATGACTCCTTGGAATTTTCAGATTATTTCTTGCCTTCATCCTTTTAAAGATTTTGACAAATCTAACACAGATGCCTCAATCTTTCAGATACTTTATGCCACACATCGAAGTGATTTTCTTGTCAAGATATTCACTGATGGCTCTAAGGCTGGAAATCAGGTCGGTTGTGGCAGTGGCGGATCCAGAACTTGACTTTTGGGGGGGGGCTAAGATTTTTCAAAGTGTTATTCTAGACGAATAAAAAATTTACAATTGCAATATTCAATAGTGAATGTCAGTGTTTTGGGGGGGGGCTTCAGCCACCTAGCCCCCCCCCTTAAAATCCGCCACTGGGTTGTGGTGTTGTTTCTGGGGACACTACTTTCAGCTATGAGCTCCTTAGCTCCTTCTCCATTTTTTCAGCAGAGTTTTTTGCTATTGAAGTCGCTCTGAAATTTATTTTATCTCATTGTAGTAGAAAATTCATAATTTACTCAGACTCAAAGAGTGTTCTTGATTCTCTCTCTTCTAGCTCTTACACCCTGTCTTTTATATCAGTTTTAAAAACATATAACGACCTATTGAAAAAAGAATTTAATATTTTATTTTGTTGGGTTCCTGGACATGTCGGAATTAAAGGCAATGAAGCAGCAGACAAAGCTGCAAGGCAGGCATAAGTTTTTTTAAACTGTCCTGTTCCCTGTGATGACATTAAGCATAACACTTAGAAACTTTTTCAGAGATATTTGGCAGAGGGAGTGGAATAATCAAAACAATAATAAATTACAAGAAATTAAACCTCAAATTGCAATCTGGCCTATGCTTACTCCTAGAAAATATGATGTAATTATTACTCGTCTGCAAATTGAGCATTCAAGACTTACGCATAAACATTTATTACTTGGTCAGCAGGAGTCGACTTGTCCTAAATGTCACTACTATGATTCACTTACCATTCGCCATATACTCACTGACTGACCTTGCCTCTGTCATTTGTATAGACATTATTTTGTACTGTCTTCACCAAATCTGACGAGACTTTTGGGTATTAATCCTCATGCTGAATTGACAAATTTTTTAAAGAAAGCAGGTTTTTACTGTGAAATTTGATGTTTGTTTCATTTTTTCATTCCTTTTAATGTGACTTTTTTATTTAGGGCAATCTGAATGTGGTAACCCATTCAGTTGCCGTTTTTTTCCCTAACTTCTTCAATGTAAAATAAAATTATAAAATTTTCCTGGCACAGTATATCCAATTCTCGATCTTGCACCATAAAAAGGCCAAACAACCAATTAACCATCAAATTATTTAAATATCTTTTACAATTTTTTTTCCTTTTTAAAGTCTAAGTTTTTAAGCCTATGGATTTGCCACTCTATTTTAAAAATTATTTTCTTACAACATGCTTTATGAATTTATGTTTATAGGAACCTTCAGCACCCAAAAAAAATAGATTTGAAGTTGGAGTGAAGCTAGAAGCATTAGACAGAAAAAATCCACATCTGATATGTCCTGCTACTGTTGGTGCTGTCAAGGATGATATGATATTTGTAACTTTTGATGGATGGCGAGGAGCATTTGATTATTGGTGCAGATATGATTCAAGAGATATTTTTCCTGTCGGCTGGTGTAAAGCAAGTGGGCATCCATTACAGTTACCTGGAAATAAAGGTATGAATAACAGCATAATGGTGTATATAATATGTAATTTAAACAAAATTATGTACTGAAATTTAAATTTATTGAATTTTTGTTGTAATATTGCTGTTTATTGTTCAATTTATATGTTGCAATTCATAAACTTATTCACAGATTGTATAGGGTAAAGTCTCAACAAAAATGTCATTAGGCTCAAATTATTATTATTTAAGTATAAATTAATTTTTTGTATGCAGAAAAAAGGTCATATATATATATATATATATATACATTTTTTTCCCCACAGAACAGCAATACAGTTAAACCTTGAAAATCTAGATTCGGTGGGACCGCAGTGATTCTGGATTTTTGAATTTTTTGAATTTTAGAGGTTTATAAAAAACTAATTTTTTATGCCATTATAATAACATACAAAATGCAATATTTATGCTAGTGAAAATAAACGACAACCAAATTGGCGAATTAAATAATAAACATGAATATAAAAAAACACTTATGCTGAACTAAAATAATATAAACACAATAAATTAAAATATAATAGACTACAGGTAATGCCTTAAACTATTTATTCATTAAAAATATACTCAAATAAAACTATGGAAAGTGACAAAGTATTTCTTTTGTTTATTTATTTGTTTTTTAAATGTTTTCATTAATTGAAAGATGTTTGACTCTAATAGGAATATTGTTCCTTTTCTTTTTCTTTTTCTTAATTCAGTTTTAACCCTTTTGTTTTTGTAAAGAATAAAGCCTTTAATTAACAGTCAATCGGTATGAAATTGTCAGATTATGCCCATATTTATGTATCTGGGGTTCAATTAAAAGGATTTTAAACTGCAATCGACAAAAAATGGGGAAATCAGGTACAGCAAAGTCTTATTTTAAAAATAAAACTAAAATAGGAAAAAGTCTGGACTTTAGAGATTTTTGGATTTTGGATGTCCAGATTTTCAAAGTTCAACAATACATAATATTTCAATTTCTTAGTTTAAACAAGTACATAAAATATATTTTAGTTATATTTCTTAAACTTTCTTGGTATTAACAGAAGACAATATATAAAAATTCCGATTAAAAATTCATCTTCTTAATTTATATCCTTTCCAGAAGTAAATTAGTTAGCATGTTCTTTTTAAAGAATTCTCTGTGATGCTGTATGATAAATAATCAAATGAACAAGACATAATCAAGCTGTTTTTCACATAATACAATATTTTAATTATGAAATTTTCAATAACTTATTAAATAATTTATATTGGAATATACATGTATATACATATATATACCTATGTGTGCGTGTGTGAATTGTGACTTCATATAAAAATATCAGGATTGTTAAAAGCATAGATGTAGTAATCGGTAAAATCAGTCCTTTAAAAGTAATCAATTTTATATTAATGCATAGCAAATGTAAGCAAAGAGCAAAGAAAAATCAATGTAATTTAGTATCCATTTATTTGAATTTATTTCTATTTTGTAAATTAAGCTTGTGGAAATGAGTATGCATGTACTTTAAACTTACCGCAAATAGTAATTCCAACATTCTTTATTTTTTAATATAATAAAATTAACAATTTCAGGCTTCTAGTCAATATAGATGTATATTTTCCAATATATGGCTTCTACTATGCTTAATAGATCATCATCATTATATATATATATATATATATACATATGTCAGCTATTTAATTATAGGAACATTTTTTATTATTAAACATTTTATGTCATATGTTTTTTTATTTTTTGGTTGAATCTCATCTTAACTTTTCTTCATCTTTCAGCAAGTTCTAGTGGCAAATGTAAAATTAAATTGCAGTTACCATCGCCTAGCACAGTTCCACCCCCACCACCTCCTCCACCTCCACCATCTCAAGCGACATCTCTTCGTCCACCATCCCCTAGAGCATCTCAAAGTCCGAGTAGCAGCACTAGATCACGCACTAATACTAGTAATGGACTTAACAATTCAGAGAAAAACAGTACTCACAGTTCTTCACAAGTTACTTCTCCAAGTTCCACAGTATCTGAATCAGAAGAATTTGTTGCAGATGCAAAACCTCCCTCACCTGTTATACCTAAAGTTCAAGTCACTGAACCTGATACAAGTTCAGTGTCAAAATCAAGTCCATCTGGTAAATTAATATTTGGATGTATTTGACTTTTAATAAAATATGATTTCAGTGATACACCTAGAAATAAATTTTGGAGGGGCCCTGAGTTGTAGAGAAAAAAAAAAAAGCATATATATGCTCATATAAGTGGGGCCTTATTAACCTTTGAATCTAGGACAAGCTCAGTATTATTTCAAAGCTTCCTTTTACTTGGGAAAAGTTTTCTAAATTTTACACTTAGAAATAGAAACTTAGTAATGTTGCAAATTTTATTTGCAGAAATTTCTTAGCAGAATTCAGGTTAATGTTCCTTTTCTCCCCTTTATATTGTCATGTAAACTTATTATAGACTATATTTAACGCATCAAAATTTTATGATGTTAGATATGGAGTTAGATTTATTCTGAACTTGCAACAAATTGAAAAAATTATTCGAATATTTTGAAACTATTTTGGATTAAAAATAACGCTGGTCTGCAGTGGTTCGGTAACAATGGTCAAATTATTATTTTTATTATTAATTCCAATTTTTATTTAAATATCTGCAAGTAAAAATGTCCCACCACATCACATTTTTCTGTTAGAGTATCAGAAAATGGCAACTTTCACGATTTTTTATCATTTTCACAGTATCACAAGTGGTAACTTTTCCTGCTGGCAACCCAGAGTCCCGGCAACCATGTTTGTTCTATTTTTTTTTGTTAAAGTATCAGAAAATGACACTGACTAAGAACATGATTCGACACGGATTTATTTAACAAAGCAGTATTAAGTGTACTTTTTTTAGACAGGGATTATTGCTAGTGCTCAGATACTTTTGCTGCCGACTGTATCACACCTTTCGTGCTATCAACCCTGCCTCCTGGCCATCCTCTCTGCTGGCAACCCCTGTTTGGTATTCGTACCTTATCTGTTTTTTTTTTTTTTTCTGATATTCTAGTTAATAGATATTCTAGTTAATAGATATTCTTTGTTAAGTATGATTGTGCTGTTTTATAGTTAAAGTTTCATGTTCAAAATGGCAAGTTTTCAGTGTAGAACTTGTAAAACTGTACCCGATAAGTTTTGCTGTATTTGTGAACTATTCATGTTAAAATCAAAAGGTAGACATTTAACACAAGACGTAAAAAAGCCTATTTTTTGTATTTTGGTTTTAAAATAACAAATAATAACAATTCAATCATTTAGTGTATTTTCTGTGTTTTTATGTTCTACTTAGTCTACAATATGTATATTATCTCCATATCAACAGTATTCCATGCTAAATTAATAATATTGATAGTGATAATGCATGTCTTCTAAAGACTTTTGTACATTGCTTCCAGAACAGATTAAATAATCATAACAAAAAAACTGTATGTGTTATAGATTTTTCACTATTATTTTTTAGTTCTGCACTGCAGAATTAGTTGAAAATAGTTCATTTCCTTTCTATTACCCTCCAAAAAAATTTTTTTGTCAACTAGTGTAATTAGTCAAAATAACATTCTATTATTGCTGTTCCATTTAAAGAAAGAAAGAAAAAAAAAATCAAGATCCTGTTTTTCAATCATTTTGGGAGCTCTCTTAAATCTGAAGGTGAAGCCTGTGCTTCCTGAGCCATGTAGATGTTTAGTCCTGCATGTAAGTCAATCCGTTCAAGACAAGCTTGCTCAGAATGATAGTATACTATGAAGGTATATACAACATATTAAAGCTGTAGAGTGCACTAACCAAACAATCTCAAGAAAAAGGCCTTTAAAGTTTCAGTAACTACTTAAGTATAAATTATTTTGATTCATGATCAACACTCCAATGGCATATATATATACACACACACGCACAGTCAAACCCCATTATAGTGAATTGTCTTCGGACTTCATAAAAGTTCACTATATCTGGAGGTTCACTATAATCAAATGTTGATTACTAGTAAAATATGTGTTTGTGTTCAGTTGGGATCACTGAAAAAGTTCATTATAATTGAGAGTTCACCTTATCCCGGGTTCACTATAGCAAAGTTCGACTGCATATATATATATATATATATATATATATATATATATATATATATATATACAGTTATAATTATTATTTTTCTATTAACAATATATTTAATCTTCTACATTGAAAAAATAATAATAATAATAACATTGTTTTTTTTTTTTAATATTAAAATAACATAAAATGTTTAAAAAAAAAAAAAAAAAAAAAAAAAAGTTTACATAAATAAATAAATAAAATAAATAAAAAATAAAAATAAACTTTCACTGAAGTATATGAGTTATAACATGTTCTTTACACTCCTGAAGTTTCAAGATGATTCGTCCAGTACTGTTTGAGATATTTGATAGTGTAAGTAATGTAAAAAAATTTTCTTGAGGTGGATTTTTTATTCTTTTGCAAAAAGGAACTATATATCGGAAAGCAGTGGCAGTCCGTCATTAAGGGCCAATGAGTACAGCCCCACATAAATTTTTCTTGATTAAAATAATAATAATTCTTTTGTTTTTTGTAACTGTTAAAAAATATGTGTACAAAATGACGAACTACGTCCATCTAACATTTTCTTAATCTTCTTTCATTATCATTTATTTGTCATTATACTTTGACTGAGCAACCGCTACTTCCCTTTTCCTTATCAAATACAGTTGGCCGTTTTCAATCGGCCCGAGATTGGCATGTTTATTTGTACAGTTTATTCTACTAGAACAGCGAGTTAACAGATTTGGCGATGAACTACTTTATCAATGTTAGCATGCTGTAATTTTTTTGTTGATGGGCCCGTGAAGACTGGTCCCAAGGAAAAGAACTATAGGGAAAAAACTGTCTCCTTTAAAATATGTTAACCATACAATTTGCAGATAAAAATTGGCGACTTCTGCATTACTTTTTTGGTTCATTTTTTAGAGATATGTATGATAGTTTAAAAAAGAAATCTGGTAATAGTCAAAAATATGTTTCTAGATTAGCTTTTAAGATAAAAGCTCGAATAAGAATTTGAAACCTCTTTAACTAAAGTATTTTGAATTTAAATGAAAAAAAAAAAAATTGAAAAGGAAATATGATTGTGTTTTTTTTTTTTTTTTTCTCCCCATCAGAATTGTGTACTAAAACTATTATGCAAAAAAATTGTAAAATTTTTAGATAATTAATGGATTTACATGGATAAATGTATTAAATATCTGCATAAAATTGGGATTTATTATTACTATTAAATGATTTTTTCTTTTAAATACGATTTAATAGAAACATCAGCAATGTTTCTTTTCTCGTTTTTTTTTTTTTTTAAGATGATAGGCTGTCTTATTTCTTTCTTTATTGAAATTTAATTTAAATTATCTAAAATTAAGCTCTTAAAGTGAGAAACATGGTGTTTCTTAATAGGTATCCACATTACATTAATCATGACTTCCTAAATTTCAATATAACTTCTTACAGATTGGTTAAGGTCTATTTTATTTATTTATTTATTTATTTTTGAGATAAGAAACATGAATATAACATTTAAAACTCTATAATTAAAAGATTTAGGGATATAATTCGTACAAGCTAAATATTATTACACGCTGAGACATTTGAGTTTAAATTTTAATGGTGTGTAGTGTTAGGGTTAAAGCCAGTTGACTGAAAGAGGTCCTAGACCTGAGTGGTGTACTTGCTGTAGAGGGTCTTTCTAAGTGTTACTTATTTATGTGAGTTTCAGAGAAAACCATGGAAAACTCCAAATGTATATGGCGACGAAAGTGACCTGGTATTGAACTTGGCAATTCCCGTCTACCAGCTTCCAGATATTTAAATTTTGATATTCTATTGATCAGAACATTGCAGAATTTTGCAGTTATAGTTATAAAACTTTAATTTTTGAAATAATTTTATGCAGTTTTTCCATAAAGTTAAATTTAAGATTCACCATTTTTTTTTTCTTTTTTATCTAAAATATTATTTTTGCATCCCAGTTTAAAAATATATGTTTGAATAATGGTTTTGCCCCACCTGTGAAAACTTGCACGAGCCACTACTGTTGGAAAGTAAACCTTATGACAATTATGACCTTCATACTTAAATACAGACAGTAAATTTATAATTAAGTAATTTTAAATTAAGTGTATTTCAGAAAAAACAATAGCTCAGTAAATAGATATATCTGATTGTGGTGGTCTGAAGATTAAAGACCTATGTTACTACTCATATCGAAAATACAAAAAATAGTCCCTATACTGTTTTATAACAAATTCCTATGTGTAAAATGATCAGCCTTTTTTTTTTTTTTTTTTTTTTTTTTTTGTGGTGAAAGATTATCTTCACACAAGCAGAATGCATAAATATCTTATTATTATTGAGTTATATTAGTTACATTAGTCAAATTGAAAAAATAAATCAGTATTAATCTAGTCAAATTGAAAAAATAAATCAGTATTAATCAGATACTTTTAGAAATTAACTATGACGCTCAATATCCTTCTGTGAATATTGTGAACAAGTCTCCCTATGAAGTTACCCTGATAGTACATTGAACACTGTTACTGTTTACACTGATGCAGTTTTAAATTATTTTATGGATTGTATTTCAGTTGATCAAAATATACATTCTATTAAAAAAAAAAAAAAAAAAAAAATGACGCACCAAGAAGAAGTAATGCAAACTGGACACAAATTGACATACATACAGGTTTCGATGGAAAATGGAAAATTTTAAAGTTTGGCTGTCATTGAATGAGCATGCGACGCTGCAGCGGATCTTAACTGCACAATTGACAGAATATTAAAAATGAGAAATTTTGATTCCAGGTCATAAATTCTTCGAGAATTTCATTCCTTCTACTCAGATAGACAGTAACTATGCCTCGCATACAGGTGCATAAATAATATCCGCAGATGACAGCATTTGAGAGAAGTGAATGGAGTAGAACTGTCTTTAGTGATGAGTACCACTCCAATATGAGCCCCGATGACCAGTGAAGATGTGTCTGGAGACGCTCTGAAAAGAGGAGAGATTCCAACCTGACTGTCACCAGCTATATGGCCCGACAACCAGGAGTGATTGTCTGGAATGTCATTTCATTTCATAGCAGGACCCCTTTGGTTGTCATCCGTGGCATCTTTACAACACAGCGATACGTTGACGACATTCTATCTCCCGTTGTGTTTCCCTTCATATCACACAATCCTGACCATATATTTCAGCATGATAATGCCCGCCCATTCACAGAGATAATTTCTACTGCTTGTTTTCCTACTTGTCTAACATTATTTTGGCTGGTAAAGTCACCGGATCTTTCTCCTACTGAGGATATTTGGAGCATCATGAAGAGTCCTACAACCAGCTCAGGATTTTGCCGATCTAACGCACCAATTAGACAGAATTTGTCACGATATCTTGCTGGAGCATATCTGCCAACTCTTATCAATTAATGCCAAGCCGAATAACTGATTACATAAGGGTCAGAAGGGGACCAATGTGTTAATGACTTGTTGACTTTGTGAGGCCGTTTCTCTTGATTAAACCATCCAAATTTTCAGAAACTGTAATCATTTGTTTTTCTTCGCATGCACATCACATAGTTGTAAAAAAAATTATATTAAACAAATATTTATCCAAGGAAAAGGTTCCATCTTGAAAAAATTATATGTACAAAAACATACGCTTCATAATAATTGGCGATCTTAAAAAACCTGCCTTTTACAAAAATTGCCAATCATAACATCTATCTATAAAAAAACATCAGATGATTTAATGGAGTTTTTTTCAAAAAATTCAAATAAGGAAATAGCATATTTCTGTAATTAGTTGCAAAAATATAGATATTTAAGCAATGAGACATGCAAAAAAGTAGGAACTCTACTTATTTGTGGCTAAATAATAATGTTTTCAGGAATCAGCTTTGAAAAACAGCAGGAATTTTGTCTTGAGAGCTGTTGAAGCTATATAATTCTTTCAACCACGGTTGTGATTTTTTTTTTTTTTTTTTTTTTTTTTTTTTTTTTTAGCATAATTTAAAAATAACTTAGAAAAATAATTTAAAATTTTTAGTATCTTTTTAAAAATCTCTTGTTAAATATTTGAAAATTACAATTTACTTTGTATTTCATAATTCAAAAATCCTTTCTAAAAATGCAAGAAATTAAGATTTACAAGATTTAATTTATTTAAATATGTTTTATTTTTATTTTTATTTTTTTACATTATACATTTTCAATTTAACAATATTGTTTTTTATTCAGTTTGTGCATACATAAACCATGGATGTACAATTGGACCATATCTGAACTACAGACGGGTTGCCGGTTTACCAGTAAAATATGGACCAGGTTCTATGAACAGAGTTTTGCGAGAAGCTGTTCAGACATTCATTGATTGTTCTGAAAATGAAAAAAGTGTATTCAATTTATTAAAGGAAGGGAATGGAAAAGTGATAATAACAGGTAACACATTTGCTCTTTCACTTTTTATAGTAACAGTAACTTATTGAGAATCTGTTTTTCTTTTTATACATATTTGAGTAAAATAATTCTACTTTTTGTTCTTGAAGTAAAGTAGAAATTCAAAGAGCTGAATATCTCTACAGTCTCTGAAATTTTCTACTTTATTATCTAACAATATTTAAGATTATTCATGTATTTTATGGTTTTAGCAACAGAAATAATAATAAGGAATATATACATACTGTATATTTCCGATTATAAGCCGATCCATATATAAGCCGAGAGTATGTTTTTCCCTGCAGAAATTTGCCCAAAATTGCAAACTCGTGTATAAGCTGAATTAAAAAAATACAAGGTAATGTGCCCAATTTTTTTCTGCCGTGACTATCCATCGCACAGGGTTGCCGCTTGCACAGAAGGGTTGGTGGAGTCTTGCGAACACAGCTCCTCTAGTGCCAGTCGGCTCTGAGCTCCTGCAGAGTCAAAGTGCCTGTTTTAGTGAACCCTTGTGTGAGTACTCGGTCGAAATCAAGATGGAAAAAAACTCTCAAGCATAATTGTTGCAGTGCTGTGAAGACGAACCAACTTTTTGTACAATGTGGTAAGTGGTGACGAATCTTGGATCTTCTTGTACGACCCAGAAACAAAAAGACAAAGCACAGAGTGGCACACAACATCATCCCCACGCCCAAAAATGGCAAGAATGAGCAAATCGCAGGTCAAAGTGATGCTCATTGTTTTTTTTTTATTCCAAGGGAGTGGTCCATTTTAAATTTGTTCCACCTGGCCAAGCAGTCACACCAAATTCTACGTCAAAATACTAAAAAGGCTAAAGCAACTGGTCAATCGCATCAGGCACAAGATCAAGAATTCCTGGAAGCTGCACCATGACAATGCTCCCAGCCACACTGCCTGTATGATGACCGACTACCTGACCAAGGCCAGCATCTCAACGCTCCCCCTGTCACCTTACAGTCCTGATTTGCCCCTGCCTGACTTCTTTTTGTCCCCAAGGCAGCTTCGATGAGGTCACTAAAGGACATCCCTGTGACAGACTTTCAGGACGCATATAAAGCATGGAAATCACGATGGAACTAGTGTGTTGATGCAAGAAGGATGTATTTCGAAGAATATTGAGAAATTGTACGAATCGGTTCAATAAATTTCTTAAAATAAAAATGGGCGCATTACTTTCAGGACAGACCTTGTACTCTTTTGAAATTTGAGTATATCACCAAAACGGGTGAAAATATTGCCAATCTATAAAACTTTCAGGATAATCTGTCCAATGAAATTGCATGAAATGCATGCTTATCCAATATGGGACCCTCAGAATATTTAGGCACTTGAAAATTATCTTTGTTTTCATTATTTTGTTTTTACTTACAGCTTATTGAACCATTAAACCTTGGAAATCCGGACATTTTCCCAATTTTAGTCCAGCCATTATAACTAAACACCAAATATAAAAAAATAAATTAAAAATGTACTGACATATTCCAATATAATTTTATACCGTCTGAGCGATAATTAAAAACTTTAATTATTATAAAAAAAATGGCGATTGGTTAGATAACAGAAACGGGGAAAAAATAAATAAGTAAAATAGGAATAGGATTCTTACTACAGTGAAAATATTGCATTTTTAAACTCGCTATAATGTGGTCCACATAAATAGATCCGAAAGTGCAAAGCTTCATTTATTTAATCTTATTAAATTATTTCTCAAGTTAGGGCCCACCAGCGGCCGAGCAGTTCTGCGATCAAAGCTGGTCGATGGGAAGTGCCAGGTTTGATTCCAGTTCGCACTCATCAGCCTAGCTGTTCGGAATATCCTGTGGTTTTCTTGAAACTCGCCTAAATATGGGCTAGAACACCTTAGAAAGACCCCACGACGGACATTCCACCTATAGGCCAAGGACCCTTGCATAGACAATCAGCCTTAAATTATATAACCAACCATCCTCAAAAAAAAGGAAAAAAAACACTCTCGAATATTTACAACTACAAAGATAAATGCACTCTCTGTTTTCTCATTAATTCCGTTATCTCTTTACTCAACGGAACAATAAACAAAAATTTTCTTTCAGATGAAATTGTATCCACTTCTTTTTACCCTTTCTCTCGATCTGCTAACACACTGCCTTTTGACCTTGCATAACTTTCGAAAGGAGGCAGGTAAATGGGAAAATATAGAAAATGACATGCTAAAATTAAGTCGCATAAAAGGTGATTTTAAAGTAAAACATTTGCAGTAAAAGTTTGATTAACCGCATGATACGTAAATGCCACTTGCTGATGTTAAAAATAAATAAAGAAAAAAGTAAAATAAAATAAAATAAATCTGGTTAGTTGAGTGTGTCGAAATTATAACAAGATTGGAAATGGGCAGGGGTCAACAAAAATACTAAAGTAATGAATCTATTTTCCTTCTTTTAATTATTATTATTTTCTGCTTTGATTATAAAGCCTTTTGAATAATGTTGTATTTTCTGTTTTGTAATATGTCTATATCATTATTGATGCGGAGGGGAAAAAAAAAAAAAAGAGAAAGAGAGAGAAATAGTTAAAAAAGAAAAAGCCAATCTAATCCACATTTCTTTCTTTTTTTTTTTGAGAAACTTTTAAAATTGCTCCTTTAATAGTTAGCTAAACGTTTACAGAATCTGCTTTCACCACATAATGAAAATAAATTGGCACAAGTCAAATGCCGAATAATTGCTGGAACTTCAAGTAAGGTCATCTCCAAAACGGCAGAATCATCTTTCGGTATCGCACGTCGGAAAAATATTGAGTCAAGAGCATTGAAGAGAGTTGGGAGGGGGGGGGAGTGAAGATCCCCCTCGCCTGTGTTCCACTATCAGTGCGAAAAAGTTCTTTGTGGCAGTCTGGTTAAGTTTGACAGCTGTGATAATTAATTCTAAATAGCAGATTACATTTCTCAGTGATAATTTCTGTGGTTTCAAATGTGCACCTTTGAAGATAAACACAGAGAGAAAAAAAGAAAGCTTGATCGTCTGCCTGCTGTTTTAAAAAGAAGGAAAAAAAATTATCAATTAGATACCATTTGATGAAGGAAAAAAGAAAAATATTCAAGATTTTCTGGATACTTGAGAGTTACAATAAAAAAACACCACAGAATTGGTGTTTAAAAGTAATAAGAGTAAACACCATACAATGTAAGAACTTGCAACAATTGTTTCAGATGGAAAGGAAACATGATCCTTCGTCAAGCAAACAAACTAGGCACGAGTGCGGCAAATACAGCACAAGCGTTGCTGCCTGCATTTTGTTTGCAAGATTTTATGGTGTTTATTCAAAGTATTGTGCATATTACTTGAGAGTTGTGTTTGTTGAATGCTGGATTGCAGTGTTTTTATTATATATATTAAATTGCAGTGATAAAATAAATAAATAAAAAAAAATACATTTAACTCTTTGTTAACTGGCATTCTACAAACCGGCAAAATTCTGGAAACTTTTTTTCTGTTATTTTAAGAAGTTTACATTTTCCATTTTTAAACAATCAGTATTTAATTTATTATAAATCAGATCAATGTTCATTACTCATAAAGGCGATTCTTAAAAAATGAAAGAGCATAAAAAGTTTTTCAAGTTTCTCTTATACTATTTTCAAATCAGACAGATAAGTTACTCCATTCGTGCAATCTGACAATGACGCCAGCTACCGGCAGGGGTACTAGCTCTGAAGCATTATTCCTTTGGCGTACGTATGCTTTGCATGCAAAACTATGCCAGTTTTATTTTTTTAGAATGTGTAATATACATATTTTTCATTTATTTAGACTAGAAAAATGCTTTTTATAGTTGATATGTCCTAAATTGTTCGTATGTTTACTTTTGAATGCCATAAATGTGATCTTGGGCAAAAAATGCTTCATCGTCCAAAAAAAAAAAAAAAAGGAACACACGTGACTACATCGAAATGCTCTAGAAATAAATTTAAAATTGCTAATGTAAGAGTTTTATATGTGATAATTATTTAAAAATAAGGTTTAATATCACTATTTTACTTTATATATAGTTTTTAAGCTTAAAATATATGTATTCAATCATTGTTTCTGATGTATGTTTTTTGCTAGAAATGTGAACTCGTATATAAGCTGAGCCCCGTACTTCAGCTTCCGAAAATTTTCCAAAATTTCTCAGCTTATACACGGAAATATATGGTATATTATCATTTATCTAAGAAACCAAGACTTTTATTGTGTTTTAAAATTTTAGTAGTTTTTAAATATTCCCCCTTCCCCCCCCCCCCCCCCCCCCCCCAAAGAAGAAGCTGTGAATGTAATCGATTAACTATCGATATTTTTTGTAAATAGTTCATATTTTGTGTACGGCAACACAAGAGTTTTGTTTTAGGTTTGTGTTGCTGGTTCTGATTCTATAAAGAACATGAATGGCACTCATTCAAGTATTTTTAACCCTTTTATCGTGCTTGTCGATAATAAAGCATAGAGGTAGCTTATAAATTAAGCTATTTCTGATTAATATGTATCAAATACCTGCCCCAGAACCCTTAAATTTTTGCCCCAAAGACTGGAATAAATGGATAGGATGTTTCGAAAGATTTCGAACAGCATCTGGATTCCAAAGTAAGCCTGCTGTAGATCAGGTAAATTCTCTAATTTATCTAATGGACCAAAAGCAATTTGCAATAAATTAGCAGTAAATAATATTTTAAATAAATCAGTCATTATTTGAAAGTTTGTAAAACGAAACTTCAGATTAATGAAATTGAAAATGCCACACAGGATTCATTTTTAGGCCATATTCAGGAATCAGTGAGCTCAAATTGCAAAAAGAAAGGGCAGTGGAATGTAGAAATTCATGTTGAAAATATTCCTATTGAATTTAAAATTGATACGGGTGCAGATGTTACTGTTATACCGTATGAAATTTATAAGAACAAGTTATCAAATATAAAATTAGAAAAATCATATAGATCATTATATGGTCCAGGAAATAAAAATCTTAATATAGTTTGTTCCTTTGAAGGCAATTTGTCAAACAAAAATCATGAAATTGAAGAGAAGATTTTTGTTATTAACAAGTTGCAACACCCTTTGCTCAGCTGCAATGCAAGCGAGAAATTAAATCTTGTTATGAGAATCAATAAAATAGATTCCAATTTTGATCCATATAAAGAGTTTCTCAAATTGTTTGAGGGAATTGGGAAAATTCAGAAAGCATATCATATTAAGTTGAAGCCAGGAGCTAAACCTTATGCGTTAGCAGTTCCACGTAAGGTTCCTTTATCTTTAAAGAGTAAACTGCACCAAGCTTTAAATAGTATGATTGAACAAGGCGTTATCGAAGCTGTTGAGGAACAAACCGATTGGTGTGCTCCAGTGGTTTTGGTCCCAAAGAAATCACGCGGAATAAGAATTTGCGTAGACTTGTCAAAGTTAAATGATAATATCGAAAGTGAATATTTCCCAGTGACATCAGTAGATTACACCCTTAGCCAATTTGATGGTGCACAGGTTTTTAGCATCATTGATGCCAATTCTTCTGGCAAGTTCCATTAGACACAGAATCATCTAAGTTGACTACTTTCAATGCTCCTTTTGGAAGATATATATTTAAAAGTTCGCTCTTCAGACCAGAGGTTTTTCAGAAAAGAATTCATGAAACTGTTCCAGATGCTCCAGGCATTGTAGGACTGATGGATGAATTTGTAATTTTGGGGTCTACTGAAGAGGAACATGATTAGCAGGGAAGTTTTAAGCAAACTCCAAGCTGCAGGGTAGACCCTTAACAAAGAAAAATGCCAATTTAAAGTTAAAGAAGTGAAATTTCTTCGGCATATGATATCGAAGGGAGGCATCAAACCACACCCAAAGAAAACTGAAGCTATAGGAAACCTGCCTAAGCCCGATTCGGTGAAAGAATTAGGCAGGAGTGGATTCTTGAATAAGTTTATTCCATGAATGGCTGACATAGCTAATCCGCTCTATGAATTATTGAAACATAATAGTGAGTGGATATGGGGGCTAGCTCAAGAGGCTTCCTTTCAGAAAATTAAGAAAAAACTCTGTCAAGCACCCGGATTATCAATGTTCAGTCTTGAAAAGGATATTTATATTTCATTTGATATATCATCTTATGGTCTTGGTGCGGTTTTGTACCACATGGAAACTGGTTATAAAATACCAATTTGTTATGGAACCCTATCAGAAACAGAAAAGTGCTATGCTCAAATTGAAAAAGAAGCATTGGCCGTAGTGTGGTCTTGTGATAGATTCAGAGACTATATATTAGGCAAAAGTACATATAGAAACTGACCATAAGCTGTTAGTACCAATTTTTATGTCAAAACCTTTAGACATGCTAACTTCTCGTTTACAAAGAATGAAACTCAGGTTGATGAGATATGACTATGCAATTTCGCATAAACTTGGAAAAAAGCTTATTATAGCCGATACTTCTCGCGAAATCCTTTGACAGAAAAGGGAGATGAAGAATTATCTGAAGAAATAGCTGCATATATCCAAAACATTATTGATTCTCTTCCTGCAACTGACAAAAGATTGGCTGAAATAATACAGTTGCAAAGTGAAGACCTCATTTGCAAGATGCTTATTAAATATTATGAAGATGGGTAGCTTTCTGAAAAGGAAATTCCAGTCACACTTCAAAGATTCTGGGAACATAGACATTCTTTATCTCTTCAAAACGGGATTTTGTTTAAAGATGCAAGAATCGTAATTCCTAAAAAGCTTCAAAAAGAAATTTTAGATTGAATTCATGGTGGACACCAAGGAATAGCCAAATATCGTGCCAGAGCTCAACAGTCAGTCTGGTGGCCAGGCATATCCAAGGATATTGAAACATTAATTAAAAATTGCGCGAAATGTATTCATTATCAGAGCCATCATAAAGAACCTCTAATTCCAAGCAACCTTCCAGAGAAGACCATAGCAAGTCGGAGTTGATTTGCTAAAACTAAAAGGACACTGATATATAATCATAGCTGAAGACGAAGTGGCAAAACTAGAAAATCTTTCTTCTTTAGTTTTTATAAACCATATGAAGTCAATTTTGGCAAGACATGGCATACCCGAAGTTGTACGGAGTGACAGTGGAACACAGTTTTCGCAGGGCATTGGTTTTGAATATTATAAATTTGCAAAAACATACAAGTTTTCCATAGTGACCTCAAGCCCAAAATTCCCTCAGAGTAATAGATTCATTGAGTCCAGGGTAAAGAATTTAAAAAATCACTACTTAAAATTGCAATCAGAAGATCCCTATCTGATGTTACTTGCAATTAGATCCACGCCATTAGAGAATGGGTACATTCCAGCTGAATTGTCAATGGGAAGGAAATTACTCATACCTGTACCATCTGCACATGAAATGCTGATGCCTAGTCTTGCTAATTTTCATTCTTTAAGGGAAAAGGAAACAGAGATGAGGGAAAGACAAACACGTAATTTCAATCAACATCAAACTTCCCATCTTTAGAAATAAGTCAACCTGTTTGGATCAAGGATTTAAAATGCTGTGGGAAGATAAAATGTCTTCATTCAACCCCTCGTTCTTACATTGTAGAAACACCATGTGGTAAGTTCTGATGAAGAAGAATCCATCTACATCCATCGTCGCTTTCACCAGATTTCTTTTGGACTGATGATAATGAAGTAAATCCTATCTTATCCAAATGGTTTTTGAAAAATGTGCCAACGATTCAGGACAATGTAGACAATCCAAATGAAGTCATGACTGATCCACCTGTAATGACTACTAATAGTGCTCCTTCTCCAGAACTCAACCTTCGTAAAACTCGCAGTGGTTGAGTGGTAAAAATTCCTAACAGATTTTTGGACTGACTTTTAAAAAAGGGGAGATGTAATATAATCAATTAACTATCGATATCTTTGTAAATAGTTTATATTTTGTGTATGGCAACACAAGAGTTTTGTTTCAGGTTTGTGTTGCTAGTTCCGATTCTGCAAAGAACATGATGGACGCTCATTAAAGTATTTTTAACCCTTTTATTGTGCTTGTCGATAATAAAACAATATTGAATATAATTGAATAATAAACAATATAAAATAAAATATTGAAAGAGCAAATTCAGTTTTATGCTAGGCATTAAATCAAGTACTAGATATTAAAGGAATGTAATTTAACAATAATGGTTCAGTAAAACACTGTTTTTACATCTTATTTATATGTCTTTTACATATGTACTTTTAATGAAGTCCTGATTCATTTCTATTTGTGATAATGTAAAAATCCTTCGTCTATATACCACTCAATATCAGTTATACAGTGGTGAAAAAACTTTAAGACCACATGTGAAATTGCAAAAATTTTAATTTTACTGAAAGAAAAGAAACATCAAATAGTGTAAATAGAGTAAAGAATAATAAATCTTCACATAGTTTTATAAAAGAATGGTTGTAACTATATATTATATGCAAGTGATTTTTTTTCACCACATAAAAAGGTGGAAAAAACTTTAATACCACAAAGTTGAACATCAACTAAAAGTATTGCATTCTAATTTGTAGTACTTTGTGAGTTTTCTTTTCACACAAATTACTTATAAAAGACGATTTTGGGAGAAATTTGCTAGAATTTTACATGTTAGAATTGATATTTCATCCCATGCTTTGAAATAACAGATTTGAGCTCAGAAACAGAATGGTATTGTTTAAAATTTTCATATGCTTTGCGGGCAAGGTTATCCCACATGTTTTCTATGGGGTTCCATAAAACTTACGCTATTTTCAGTTAGCCAAGAAATGGTTGAAACAGATTTGTACTCAGGCACATTATCTTGCAACAAAATCAAATTTTGAGCCATAGCTCAACTTTTAATGGAACAAAATTGTTACCCAGTATATCTTGATAGTCAAAAGAGTTCATATTACCTTTAGTGAATGCAATATTAGTCTTACCTCGAGCACAGAAATCTGCTTAAATCATGGCAGATCCCCCTCCTCATACTTGCTTTGAGAAATACGTAGGATCCTGTCTTAAATCATGCCAATATTTTCGTAAACCATCAGATCCATCTCAGTTAAATTTCTTTTCATCTGTTCATCAAAATTGTTTTTTAAAACATTAGATGCTGCAAATTTCAATCTTGCTTCAATGTACCATTTTTCAAACTTAGGCTTGCTTTTTAATTTTAAATATTTGATTTTTTCCGCACAATTCAGGACATTTCTAACAGTTCTAGACGTTACTTGAAGCTTTAGAACCAATTTTATTGCTGATGAATATGCATTGTTTTTTACAGCCATCATCATAACACTTCTTTTCATTCTGGTTGATAGTTATGAAGGCATTCCTCCCCTATTTTTTGTACCATATCCTGCATGAATCTGTGAAAAATTGATGAACTACAGTTTTAGACCTCTCAATTTTGCTAGCGATTTGCCTTTCACTTGTTCCACTTTCTCGAAATGCCAAGATTTTACCTTTTTCAATTTTACTCAGTAATTTTCTTCTACCCATAATCTCAGTTGATTCAACACTCAGCTAAAGGATTAAAAAATGTTTATTTTCATTCTAACAACTGTCCAGCACAAAACTATGCAAACGTGACGTCTCATTATGCAAACAATCACTTTTAAAACTGGTCTTAAAGTTTTTTCCATTTGATTACATTACACATTTTTACTTTATATCGAAAATAAACTTATTTTAAATTTTATTTTTTTATTTCTTACATTTTATATATTAAATGTAAAGTAAATTTACAAAGAGATTTTAATTTTTGAATGCAAACAAAAAAAAAATCAATGGTGGTCTTAGGATTTTTTCCACCACTGTATGTCTTTTCCATTTTTCTAAAATTTGCAACATTTCTTGACTAGTCATTTTATTTTTTCCATTCTAAACATTTTTGTTAGTATGTGAACTGTGGGATCAATATCATGACTTTGGAATTATTCACAATTGATGAACTAATTGAAAATAAATTGTCTGATGCTAATTTAAGCAATTATGATGTCAAATATAAAGTTTTTCCACTTTCCTTTAAAGATACGGTAGACTGCATTGAAAAACTTCAAACTTATTTTGTTTGTAAAAACATAAGTGAAAAAAATTTAATGAATTCAATTCAGTTCACAGTGCAGTACCTAATACTGACAATCAGCACATCAGGCGAGTATTAAAGATTTTTTTTTTAATGTAATATAACTACTTGTTTGGATATAAATTGTGTAGTACTTATTAAAGATATATAATATATATAATTAATACTCAATATATTTCCATAAAGTATTTTAGATATGTAATATAATTAGTACTCAAGTCATGTACTATGATTTTTCTCACTTTTTATAATAAATCCTTTTTTAATTTATTACCTTCAAATATAAATTGTACTGTAAAGTAATATACTACTTACTATCTTAATAAACTTCATTACTTAGTATTTTAACATAAATTTTGCTTCAGTGTCATTAAAAATTTTTTAATTTCTACTATACATCTTTTCATTTATGCATCTTTTTACGTCTGTCCCTTGAAAGGCTTTTAAGCAATGCTTTATTGCATTAATTAAAAAGTATATATATTTGTTAATTTCTTATATTGAAATATCTTATACACACTTAATATTTTTCTGTTGTTTTTGTTAAATATAGCATATATTCTGTTAGTTTATATTATAAGTTAATGCCTGTACAAATGGAATGTGATTAAGAAAAATTAACCTTGAAAAAAGGTTCAAAGATGATAAAGGCTCTTCATCTTGTGAATATAGATAGTGAAGATACAATAAGTAAATAACCATACAATAAACCATAGAATCTGTTGCATCATCAAAAAATAAAAATAAAAAAAAAATAAATCAGGAGGGGGGAAACTTAAAATTGTAAAAGTTTCGGTATATTTTATTTTAGAAATTCCATTTGACTCAAATGGTTGGATTCATATGATTAAGCAAACTTGTGTATGAGCATCAACATGTTTTTTTCATGTAATTTAAACTAAGACATTTTATTTATAAAAGTGAGCTTGTTCTAAATCATTCTGAATCCTAAAGACTCTCTGTCAAATTGACTCAAATTCTACTCGCTGGAAAAGGCTAGAGACAACCTGCTATGCATTTCTAGTCGATTTGTCTCTAATTGGCTGTGTGATATAAATTTTATTTGGCAATTTACATAATCATCATAACTAACAATATAGTTTTAAACCTTTAAATATAATTTTATAATAATTTTTTACTGATTAGAATTTTCCAAGAAAGGGAAATCCTCCCTCCCAGCCCCTGTGTGCTGATTGATATCCATTCATAGAATACCAGAGTAGAAAAAATAAAATAAAGCCTAGTTTGACTTTTCTCTCTCTTAAATCTAAAATTTGAAAAATCTTAGTGTTAATTTAATAATACTATTGTTGTTATCTGTCTATTGTTATTACCTGGCTTTTTATAAAATAAAGGAATGACTGGATTATTAACCCTTTAAATTTTACCAAATGCTTATTTAATCTATTGTAAGCATAGCTGCAGGCAATATAGAATTTCAGCATGACAAAACTGGCTATATTCATGCGTCTGTTTACAAAACACTATTTTCTTTCAGAAGCAGTCAATCAGTTTTTGGGTTAACCTATTTGGAGCACTTTTAAATGAAATCAATTAGGAAGTTTCATTCATCTCCACAAGATCCCCCCCCCCCCCTATTTGCCCGAAGATCACTAACTATAGTGTAATCAAATTTTAGCAGAAAAAACAAGTTTTGCAAGATTGAGTGGCTGCTTATATCTCTCTGACTCAATCCCCTTTATATCATTCCCATAGAATTTTTATCATGCATTCTCTCACATACGTTTATACATCACATACTTTAACTTTCTTATGTAAAATCCAACTTCTCAGCCCAATAATAATGCCTTTTTCCTCCACATGCTACTTGCTATCTGGAACATTTATTCTTTTTTTTTTTTTTTTTTTTTTTTTTTGTCTTATTTTATCAACGCAGTCATACCAACCTTTTACTCTCTAGCTTTACTTCCCAGCTGTCAGTTTATAATGAAAAAGAGAATGAATGCATCTGCAAATGTTTCCACCTTATATATTTTTTTTTTAAACATAAAATATTATATATATATATATATGCATGTGAATTTGTATAATTTACTTAAAATATATTAAGTGTTAGAGCTTAGAAACTGAGATTTAGTTATAAAAACTGGGGACATGACATTATAGATTACATCAAAGATTCAAGTGTGAAATCATAAACCTATCTTTATTAAAACGTAATTTCTTTTAAATATTATGAAACTGTACATTAAATAAAATATAAGAATTTTCATTTAATAAAATAAAATATTAAAAAATAACCACCATAGCCTAGAATTCTACATCACTCAGAGTCTTTAAAAAGGTTTTTATGCAACTATGGCTTCTTTTTATTTTAGCTAACTTTGAGGGAGAAACTCACACCTGTCGCTTACCTCCAATAGATAAAGTTTCTGCTTTCTGGAATTATTTAGAAGGTTTGTTTGAAGATCTCATGTGTTGTGAAAATTTTTATACTAGTCAACCATTAGAAGGGGGATGCACGAAATGTGCTAACAAAGGACCTGTAAGAAGAGGTAAGAGTTATCATCTTATTTTATTAATTACATTGTTATCATATATTGATATGATATTTTAATTTCATTTATGTTTTAACATTAATTACTGTAAAACAATACTACTGTTATAAATACAGATTAATATTTATAATTAAAACTTATTTTATCATGCATTCTCTCACATACGTTTATACATCACATACGTTTAGTAACGTAAGTTAATTACAACTTACATTACTAAATTGTGTTTTCCATGAGCAGTTTACGTAATAAATTCAGAATCTTTTCAATTTTCATGCAATTGTTTTTATTCCTTTCTTTTATATTTGTTTGCATTGCATATAATTTGTTTTATTTGGTCATGCTTAATGACTAACCTTGACTTTTTTTTTCTCTGCAATTTTTCTTGTGTATAATATAAATATAATATATATATAATATATATATATATTACTTTATAAAATTATTGATTATTTTAATCGTAATATATTTATTTTAGCTTCTGATGATTGTGTGCCTCATTCTGAGTTACCTCTCATAGAAAAGCGGCGATGGTCATCAGATTCAAGTGATAATTCAAAGCATTGCCTCTCCCTTTTGAAGTCATTTAAGCATCCTCGGCTTTCTCTCCAGGCACAGAATGAAGGTACTTTCTGTAGTTATTTTCTCAGTTTTCAAAAGTTGGATATTTTGTCTTATTTGGTGATAAAACTATTTCATTTCTAAAGCAAAACTCTTAAGAAAAAAAATTGTTATAGAAATTTCAAACTATATATAATATTATAAATGTGTGTATGTTGTGAAAATGGAATTTACTTGGTTGTGCAATCTTTGTCATTTATTAAAGAATTTAATAAAAAAAAGTTTTAAAATTCCAATATTTCCTATAAAATAGTTATTCATTATTTAATTTTAATGAAACAGTGTTGTTACCTAACATCAGCTCAATATCTCAATTTCAGACTTGCATTATATTTTGATATCTGGCTTTTTTCAATCTTTAATACATGAGTTTTATTTCTATTCATCAGTATGCAACACATGCTAAAAAGGAAGAATCAGCCTGAATTTTCTTGTTAAAAAAAAAGTAGTAGTATAGTTCTTAGAAAAAGGTGGGTCTATATGCACCGTGGATGTGGAAAGTACTGAAACTGGCACCTCAATTCTCGCATGCTGTATATATTTCATGGGTTGGGGACAAAATATCACTGACATAAATGAATGGAAGGCAATATAATGTGAGTGATGATTGTTTTTAATACAAATAAAATGACACATTTTACATTTTATTTGAATGAGTTGGTAATTATTAGTAATCTTATAAAAAAAATTTAATGACAACATGTGCATATTTACCTTAGTCTGAGCATCAACATACAGACAAACCCATCACAAAAATTGTTATGAATTTTGTTTAAAAGTGTTTATAGACTATCTTTATTAACTTTTGTCAAGATTAATCATAATGAATTCAATCATGCTTATTAATTTTATAATTTTTAATTCAGGCTTGTGAACAACGGTCAGGCTTCAGCAGTGAAGTACAATATTTTTAAATGTATTTTGAATAGTGAAAATAAATGTTAACTTAAAGTTAAATATAGATAAAATAATGAAATTCTACTCTATGATATGTATATTTCAAGGGTGAAACTTTTCAGGGGCTATCCCTGAATTCAGGGGTTTTGAAATTTTTGCTGTTTCTGATTTTCATGTAAATTATTTTGTTTTTACAGAAATTTCTTATTTTGAATATTTAGTTTGCCTTATAATGTATTAAGAACTCTCCAAATATCATTTAATACAGGTAGCCATATGATATTTCATTATTAAATCTATCTTCCCTATCTGCATGCAAATATCAGTTTTCAGGGTTTTTGCATGCTAGGTAGTTTTACCCCTGATATTTGTATTTATAAGGCTCTATACGGCCCCCTCCAGAGATCATATGTGAAATAGATCATATTATTTTTTTAGTTGACGCAATATTATGTCCGGATCTCATATTTTATATTTTATGTCAAAATGCTCTTTCCTTAAATTTGTCTAAATGTGGATCAAAATTTAATGAAGCGGATATAAAAATTGACCCTTCTTAAAAATGGGATGATTTTTAAAAAGTTTTTTTTTCCAAATACTGGATGAAAATTACTTATTTCAACCATCAGCTGCAAAAAAAGTTTAGAAAATAGACCAAAAAAAATTTTTTGGTCATTTATGATATACTTCTGCAGTTTGGTAAAATAATGCAATTTTATCAATTAGTGATGAAATAATTGTTTATATTTGTAATCAACAATGGAAGAACATATATTTGAGCATTTAACTCTGCCATTTAATGTAAATTTTGTTAATGAAAGGCAAAACAATATTGCATTTTGGTAATTGACTGCAAGAATATTACCTGTTTTGAGAATCCGATACCAACAATTCAGAAATTTCGTTGATTTATAATGAATAAATTGCTTATTGAAATAATTACCTACTTTAGCAATTGATAGTAAAAAAATTACACATTTGTTGTAAGGTGAGATTCAGCAGGAAATTTATCAACAGCTGGGCAAGGGTTAGAAATTAAGAAAATTAAGTCTCTGGTCCACAAGACCAGAAATTTTATGATTTTACTGGTCCATACACACTTTCACAGGTCCGTTCACCCATTCTATTAATTTTTAAAAATGCTTGCAACTTTGTAAGGCAAATTTATGTGATAAATATAATTAAATGTATTTGTAATTATTTAAAAACTCCAAAGGAATTCTTATATAAATCAAAAATGTTCATTTTTATATGTCACATATTTACTTTATATAAAGTACTATATATTAAGTATTAAAAAAAAAAAAAGTTATTATGAAAATAAATGAAAAATTACAGAGAATATGTGATATTTGTAATAAGGCATACTTACTAATGTTATTGCATACTATATTCTGGGAAAGATTCATAGGCAGTTTTTATAAAATAAATAAATAAACTGAAAATCTGGCATAGTTTTTTTCTTTCTTTCTTTCTTCTTCTTCTTTTTTTACAATATTCAGTTTCAATACCATTTCATACAGCATAGATGATATTCTCAATAACTGCAAATGAACTAAAATTGCCTTCCACGTGCATGCACTTTTCTAATGAGATAAGTTCAGCATTTTTAACTTTTAGGTCATGGGAAAGGTAAAATTAAGAAGTTTCTTTCGTCAAACCATTTTTTGCTGCTCTAGAAGTAGCGCAAAAAGATTAGTCTTGAAAAAAAAAAAAAAAAAACCTACCTTAAAAGCTAGCAAAAATCTAAGAATTACAAGTTAAAAATTGTGGATATTCTCTTGATGTTCATTGTAGTAGGCAAAATTACTAAATTCATTCTGCCTTTAGCTGAAACTGCTGCCCAGAGTACAATAAATCCACCTTTAAAATGCCTGATTCATATCTGCCTTTAAAAGACCTACTCTGTCTTTTGTTATCTTCAGATCATACCGATAACTGTTAAAACCATTTGATCAATCAACAGTAAAGCATTTTTCAACCAAAAATGCAATATTGTACCATTTTATACTGTCTTTATTTCACTTTAACACAGATGCTCTCTCCCCTCCTCTCCATTATATTCTTATTGATTATTGCTGTTTTTTTATTCCTTTTAACATACTATTAATTAATTTTTAACACTTATAAATGTTGACCCCCTCAAACCTTTCCATCAAAGTTATGAGCAAATTCAGCAGCAGACATTTTTAGTACAGAAGTAAGATGGATTATGAGTCTTCAATCTATGTAAAACAACTCTGATTTTGTATGATTAAATTTTTATTTTATCACTGAGAAACAGACTCTCATCACAATTATATTTTTATTGAGCAATATCGAAACTATTTCTATTAGCAAATTGATAAGTTGTTTTGTTCCAAAGTAGCTTCTTTGCAGCATTTCATTTGATATTTTATAGTTACATTATTTCATACTTAATTATTTAAACAAAATGATTCCACTTATCAAATGAAAACATCTTTGATTCATGGTAGGCAGTTTTGAATTTCAGTTGCTTTTTTTCTTTAGATTTGTGTTTAAAATTAAGTCATTTTGAAATCTTTAATAGGCTTAAAAATTTTGCTGTCCTAAACCCAGGCCTGTGCATAATCCATTTCTAGATGTTTAATTACTATATGAAAATATGCATGAGACTGTACAAATATAGTATGTATTCCTGTATTCCAAATCAGTACAGAAAAATCCATAATGTATTAAAGGGGGTCTTACAAAGTGTTTTTATAAATGATAAAAAATCTATTAATTGTCAATTTTCAATTTTTCTCACTCCTTTTAAATTAGTCCCCTTTCAAATTTTGGTTGTTCTTCAAATTTTAATCGCTACTGCTGTTCAAATTTTAGTCACCTTTAAAACTTAAGTGCCCTTCCCTAGGCTCAGACCTCGTAAGCCTAACCTTGAATCCGTCACTGCATATGATTTTTTTTTTTTTCTTTCTGTATAATAATAATAATAATATATAATATATGATGTTATATAGAATCAGTGCTTTTTCTTTTTAAAATTATTATACTTAATACCTTGTGTATTAAAATCACTAACTATTAAGGGGGTATTCTGGTCTAGAATTGTGAAAAAATGGTATATATATACACACATATATATATATATATATTGGTGTGTGTATGAAATGAATTAACAAAAGCCGATTTTAGTCATTAATTAGCAAAATGTAAGTAAAACAATACCTATCTATGATTTACAAAGGAGAGTCACTAACTGTACAAAAGGTATTTCAACATGTTATATATCATATTAAAGGTCTAACTGAGCTGATAATGAAAATATCCCTCTTACGGCAAATGGACCCCTAGTATGAGTTTTTCTCAATTAAAGTTTTCTTAATTACAGAATCTTCAGTAATGTATCTCACACAGTTTCTGTCACTGTAATGAATTTTGTAACAGATTTGCATTTTAAATGCGATTATATATAGTATTAGTAAAGTATTTTACTGTTTGATAATTGTTTTGTAGTAACATTAATTTTTTAAATACTAAACTATATGTGCAAAATATTAGAAAGGAAAAAACATTAAAAGTAAAACAAAGCACTTGAAATTTTTATCTACTAGTAATAAAATGAAATTGATAAAAAGAAATTTAATGCATTACCATAGCAACAGGAAAAAAATAAGTGTAAAAATAAATTTCTCATTTTTAACACTTTCCAAAAAAAGTCAAAATGTGTTAATGACTTCAGTTTGTCTGTCTGTCCGCCTTCTAACTCTTGTAAATATTCATGGAATTTTTTTAAACTGATGTATGTTACTCAAGTTCATTATCGAATGCTCCCTGATAAAAATAGAGTAAATACCGCTTCTGGCTTGTGTACAGATACACCCTAAAGTATACCAAAGCATTGCGTTTTATGAGAGGTATTTCTATGGACGAAACTTTAATAATTTTACTTTGCACAAATCTTAATGAAATTGAAATTGTTATTCAAATGTACAAAAGAATTCTTTATGTAGAATGCAGTATGATTAGCATTAGATTTACTGGATCACACAAAAATATTCATTTACATTATTGGAAATTTGCTGGAATTGCATTTTTGTTTACATTTAGCTTTAACATTTTCTAGCAATTTTTAAGAGTGAATATGATTTCAGTTTGTGTATCTTTCTTTCCGACCGCCATTTGTCTATCTGTCTGGCTACCCGCCTCCCATTGTCCATAAACACAAATTTTTAAAAAATTATACATGTTATTGAAGTTCACCATGAAATGTTCCCTATTTAAAATGGCGTTAATAGGACCTGTACAATTTGTTAACATTTAAACAACTTTCTACTGTAAAAATCATAAAGAAAGTGACATTTATTGTTAATATGCTAAAATAATGTTTTGCATAGAATATGATGTGGTTAACCTTCAGATTTACAGGCATACACTAAATTAATAAATAATAACAGGAGACTTGGCGTTGGAATATTAAAACCCGAATAAACTACTACGTCAGAAACGCCAAAGAAAAATATTGGAAATGCATACAGCTGTTTCGGTAGCCTAAAGCGTACCATCTTCAGTGCAAAAAGGATTCTGAATCAGGAGAAGTGCTCGTATTTATAGGAGAGGGGCTGGATTTAGTACAAACAATAGGATTACGGAAAAGGTGGGGAGAGTGGCCAATAGGAATTTAGGAAAGTTAGCTGTGTAAACAGTAGAAAAATTAAGAAAATGACTAAGTGGACTGAATATAAAATTTCCAACAGTCAGACAAATAGGGAATAGCGAAATCACAATTTACAAGGTTTTTAAAATTTTTTGATGGAAAAAAAAATCCCAACACCAAGAAAAAATTATTGTACAGTAATGAAATTTCAGCAATACATTTGTCTAGGTAACATATTTAATTGATTAAAGTTTCAAGATCACAGGTAGAGCCATTGGCGAGAAGAGCCATTTCAAATGTGAAATGTTGGTACATTAGTAACCGGTGTAACCGCCAGAATTTTGAATGCAAGCATGCAAACGTGCATGCATTGTGTCGTACAGGTGTCGGACATCAGTTTGTGGGATGGAGTTCCATGCCTGTTGCACTTGGGCGGTCAATGCAGGGACGGTTAATGCTGGTTGTGGATGACGCTGGAGTTGTCGTCCAATGATGTCCCATACGTGCTCGATTGGAGAAAGATCTGGTGATCTAGCAGGCCAAGGCAACATGCCGACACTCTGTAGAGCATGTTGGTTTACAACAGTGGTATGAGGGCGAGCGTTATCCTGTTGGAAAACACCCCCTTGAATGCTGTTCATGAATGGCAGCACAACAGGTTGTATCACTAGACTGATGTACAAATTTGCAGTCAGGGTGCGTGGGATAACCATGAGAGTGCTCCTGCTGTCATACGAAATTGCTCCCCAAACCATAACTCCAGGAGTAGACCCTGTGTGTCTAGGCCGCAGACAGGTCGCTAGCAGGCATTCACCTGGCCTCCTTCTAACCAACACACGGCTATCACTGCGACCAAGGCAGAACCGGCTTTCATCAGAAAACACAACAGATTTCCACTCCGTCCTCCAATGAGCTCTAGCTTGACACCACTCACGTCGTAAACGGCAGTGGTTTGGAGTCAGTGGAATGCACGCTACAGGGCGTCTGGCTCGGAGCTGTCCTTGAAGTAACCGATTTGTAACAGTTCGTTGTGTCACTATGGTGCCAACTGCAGCTCGAATTTCAGCTGCAGACGCAGTACGATTAGCCACAGCCATACACCGAACACGGCGGTTTTCCCTCTCAGTAGTGCCACGTGGCCGCCCGGAACCCGGTCTTCTTGAGGCAGTACCTTCCCTTGACCACTGCTGGCAACACTCATGCACAGTGGATACATTCCTGCCAAGTCTTTCTGCAATATCGTGGAAAGAAAACCCACCTTCTCGTAGCCCTACTACACGACCTCGTTCAAACTCAGTGAGCTGTTGATAATGGCTTCTTCGTCTTCTTAGAGGCATCCTTGACTAACATTAACCCACTACGTCAAATCTCAACTGTAAATAACGATCACGAACCTTACAGCGCTTATTTAAAGCAAACCTCATTTGCATGTTCATAGTGTCGCTACTAGCGCCACACTTATGTGTGTAGCTCGAAATTTGAATCGACGTCATCTTTCAGATGTATAAACACGCCTACCAAATTTCGTTTATCTAGCACAGCTCCTTCCTGGTGTTTTTTTCCCATCAGTGTATGAAAAGCTTCAAAGAAATCGAGTTCATGAATGGATTTATGTCTGCAAATTATTTTAGTTGAATTAAATTTAAAATTATGATTTTCCTCCCAGCAATGTTTAGAAATAGCCGATTTGTTGGTTTCTTGTTTGCTGAAGTAATTCATATGTTCTTTTAGACGAAATTTAAGACTGCGTTTAGTTTGGCCAAGATGTAAACCACACTGACAGGAAATACTATAAATACCCCAAGAATTATGCATATCAATGTGGTCTTTTAACTGAGAAAAGGTGAGTTTATTTTAAGGCGAAAATATTATTTTAAAATCATAGTGTTTGAGAATTTTAGCTATAGTTTTACTGGATTTAGGAAAATAGGGTAAGACAATACTGATATTAGAAGAGACTGATTTAGTAGACGAAATGCGAGGGATTTGTAATTTTTGGATAGCTTTGTCTATAATGGAAGGGTCATAACCTCTGTCAATTGCAATGGCTTTCAGGTATTTAATTTCAGATTTTAATAAAATAGGATTTGAACAAATATTAAGGGCACGGTTTACAAAAGTATAGAAAGCAGCCATTTTTTGGTTAGGTGGGTGACATGAACGCGCATGGGGAGGAAGGGAGACAGCAAAATTTTTTCGATGGACGGTGGTTGAAAATCCATTTACAGTGCGAGAGACGAGGGTATCAAGAAATGGAAGGGAGCCATTATTTTCAATTTCATATGTAAACTGGATATTACTGTCAATTGAATTTAAAGTTTCTAAGACATGGTCAATATTGTGATGAGATATGTCGATAAGCGTGAAGGTGTCGTCAATGTAACGGGTCCAAAAAGGAAAAGCTTGCTTTCGAAATAGTGCATGTAAATATCTGCGAGAATTGGGGAGAGAGGGGAACCCATGGCTAAACCTTCAGAATGACGATAGAATTTATTTTGGAAAGAAAATGTGGTTTGTGATAAACAAATGCGGGTAAGAGAGATTAATTCTTGTATTTCAAAAGATGTGAAATGAAACTCTTTTAATCTATTTTCGAGACAACAGAGGGTGCCACTTATTGGAATATTAGTGAAAAGAGATTTTACATCAAAAGAAACCATAGTGAGATTAGTGTGAGGGCAGTTTTGAATATTTTTTGCAAATTTTATTGAATTCTTAACAGTATAACTATTAGCAGCAAGAAGGGGAGCAAAAATACACTAAATTATTCAGATACATTAAGGGCTGCAATTAGAAACTAAAGGCTGCATTTTCTTTTGCATTAAGTATTTTTAACACTTTCTAACAAGATTTAAGAGTGATTAGGAATTCAAATAGTCTATCTGTATGAATTTCAGATCGTCTGTCTGTCCGTTGTGTAATAATGTAGCAAAGAACATTGAAGTTATATTATACAACAAGTACGTACAGTTGGAAAGTGTTAATAAGCAATGCATACCACATGATTTTTTGTTCTTGTTTAAATTAATAATTATATTACTACTTGCAATATAATATTTATAATTAAAAAATATAAAGTAATAAAAAATTACAATTGCTTCCTTTTTACTTTTATTAATTTTTCCCTTTTAATACTTTTCTTATAGTTTACTATTTAAAATTTTGATGTTGCCACAAAATAGTTATTATCAAACAGTAAAATACTTTACTAATAATATATACAATTGTATTTAAAATGCGAATCTGTTACAAAATTCTTTATAGTGACAGAAACTCTGCAAAGTACATTACTGAAGAGTCTGTAATTAAAAAATTTTACTTTAGAAGAACTTGCATTAGGGGACGCATTTTGCCGCTAGATGGATATTTTCGTTATTAGCTCAGTAAGACCTTTAAGATGATAGATAACATGTTAAAATACCTTTTGAACAGTTCGTAACCCTCCCTTATTAGACTGCTGTGATTGCCTGAAATTTTTGCTCAAAACTTTAAACACATTTTTTAATCAGTTTACTTCGAATTTTATACCATCTTTCATTATATAATCTCCTATCAGTCCTACCACTTTTGTATCAAAATTAGTTTCTTTACTTCTGTATTTTTAAAAAATTAACAATCATGAAAAAAAAAATTCTCTTCCAACATCTTTTTTTTTTTTTTTTTCAGACATTCTCCATAATTTCCTTTTTGTTTTCGCTTAAATAGTGACTATGACAACATTCTTACTAATTAAGTACTTTTTTTTTTTTAATTTTGTACCAGATGACCAATAGGACTGCAATCATGTCAACCAGAATGCCCCTCTCCTTTTTTTTTTTTTTTCCTTAACCGCCTACTTTACCAGATTATAACTTTTTCATTTTTTTTTTTTCTTCAGATTTTTTTTTTCTTTTTAATTTTAAAAATATCAATAAAAAATCTTATTAAAAAAATGAATAGCAAAAATATTTTCTGTTCTTTTTTTATCAAGCTCAACCTAAATACACAAACTTTATGCCTCTAGTCCAGAATACCCCTCCTAAAAGGAGTGACAGTTTAACACAATATATATATATATATATGTGTATACACATATATGTACAGGGGTGGGGAATTCTTAGAAATTCTTACCAGCTAGCAATGCATGATACATAGTCTGTAATCTTTATACCAAAATTTAATCAAATGTGATGAATTCACCATTTAATAGAATTATTTCAAGTTCCAAAGCACCGTTTCTTAAAATATGGTGTTCAGTGTAGAATAGTAACTGCTTAAAGATAATAAATCCTAAAGTAGTTGCCTATTCAAACACTGTTCATGCCTTTGAGAAGATTTTTTTTTTCTACTGTTACACAGATTTTGGCTGTTTTACTATGTTGAATATTTATAACAAAACAGGCTGACTTAAAATTCACTCATCATGTCTGAAAAATTATTCACCAGTGGCAAGTAATTCAAGCATTTCCCTACCCCTGTATACATATATATGATACAGTTAAATATTATCTGAATATATTGTGTGTTTACAATCGCACCAATAAAACATGTAGTATTTTTTAACCTGTTAAAATTATTTTATATTGGTTAATTTATATTCATAGAATTTTTTGTAAATGATTTCATATTATTTATTGATTGTATTAGATTGTACAAATATGATTATTGAGAAAGGTCCAAAGCCATCTGAATGGACTATTGATGATGTTATAAACCATATATGTGCAGCTGATAGTAATATGGCAACCCATGCGGATTTATTTCGTCGTCATGTAAGTACTTTCTATAATATAAAATGTAAATTCATTATTATTATTTCAGTGAATGGTACTATAAAACTTGCATCTTTGACTAGTAACCTGCAATTAAATACAAATTTATTTAATGATTTGCAAAATAAACCTGTATTTAGGAATGTAACTTTGAAGGGGGGAGGGAGGAGTTTCCTCAACATTTGAAATATTAGAGTAGCATGTAAGGTTGCAAAGTGCATTTATATGCTTTGAAATTGGATCATAATTTTGCTTATACGTCAAAAACATTGAAAATGATATATTATTAAGGATAATCAGGAACATAGATTATTGTTATTATTATTTCTTTTTTGGAACAGGAAAAAAGGTTTGGAATCATAGTGATACACTTCTTTACATTATTTCTATGATATAAAAATGACTCATAGGTTTTCAAACTCCTGGACAATCTAAGAAACCACCCTTTTTACTAGAAAAGAAATTCTAACATCCCCTTTCACGTAATAGCTCATTATACTAAATATTTATGAAAAATCTCTTGAAATATAATAATCCACTGCTCCAGTGGGAGGCTTCAATGTCCACTGGAATGGAAAGGCAATAAGTACCATCCCTATTAAGAAGTTACGCTATAGGTCATGCAATAAAATATTATTTTATGTTTAAAGTAGTGAAAGTAAAAAGAAAACAAATCTCTCAATACAGGTAATGGAGAAAGCAAAATTTCATACTTATTACTTGCTATTAAAAATGTACTATTCAATTTCTTTATTTTATGTTGTGTCTAAAGATGAAATTAGTTAAAATTTAATTTGATTTTAAGAACTTCTCATTAATGGTTTTTGTTTTCAAACATTCGATAAACTCTTTAAACAAATTACTGGTTTTAGCTCGTTTTTCTTAATATGAAATAGATCTTTAACTAAGGCAAGGTTGAAGAGAGAAGATTTTCAAAGTTCCCTTAAGAACTTAATCCAACTCTTCAAATGAAAAATTGACAAGTAATATGGTCATTCAGTAAGGGATACAAAAAATAGTGGTGATTCAGGGGGGAAAAAAATTGAGCCTACAGTCAAAAAGTATAAAATAGAAATAATTAGTTTGTGATCACTAAATTAGATTAAATTTGATATGAAAAATTAAAAAAACTATACTTATTAGCACAAGATAATTTGATGCAATAAATAAGCAGAGACCGCACTTGACTCTTATTTTATGCATAAATTCGTAATTTTGAGAAAATTTGGCCCATTACCAAACTTTGAGTCACACTTTAATCACAAAACTCTAATACTTCTTTCTGAAAAATTGCTAGATTTCAGATCAAAACAAATTACGAAGGAGGTTAAAAAGAGAAGAATCCAATAGAAATGAAGTGGAAATGTAGCATATCATTGAAATAGAGCACTATTAGAAAGCACAATCAGCAAATTGCAATTGGAAACAAAAACAAATAAAATAGTATGATCTCTTCTGAATGTTTGGAATAAAGACTAGAAGTGGAGTCAGGTTTTTGTATGTTCCTGCTAAGAAACTGTATTTACATTGCAAATGTGCCAAAACTTAATTTGCATGTGTGATATAAATGCATCAATTTTTCTATTTACTCCCCCTTGCTTGTTTTTAAATGTGTAATGTTTGCTGTGTTATAACCAGTGGCGAATCTATTAAGAGGCTTTTGAGGTTAAACCTACCCCAAAAATATTTAAAATTGCATGATATTTTTTTCTTAATATATTTCTATTTTTTAAAGTAAATATTACTCATAATGCTAAATTTTTACATGTGTTTTTGTTTATTTTCTTCTTTTAATCCGTTCAATTTTCACTTTGTGTTTGAGGAAGGCTTTGAAGAAAAAGCTTTCTGAAGTAGCTCATTCCTACCATTTCGGATTTGGAACTTTAGGGTTTGGAGATGCAATGACACATGCATATTGGCAATTACTCTGAAGATCCTTGACTAGCCTTCTCCCTTCAGAGAGAACCGCAGAAATAGAAACGAATCGTGAATTATTATGTGGCTGAAGGCCGAACTTCTTGCAAACTGTTTTACTTTTCAAAGTGCTACTATTATCTCCAAATGTATTTATTTTTCATTTACAGTCATTTTTATTAAATTAATTTCTAATACAATATTTATTTATTTATTATTATATTGTTTTTTACCGTAAGAAAAAGAATAGTTTGCGAAATTTCATAAAGATTTTTACATTAACTACTTGCATACTACTTAAAAAAGCTTTCGTGTAACATGTATAACAAACATTCTTAAATGAAAAACTATTTCTGTAACATTTAAAATTTACAGATCCACTTTAAAGAAATATTGAAATAATAATTATATTAATAAAAATTACAGATTTTAATATTTGTATTTTGATAATATTAGATTGCAGTGAAAGGGCATAAGGGAAATGAAAGACTCTTTTGCTTTCTATCTGCTCTTTTTTTTTTTCCTTTACACTTTTAAAACTGGATAATTAGATATACCAAAAAAAAAAAAAAATATCCATATATGATATATATATATATACCTATTAAATGTTATTTTATTATTTAAGGCTTTTTATTCATGAGCATCAAGTTCATTCAAAGCTCATGTTAACTTATGGGGAAAATAATCCCTTTTATCATTCATTATACAATGCATATTTTTAAATTTCATTTTTGTATTCAGAAAATCCATGACTTAAATTTTTAATATTTTATTTTGAAGCTGTAAACTGTGAAATTGTACTAAGTAAAATTTTGTCTTTTTAAACTTAAAAATAAATTTTAAAAACTAAAAAAAGGAAGAAAGAAATTGAGAAACTAGACATAATTTAACAATTACTAATTTACTGAATGTGAAAATGGAATTTAAAAATATCTACAGTAAAGCGCCGATTATCCGGATCAGTCAGGACCAAGGCCGATCCGGTTAACGAAAAATCCAGATAATTGGACAACTTATAGAAACGGCCAAGTCAATGTTTTTTAGGTAACTTCCCTTCACACTTTTTCCAGACTTAGGTCCTTTATCGCCAAATGGATAGAATTTCTGGGAAGAAAATTCCTTGTCCCCTTATTCCATTCACGCAGCCCAATACAATTGATACTGCATTTTTTATTACCGATGCACTAAATCACCCATTGTGGAGTCCATGTTCTAATTCAGTGAAGAAGCCAGTCAAAAGAAAATGAATTAGGAAATGCATTCCTACCCTCTCTAATTCTTGGAAAAAGAAAAATCCTAATCCTTTCATTCAGCCCTTTCTACTCTCCCCCCTCACTGAAACTGGGCAGAAGAAAGCGAGTGGAGGGGGTGAGGGACAAAAGCAGCGATTTCGACCGTCTTCAAAGAATCTAAAGATAAAACTGATTTTAATTTTTTTTTTTTTTTTTGGGGGGGGGGGGGGACAAGGAAAGAAAATAAAAAAATGCTCCTTGATCGATCTGGTTAATCAGCGCTCTACTGTATTATGCAATTATTAATAAAAAGGATTATTTTTCCCATGGGTTAACATTGGATTTGGGTTATTTTGATGCTTACTGATAGAGAGCCATGGCAATAAGATTAAAGCTCTCCATTAAATATCGATGTCAATGCGAATAATCACTTAAACAATAAGATTTTTCTTTACATTCTTTTCTTTTTCTCTTTTTGATAAACATTAAAGCAATAAAGATCCAAATTACTAATTTTTTTTTGGATTTGATATTTTAATATTTTATAAAAATGTAAACATAATTTAATTAATTTTTTTTTTTTTTTTTTTCGTATTCAAAATTTTATTTCAAACAATTTTTTGTTATATGGAGAAAAAAAAGTTTTTCAGTTAAAAATGTTATTATTTTTATTAGCTATAAGTATGTTTTTGAATGTATTGTAAGAATTTTACAGTCTGCTTTTCAAATTACTGGCTCATCACTGATATCAGTTTTGTACAAAGCCATTTTGTTTTGAAGCACTCGGGCCTACATTGTTCGCCTGACAAAGGATCATGTTTTATTTCGACCTGAAACAATTGCTGTGAGATTTTTGCATTTTATGTTGTTTATTCAATGTTTTTTACTTATTGCTTTTCAACGTCAGTTCTGTGGTGTATTTTATTATTATTAACAATTTAATCTGTCTTCATGGTTGCTGTTTCAAATGTCAATATATGCTGATTGCCTGTCAGTATTAAATTCAATATTGTTAAATAAAATTAAGTTCCTTCGATATTTTCCATTAGTGTAACATAAGTGCAATCTGCAATATATTTTTTTTAATACAAACCTGGTTTATGTATTTTTGAAAAAACTGATGCAGTACGATGCATACATGAACTATTAGCCTTTGTGACTTTTAGAAAGGTGAAAAACGATGTGTTGGCATTATATATATGTATATATAAAGAAAAAAAAATACATTTTTGTATTAAAATGAATATAATTGAATTGGAACTATACTAAATTAACATAAACATGAATAAGGGACTTACAAACGGTGCGTTTCTGTACATGTTAAACATTATATAAAAATCTAGAGTGATTCCATTCAGTTTTTGATCATTAAGTAATTAGCAGTGTTTTAAAAAAAGTAAAGTAAGAGAAGTCATTAAGTAAACAGAAGAGAAAGCTTTAATTGGGTGTTTGAGTATTTCCTTCAAATAGGATGTTGTTTAATTTAACGCTATTGCATTGAAATAATTTCAGCCTATAGGTCATAATGATTAAGAATTCTTCATTGTGTCCTTGTAAAAATCTATAAGTGCTAGATTCACCAAAATCTATGTGGTTCGGCAGTGATAACCTATAATATGTACATAAATTTAAAGCTCAATCTAATAAGGCATTTAGATGCTATCACACTTTAAATAATGTCAGTCCATAGACCTTAATAGTAAAGAATTTTTCTTTGTGTCCCTGTTAAAAAAAAAAAAAAAAAAAAAAAAATTAAATTAAATGTTAGATTCTCCAAAATTTACACAGTTTATGCCTCGGTGAGCTATAACATGTACATAAGTTTAAAAGCTTAGTCGAATACAGCTTTTAGACACTCTCACACTTTAAATAATTTTAGCCCATAGGCCACAATGGTAAAGAATTTTTCTTTGTGTCCTTAAAAAAAAAAAAAAAAAAAAAAAAGAGTGAGAAAGAGAGAGAGATTTACCAAAATGTATACAGTTTCTGCGATGATGACCTAATAACAGGTATATAAATTTTCAGTACATTCAAATAAGGCGTTTAGATGCTATCACACTTTAACACTAAACCTACCACAACTGGTCAAATGACCATTTTAAACTTTTTGTCAGAATTTCTTGCAAATAACATTATCACATCATCCATGTTTCATGTGCCAAATTGTGCTAAATAATATATTTTTTGCTATACATAGTAATATATATAACATTTTAAAGACGGGTCACTTGACCCACTGTGGTAAAAATAGGTATACATAAAGTATTGGTAGGTTTAGTGTTAAATAATTGCAGCCCATAGGCCATAATGGTAAAGAGAGTTCCTTTGTGTTCTGTTAAATAAAATAATAATTTAAAAAAAAAACTACAAATGCGAGATTTACCAAAATTTATACAGTTCATGCGACGGTGACCTATAACATGTGTATAAATTTTCAACTCAATCGAATAAGGCATTTAGACGCTATTGCATTTTAAATATTTGAGCCCATAAATCCTAATGATAAAAAATTTTCCTTTATGTCCCTGTAAAAAATCTATAAGTGCCAGATTCACCAAAATTTATACAGCTCTTGCTATAGTGACATATAACATATGTACTTACTTTTAGCTCATTTGAACAAAGCGTTTAGACACTACCGTGTTTGCTTACACACATGCATAGATGCACACATGCATAATCATAAAAATAGCAAAAATAAATTCAGAAATCTTCAAAATGTATAGATGCACCAAAATCTTAAGTTGAATTTCTGTCAAGACTACAGTATTTTTCTTAAATATGTATCTTCAGAAAGTTAAAATAAAGCATAAAAGCATTTTTTTAATTCCATAATTCACAATTTTTTAGTGTACCCATGAAAATTTTCTTAGCTTCGCCACTAGTTGTAACCAGGATTGTATCAGCTTTAATCATTGGGTCGTCTTTAAACCAGTGGTTTTAACCGTCCTGGTCGATATCAATTTTGACCAGTTTTGACTGCTGAATTTCACTGTTTGATTTATTTAATACTAATCAAATATATTTTACTAGCATAGCTATTAAAACAAAGTTAATATTTGTTAACTGTGTCATAATATAAATAACATAGTAAAAGCAAACATCAAATAAAACAAATGTTAAAACATAAATAACAAAAAGATACATCGCAATTGTTTAAATCATCGTCTTTTTTTTTTTTTTTTTTTTTATACATGCTCTTTTATGTAATTTGTGTTAAATTTAAAAGAATGATTACAATTAACAAGTTTAACTGTTGTCTCTAAATTCAAACAATTTCATAATTTATTTCGGATTATTTCAAACTTAGATATAATCTTTCTATTAATGAAGAGCTTTCATAACAGTTCAGATATGATGTGAATTCAACAAATTTTATATCAATACCTACCAGACATCAAGTCCATTTGTATCTTTTACACTTTCAGAAAAATATAGGTTTGGATATGGTGAGGATTCTCTTGAAAATTTTCAAAACCCTTCACTTTTAACAATCTTAAACATTCATCACATGCATCAGATATAGTAGCATCTTCTTTTTGAAGTTTATCTATAGCAAGGGAAATAGGCATAAGTTGATTTTGTAAATGCTTAACTTCTTTGTAAATACCTACATTTTTAATGATTGTAACAATGTTTTCACCAATATCATCTTCTTGCTCATCTACAATTTTCATGTAGAAATCTTTGTTTTTAAGAAAAGTTGTCAAACATTCAATCTGACTTTTCCACCCTGTTTCTCCTGAAACTTGAGGCTTAAGAGATGCTTCATACTCAGACAGGTAATCTGAAGGTCAGTGGTTGTTTTGGAAGTATTTCTGGATTTCAATAACATATTTCATTATTGAACTAACTGTGTTTGTAATATCTTGTTTTACAAGATTCAAGTAATGTGCAGCACATCCATAAGAAACAAATAAATAATCTCTATATGCATTTTGAAAATCTTCTCTCTGATGTGTTTCATCTTGTCTTCATTGTCACTCACAAAACTTCTTATTTTACAAGTAAACTTGTTTTCAATCTCCTCTTCATTATCAGCTGCTAGTTTTAAACAATACTGAGCAGTTTTTTAGACACTTCTGTATCAATAGCATTATGTATGATTTTTTTTTCTTTTCTTGTTGATACATAAGTAACAATAATAGAACAATTATGGGTGTTATTGCACCCATCTTGCATTAAAGTTACAGTTTTTCCATGAAACTGTTTTTGGATTGCAGTAACCAGATCATAATTTAAAAATCATACTTTTAAACCATTTATTTTCAGCTGTGTGAAAAGGTATACTGAATGAGTAAAAATACTTTGCTATTTATACATCAAGACTGTTTTTTTTCTTCTTCTTCTTTTTTATTGCTGTTGTTGTCACTAATCTTCCTATACTAGGTTGTTTTGCTTAACTTAAATTCTGAAGATGATCATTAGTACTCACGCCAGTTTGTTCAGAATTAAACAGATAAGCCGTATAAACTTGGCAGTGGATTATTATTATTATTATTTTATCTGCACTATTACTTTTATTACTTATTCAGTTACTTTTAATTGCAAATAATAACAATAATTACTAAAATTAAGACTGTTTAAAACCATTTTCAACAGTTCTGACCATTTTTGATCCATTTTGGATGGTTAAAAATCACTTTTATCTACTTTCCTGATCGAAATCAGTTTTGACTGGAAAAAATTACAATCCTGGCTGTGACATCATTAATATTTTGACTTAATTAGCTAACCGTTTACTAAGCACAAAATAACTCATCAAATTGCACCTGAAAAAAAAAAAACCTCGGTAGAATTTTAATGAATTATTGAAGAGTGAGTTCTTGTGGCTAATGTATGATAATGGTTTGATGCAATGTCAGGATTGTATTGAAACTGGACTTAAAAATGATGAGACATTTGTGATCAGATGCACAAATTTCCAACAAGGTAGTCTAATTAAATTCAGATTAGACAAAGCTGCTATTCAGTTTCTAATTTATAAAAGATTTCTGTGCATGTGCATATGTGTGAGTGTAGTCCTATAAAAGTGAGCCATCATCATCTAAAATAAAACCTTACTTTAATTGTAATTTTATTTTGTAAAATTATTATTATTATTTTTTTAAGAGGACTGTAGCCGAAAAGTTCAATAGGACTTGATTTTCATACTAATATTTAATTCACAAAATTACATGTAGATTTTTCACAATTTCTCAAGAACAGGACCCTGTCTAAAAGTCTGGACAGACCCCTGCCTTTTGAACCCAATAATAGCATCTATCAACTAATTCACAATGATAAAGATCCAATCAAACTGATTGACACCTACAAAATTTATAAAATCCTCTATGTTAATTCCGACAGCAGTGAAGGTTGTTATATGTGCATGACAGAGTGAAAAATCATAGAGTAGAATTTAAAGAGCACATTTCAGATATTAAATTTGGGACAACTAGCACAGCTTTAACCAAAACTTATTAAAATGAAAATATTAAAATTGACTTAAAAAATGTTGAGAAGTTAGTGAATTATGAAAACCAGATATACACTTTGAATAGGGAAACAGTAGAAATTTTAAATAACCCTAATTCCTCCAATGGCAATGAGCCAAGGTCAAATATGGACCAAACATCATACCATCTATTAAATAAAGAACTCCACTGTGTAGCTGCTGAGGATGTTGGGAGCCCCCAACAAAAAGACAGAAACTTAAGAGTAATATTTTATTGTCTTTTTGAAGAATGTTTAATTAAAATTTCTAGAAATTTTTTTTTTTTTAATTATCCAAGCCATTTTTATCAAACACTTACGGATTTGGGTCTACAAATATATTTTTTGCTTCTCATAAATTTGAGGGGTTTTTTTTTCAAGAAATTGTAAATTACTGTCCTTGGTATTGATCTATTAATATTCCTTATTAGTATCATGTATTCCACACCTTCTAAATTCCTTTGTATTAAAATTCCTTCTTCTTGCCTTTTTCATTCATGGACACAACTTTTCAGGTATTCCCTCTAAATTCAATGTTTTCGAAATTTTTTCTGTCTCTCACTTTCATGTTAAATTATTTTGGCTTTGTAGAAATTTTTTCATTTGAAAGGTTTAATTTGTGTTATAATGTATTAACACTTTAATGTGCAGTGTCTTCAACACAGGGTATTTCGTAAATGATTCAGCAACATTGTTGAAAATCAATCATTTGCTTCTAAATGATGATATTAGATGGCAGCACCACAGAATTCTTGCTTTTATGTGCTTGGAAAAAAAAAGCACAACTGAAGTATAACTGAAAAAAGAAATAATAACTATAAGAAGAAGAAGCAGAATCCATCATGGCCTAAGATGCATAGAGCAAATTAAATCATATGTACACACACATATATTTATAAAATCATTATTTAAACATTTTAAATAGAGCATTTAATTAGGTTTAAAAAAATAATAATGCATAACCCAATAGCTTTTTTGCAGGGTAAGGAGTCGCTGCAGCCAATGCAATTAGCAGCATTAGCAGAGATAACACACACACCATCTACCAGGTTAAGCCAAATGTATCCTTCTGAAATATAGGGAGACTAGAAATAACTTGCTAAAATAGGAATACTCATTCTTAGATGTGTGTATAATAAAAATATAACATAGGTGTAATTTAGCTATACTATAGGTATATTTTAGCTATAACATAGGTATCATTTAAATATATTCAAAAAGTGAGCTGTAAAATTCTGAAAGAAAAAAATAAATAATAAATAACTAAAAATATTTATAAATTGAATAAATAATTTATATAGCATTTATGGAGATTTGTTCTAGTACTGGCTCTAATATTATTTATTTTTAGTCCATGTTGTTTTCCTAGTTCATATATTGTTTTTATATGTACATATATAAATATTTAAATCTTTGAATATTATATATGTTTATTTTATATATTTTTTAAATAGGAAATTGATGGTAAAGCTTTGCTGTTATTGAACAGTGACATGATGATGAAATATATGGGCTTGAAACTTGGACCTGCTCTAAAAATTTGTAATTTGATCGAAAAACTGAAAGCCAAAAAATATTACTAAACTTATTTTTGTGTTTCATATTATGATAGATGTAGATTACATAAATCTATTTTGTATTTGGAATTTGAAACTCTGGTTTCTGTGTGTGAAAGTTGTATTGTCCTGTGAAAGCAAATAGGCTTTATTTGTGAAAGCTACTGACACCTCTGTGATACAAACTAATTTTTATTTATTATAAGTCTTTTTGTCCTTGTATGTGTGTTTGTCAGTTTAAAAAATACCTTGATTTGCAAATTTTTCTCAGTCTTCAAAATCATACATTTTAAAGATTGAACTTTATTTTTCAATGCAATTTTGAATCATAAATATTTGGATACTGGAACAACATTTAAAAGCATCAAGACCTACTAAAAATGTCAGATCAATTTCAGTAGCATTAAACTTACTATCATTTCAGTGCAAACACCTATGAATTAAAGTACAAAATCACTGACTTTAAGCTTAATGAAATAAAAGTACAAAATCACTGACTTTAAACTTATTGAAATAAAAGTACAAAATCACTGACTTAAAACTTATTGACAAGAAATTTCGTGAATAAGTATTAAAGCAATGATAGCAAGTTTAATGTTACTGAAACTGCTTTTAAAGGTTGTTTCAGAGTCTATTGTTGATTCAGCCACAAGTGTTATTTTATGCATATCATTTCTAGTATACCAATTAGATTATTATCATTTCATTGAAAATGAATTTAATGATTAATTATAGTGGGATGTTATAAATATTTTATTTTGTTATTTATTGTTAACTATTAGTATTCATATTTTATTGCATACATAATAATTTTTTGCTTGCATTTAGTGCCAAATCATAATAGCTTCAATCTTTAATGATTTTAAGCTTATAATGTACAATTTTTATAATATTGCAATAATTTTATAATTTTTAATTGTTGCTTAGAATACTTAGAAAGTTCCTATTACTGCTTTTATAATAAATTTATATTAAATTATTGTGACAATGGAATTTGTTTGTGTTTTCTGTTAGTAAATTTTGTCTTAATATTTATAAATGCAACATGTGAATTTTATTTAGAGTTTTTTTAAATGAATTTATTTATTAGATTTTTAATTTATTTTGTTTAATATAAGATTGTTTCTCTTACATAAGTCTGTTTTGGGGAAAAGTGGACTTACATAAATATATAGAATATAAATTTATTTATTAGATTTTTATTTATTTTGTTAATTATAAGATTGTTTCTCTTTTGTAAATCCATTTTGGGGGGAAGTGAACTAACATAAATATATTGAAAATAAATGTATGTATTAGATTTTTATTTATTTTGTTCAATATTAGGATTGTTTCTCTTAAGTCTGCTTTGGGAGAGGAGGGGGGGGGGAATAACATACATATTTCAATATATTTATATTATGTTTTAAATTTATTTTGTTTGATATAAGATTGTTTCTTTTAAGTAAGTTTTTTTTAGGAAAAGGGGACTGACATACATGTGAGTTTCTCTTGGTATATTCACAGAATTCAGACCTTTCTTGGGGGGGGGGGGGGTGGCAAATAATTTGAAAAATAGTTTGTATTTTTGTAGATTTAAAGATAAAGGAAAGAAAAAAGTTATTTTCCATTGTCTTTAAATATTTTGTGAAAGGGATAAATACTTTTCATAATTTAAATTAAAAATTAAAACCCAAAATCTTTACTGTGCTAGTGCTTTTGGCTACCATACAGTCATCTGCATGGCATGTTGTGCATAGGTAGATGACTCTTGCTTCTCTTCTTTATCTCTCCCTTGGAGCATGAAGTACCACCTTGTATAAGTTTTGGTATGTTTGATATCTTTACAAATGCTACTGTCTGCTAAAATTTTAACTGCTTTATGTTTTGTGGCATAAAGATATTTAATAGACTGTAGCATTTGCAATCACATTAAACAGCTAAATTTGACTGGTGTGTAACAGGGTGACACAGGGTTCAAGAGAAGCAAGACTTGTCCACCATTTCATTCCACATCATGAAGACAGCTGCGTAGCAGCTGAAAATATTCATACAGTAAATTTCTAAGTTTTTATTTTAAAACATAAACTTTTAATTTACTTAGTATAGATATTTTTAAGTTTCTAAAAATTTGACATTATCCATTTCCTCCCAATTTTATAATTTTTTTTTCTTTTTTTTCTGTTCTAATTATTTTGCTGAAGTTCGTTATTTATTAGGTAATAATTTGCAATTCTAATTCAGCTCTAATAATGTATTAGAATTAACTCAAGTTGGTATCAATATGGTAAGTGAATATTAAACTTGTTCAGGTTAAATAATGCATTGTTCCAGCGATGTAGAAAACTTTAAATGAAGAAACCTTTTCTTAAACAAATATATTTAATTTAACAAGATGTGATATTTATGTATGGGGAAAAAAAATATAAACCCAGTCTTCTTTGCTAGAAAATTAAAACATTCTTCAATTGAAATAACCAAACAAGGCAAGGCAAAGATGCAACTATTGCATATCATTTATTATATCTCTTTTATACATTACAGAAGCATCTTGATTTCTATTTTGCTGTTGCCAATTTCTTATAGAAAATTTACTTTTTTAAAGGTCATTGGCAGACAATGTATTATGTCACATCTACTGTTAATAGTGATAAAAATAAAAGCTATTTACAGGCTGTTACCAGATCACTTGTTTACAAAACTGAGCCATTTGAAGTTAAATTAAGCTTGAATGCAGAATTTAATGAATGCCATAATGAGAATAATAAAAACACTGTAAACCATATCATCAGTGGCATAGCTAAGGGAGGGGGAGAGGGCGGTCGCGGTCCACCCTGGGAGTCACCCTCCTGGAATGACATCCGATCCGTGTGATGAGATGAAAAATCCTGTAAAAGTGTTTCTCTTATAAATATTGAATAAATACATAAAAACAATATAAAATTAATTTTTGCATAAAACGTCTAGCGTTATGCATTAGTTGGTGTTGGGGGTTTACTGCACCAGAGTTCTAGGCCTAGAAAAAGTGCCCTCTGTGGTGTCCTAACCCGTATTTATTTGAGTTTCAGAGAAAAACCATGGAATACTCTGAACGGCTAGTTTTATGCATTAGGAATAATGACACTTAACCCTCCGTCCGGCGCACACTGCCTGAGTGGCCTGTTCTGTTATTCTCTAAATATCCTACACATGATTTTTAATTCAAAAACACCCATATGGTGAAATAAAGTAATAAAATGGTGAATATAAAGTAATAAATGAAAATTTGAAGAGACATTTATTGCGAAAGACATTGTGAAATACACTATAAAAACATATTAAAAGTTTTATGCTATTGTCCTAGCATCTCATCAGTATATACAGTATTTACAAGGCTGCAACTTACAACTACATAAACAGGGCATTAGCATTTTATACCAAATATTTTACCATGAATAAAGTAGCCAACAAAAGTCTATTTGATTTGGACCACATTGAGCATAGCATTCGAGGAAGTAATACTCAGTCTGAATTATGAAAATGAAAATTGAAATGTAACAGAGAATATTTTTGCATATTTTGTTCTGAAGTCTGATTTTTAAATACAAAAGGGAATGAACATAACACTAACTGCCCTGAGTTAAGCCAATTAATAAAGTAATTATCAAAGAATGCATCAAGATGCACTTGTATGTCCTAGAATGTTTGTTGGTGCCCCGTATGATATTTCAGAGAAATGTGTTTAGATATCAAGTATAGTTTTTCTGTTACACAATTTTACTAAGGATGTAACATTTTTTGTCAACACATCATTAAATTAATCAAGTGTTTTTTTTTTTTTTTTTTTTTTTTTTTTTTTTTTAACCATAGAAAAAGTTCCTAGGACACAGACTCATGTTTTTATTCATGCCTTGTGAACAAATGGTGAATGATTTTCCTACCATATTCTACACTAAACGTGCTTTTATGTATATAAATAATATATGTTCCTTTCATTTTATTTAGTGCAGCCAATAGATGTTAATCTGTACCTACCAAAATTTCACCCGTAGACGTAATGTATTTGAGTTCTCATGCATGTCCCTGTCCACGAACCTTTGCTTGATCTCAATGAAATATTTCATGTATCATTCCAATATGACATATATTTAGAATACAGAGTTTGGACTTTCTGCTACTATTTGTTCTTGTGATATGCTGATAACAGAAACACAGACACTACACAGACCAACAGCTGAATACCTGATTTTTGGATTCATGGAACTTCAAAACATATAAATATAAAAAAAGTCAATTTTGAAAATTTGACCCAAAAACAATACTTTCTCTATATATATAGGTAAGAGAAAGTAAAAAGTAAATACCGTAAAATCCTGAAAGTAACCCCCCTCCCCCCTTTTTGAAAAGCAAAACGGATAAATTTCAGGTGGGGGGGGGATATAATCAAGATTCTTTAAAAAAATGAAGAAAAGGGAGGGGAGGTTATATTCCATGGAGGGGGTACTTCCGGGATTTTACGGTACTTACTTAAAAGGAAATATTAAAGATAATTTCTTACATTAAAGGTAAAAAAACTGTGTAATGATTCCATTGATAACGTGCATCCGACACTTTATGAAAAATTAGTTAAATTAGAAACAATATATAAATATTAAAAGTTAATTCAAAGCCAAACTTAACTTGCAATGCCGACGTACCGTAAGTGTGCACAAAGATTGGATGTAGCTTTGCTGGATGGAGAAAAAGAAGGGGGGGGGGTAACGGATAACGGAGGCATTTCACTTTCAGCGAGAAAAGGGAGGGGGGGTATATTCGATGGGGGGGGGGTTACTTTCGGGATTTTACGGTAGGGCTAATAAACAATTCACTGTCTATCTTAGTTAAATTTTATAACTCTATGTAAAAAACCATAAAAAGTTTATATTTTGAATAACTTTTTAATTTTGCAGCTGAGCGCTTATAGAGGGAAATTTAATTTTTAGTTAATTTTTAGCAGATAATCATTCATTTATTTAACTAAACTTTCTTCAAATACAGAACAAAATTCACACATAAAAAATTATATATATCTAAGATTTGCTGCTCATTTTGAACAAATCTAATGTTAGCTTAATAAAAACTTCCAATGCATAAAGTAAAAAATAAATATAGTTAAGAACAACCCTGATTAAACCAGCAAAAGCTGATCTTGAATTTACTTAAATATCGTTTTAATAAAATCTGTGATTTTCAACCAAATTAAGAGATTTGTGGGCTGTGAAATTATAATCATTATTTAGAGCCAATTTTAATTTAATTTAATTATTTTATTTTATTTATTTATTTATTTATTTATTTATTTTTTTTTTTTTTTGTTAATCAGTTGAAAATTTGCCATAAAAATCTATTTTATGCTTTAATTAAGAAATTATGCGATTTATGGTCTGAGGTCAGTTGGAATGTTTATCAGTTGCAAATTTTATAATGTAAAGGTGCAAATTGGACCTGTAAAATCGTATTTTAATTATAAATTTAAACAGATCTATCAAACAGATTTTTATGAAACGCACTTAAGGAACATCGTGATTAAACCAGCGTTCTAACAAAAATAAACTGCATTAAAATTGATTCATCCATTTGGAGCTAATGCTCCTATTACACACAACAATATTTCACACAACTTTCATTTGAGCCATTTTTGCTTCCGTTTTTGAAAACCAAAATCCAAAAGAGGGTTGTAATAGTTGAGCCAAAAATTGTTAGAAAAACTGGTTTGCACAGTGTACAGTACATGTCAAGACATGCCTGCTTATCACTCTTAACAGAGACAATGTGGGACAGTGAATAGAACAATGGTGAATGAATTCCCGCCGGTGCTGTCTTTTCTCGGCTTCTAAGGAGCTTCCTTCTCGTTGGCTCATCACAGTAGAAGTTGCTCGTATGAACAACTTTTTATAACTAGCCAGAAAAAAATTGTTTGTATTCCCAATTCCTATTACACTAGGCGTTGAGGTGATTTGAACCAACAAAATTAGCTGAAAAGTTGTGCAAAAACTCGTTCTGTGTAATAGGAGCATTACTATTAAATAACTGTCATTAATTGTTTATAAAAATTTACATATATTTGACAGGGGTTAATACAGGTTGATTTTACTACCGTTTATGGGTACCTTCACAAAAATCGACCTGGTAAAAAAGGTACCTTCACAAAAATCATACAGTAAAATCGGTACTTTCACAAAAATCGTAGTCATCCCAGCAAAATATGATATTTTAAATGAGCACATTTTGAATGAAAAGTAACATATTTGTGCATTTCTTTTGATGCGATTCATGAAGCAAGAATCATACAGAATGCTGGTTTTAATCTACACACAAGCATTTGCTACGGGCGAGAAACAGTGTAGCATTAGTAAACAATGATCCTCGTGTGTATCAGTACAGACACTCTGGAGTTGTGGCCATAGTGTACTGTTTGCTGATTCATCAGGTGGTTTGAGGTTTTGATGACTGTATGGTGATGTGTCTATTCTCCCTGGTACAATTCATGTATAGTGCAGTGATACTAGCACAAATAAAAACAACTTCTACTTACACTCTCTCTACTGAACTGTTTACTTCAGAGAAAGTGAGTTTTGGTTCCTGTTCTGCTATAAGCCTCACATTAACTGCTAAGCGTTATTTTTACTTAGTTTGAACCCCCCCCCCCCCCCCCCCCTCATTCTCCCACACACAGAGAGAAAAAGGATGCGCTACAATTTTTCACAAAAATAAAATATGGTAAAGATTTTTCACAAAAATAGGTATTAAGTTTGAAATCCTGAATTGGCCCCTGTTTGAGGGGAGAAAAGAAGGGCAAACAGAAAGAAAATTGTTTTTATATCACTTTTCTAATGATTTTAGTAAAATTTTAAATATCACTCACTTTTTATGAAAACTTACAGTGAGTGTTATTTAGTAACTGATAATTATAGAGATAATATGAAGGTATAAGTACAGTTATTTTCTTTCCCTCTCCCCAGGTATATGTAACACACACTGTAATTTTTTATAAACAGTAATGGAAGTAATACAAAATTTTATTAAAATCAATAACATGGTAATATAAAAACAATCATTTTCTTTCCAATTGCCGCCCCCTAGATCACTTGAGTCTATGTGACCCTTACTACATCTTACAGTGAGCGTTATTTAGTAACTGATAATTATAGAGATAATATGAAGGTATAAATACAGTTATTTTCTTTCCCTCTCCCCGGGTATATGTAACACAAACACTGTAATTTTTCATAAACAGTAAGGGATAGTAATACAAAATTTTATTAAAATCGATAACATGGTGATATAAAAACAATCATTTTCTTTCCAATTGCTGCCCCCTAGATCCCTTGAGTCTATGTGACCCTTACTACATCTTACAGTGAGCGTTATTTAGTAACTGATAATTATAGAGATAATATGAAGGTATAAATACAGTTATTTTCTTTCCCTCTCCCCAGGTATATGTAACACACACTGTAATTTTTCATAAACAGTAAGGGATAGTAATACAAAATTTTATTAAAATCAATAACATGGTAATATAAAAACAATCATTTTCTTTCCAATTGCCACCCCTTAGATCCCTTGAATCTATGTGACCCTTACTACATGCTTTTCTTAAATATTAGTGAATATTGTATCAATTTAATTGAAGTTAGTAAAAAAATAATTTGAAAGTCGTCATTTATATCTCTGTATCCCGTTATTACCCAAGGTGTATATTTTATGCCCCTTTTTTCAGATCTATATTAACTATATATTTAAAGATAATTGGAGATTTTATATACCACATTAATCAACTTTTTCTTTTTTTTTTTTTTTTTAAATATCCATGTAGGGGTGACACCATTTATATCCACCCTAGTGGTCACCCACCCTAGCTACGCCACTGCATATCATAATAATTTTATAAAAAAAGAAATATTCTAACAATTTAACTTTATTTAGCATTTAAACTCTACAAAAATACATATATGACTTTTAACAAAACTCGTGTTCAGAAAACTTCATCTCTCTCTCTCTCTCTCTCTCTCTCTCTCTCTCTCTTTTTGAAACAAAAAATATATATAAATCACAATCAGCATATCTAGTTTGATTTGTACGAAAAAGATAAAAATTTTTCTTTTAAAGTATTGTTTTGTTTTTACCAGTTATGTAACTTGTTTACATAAATCAGTTTTTAGAAACATTCTTATTAAAGTTAGATTTTTTTTTTTTTTTTTTTTTTCCAGTGTATTCCTTTTAATTTGTAGATAAATTATTTTAAAAATAATATTTTCTCGTTTTAAAATTTAACATATTTTAAAAGAGAATATTAAAAAAAATAAAAATAAAGTATTTTATTTTTTAATATTAAAATCCAAGTTTTTATGATAGATGTAGATTAGGTTTATGCAAGAATCTATTTGACAGTATAAATGTGTATATTTATTTTCAAATTAATTATTTAAATTTGTAATATGTGTGTTCATCACTAATTTATTATTTATCACATTTAATAATTTGAATTTATTTCATGTGCAAAAAGCATTTATTTTTTTAACTTTAATAATAAATCTGAACTTCTTTTAAATGTGCACTTTATTTATTTTTCACCATTAACAGTCTAAATTTGTTGAGCATGTAACTAAAACATAATGCAAAATATTTAAGAGTTGTAACCCATAATTTGCTAAAGCACCTTATCTGCAAAAGATTTGAAACCAAGCTGGGTGGATTAGAGGTCTTCAACTGTATATATATCATCTATTCAATTATGCTTTTCTGTGATTCAAAAGGCAAACAATAATCATTTCTTTTATAAACATGATTTTAAGAAAACAATCTATTTTTTATCTAAATCATAAGGGAATTACTTTTTATTAAGATAATTTATTTATTATTATTTTTTTTTTCCTGTCTTTGTGTATAACTCAAATAATTCTTACTAGATGGCATTTTTATTCCCGGTGAATTATGTATATATTTTTATTTATTTTTTTTTTTTTTAAAGAAGTATTATTTGTATCATTCAGTATACCTATACAAAAATATATGATGCAATTAAATTTATCTTTCAAACTATAGTAATTAGGAAAATGTTAAGAGTTTTGTTTTTTTTTTCCCTTGAGTCTTAAAACTTGTTTTAGTATCAAATTAAATGAGGAAATATGGCTGTATTCATTATTTAAGTATTATTTGTATCATTCAGTATACCTATACAAAAATGTATGATGCAATTACAATTATCTTTCAAACTATAAAAATTGGGAAAATGTTAAGAGTTTTTTTTTTTTTTTTTTTTTTTTTCCCTTGAGTCTTAAAACTTGTTTTAGTAGCAAGTTAAATGAGGAAATATGGCTGTATTCACTATTTAAATTATTAAATCAATTTGTGAAAGTAATTGGAAGATATGAGTGTGGGATATATTAGTTATTATCATAATTGTTTCTGATATTGTAGTCATGCAAAATAATGGATGATAATTTAACTTAATTATTACTCATATTTAATTATTTATTAAAGAAATATCTGTACCCCAGATGTAAAGGACACCATGTCACAAAAATGAAATGATATTATAATGAAATTAATTAATGACATTTATTGTGAATAAAGAAAATGGACATGGTTTTATGTTCTACTGTCCTATCTTTTTTATAGTAACTGGGCATAATACTTAATGCCTCTGTATAAAGCAAAAAATGCACATAATGGACATGGTGCCCGTTACCTCCAGGATACAGATATAAGTTTATGGGAAGCTTTTGTTTGAATAACAAAATAAATATATAAACTTTTATTTTTTTTGCTATAAAAATCTCGAAATAAAGTTATGCTACCACATTGGAATTCCTGTGAATTTTACGTATTTATTAAAGATTGACAGAATGTTTATTAAAATTTACATTCATCAGAAAACTGTTCCACTAATTAACGTAACTTAAAAATGTAAACATTTTCATTGTTTAAAAGAATTATTTAAAAAATAAGAAATTAATTTCAAAATATAAAATTTCTAGGAGGGAAAAAAATAATGCATTTTATAAATACTACTTCCTGCAATTGTGATTTTTTTTTTATTCAATGTTCTGTCCTATGTTTTCAAAATGCATTAACATATTGGCTGATCTTGCACCAGTACATGATGTGGAGTGTTATTTCAGATGTCAGTCACTTGAGATCGATAGCCAATATGCAGGGCCTGATTAAGGGGGAAGCTCGCTCATACCGGAATATTTTTACAATTATTTTTTACTTCATGTCATAGAAATTCCACGCTTTGACTAGGAAATATTTTTTGTAAAAAATGAACGGTGTAAAACAATCCAATTTACTCACCGTTATTAGACACCAGAATTCTTTTAAAATAATTTTTAATGAAAATTTTCTGTTTATTATAGGAGGGAAGTATCTGTTAAAAAATAACGGTGTAAGTATAAATAATGTGTGAAGAGCGAGCTTCCCCCTTAATCAGGCCCTGCCAATATGTTAATATAGGAAATGTAGGATTTTTAAATTTGATTTGAAAGAATGTTCTCATATGACATTTTTTCTGAAACGTTTAAGTTTTATTTGCAGTCTATTCCATGCCATACATTAAAAACAATTATTAATGATGATTATTAATTTTAATAAATTTTATGATATGTGTTGTTTATACACAGATGTAATAAAAAAAATAATAATAACTGTAATCTTTGAATATTTAGAAAATATATATTGTTATCTTTAAATGTTTTAGGCCATTTTATAATGAAATTTTGTAACCCTATATGATTTTATAAATCATTGCATTCTTTACATTTTTTTAATGCTGCATTTGATGTCCAATATTAATATTATTTACTTAAATGCATTCTAAATTTAAAATTTTTACATTCTGAAAAGGATTAAATAAGTTATACTATGTATAATTTTATTTATTTATTAAGACTTTAATTTTTTAATTAGTTTCATTTGCAATTTATTCCTTGTTATATATTTAAAAAATATATACTAATGATGATACACAGGTCTGCAAACAAAAGATGCATAGGATATTTTTACTTTTCTTATAGATAAAAAAAAAAAAAAAAAAAAAAAAAAAAAACCTCTTTGTGTGTGAAAACATGAAATCTGGTATCCTATTGTTGGTTATAAAAACCATATTCAATAATTATTTCATATTTTAATGCAGTATTTATGAGTTAGTCAAAAAATAATACAAACTGGAAAATAGTAGGAATGGGTATGCAGTAGAAGGGGTGAAAGCAAAAATGTTTTTAAAAAAAAAGAAAGAAAGAAAAGAAAATGTTTCACTGGCAAAAGGGGTTCACAATGTTTTAAATATGTTATGGAGAAAATGTTTAATTATGAGAAAGAATATGTTTAGTTGAAATAAAAATGAAGATTTTTTATACCTATTATTTTGAGGGGGAAAATAAACTCTGTTCAATGAACAGAAAATGAAATCAGTTTTAAATTCAGCATCCTTGAAAACATAAAATATACCAAAAAAATTTCATGCTGCTGATATTTTTTATTTTATTTATTTATTTCAGACCTGTGTTAGTAATAATGTTTGTCATTTGTGTTATTTACATAGCTGCCAACTTTGCAGCTTTAAAAATAGGAAGATTTCTACTTGAAAATAAGATTTCTACCCTGAAATAGAAAAATTTAAAACCTACAAATTTAAACTGTTTTAAGATAAAATTGGTTTTTTTTTAATACAAAATACCCGATATCTTATAACAAGTTTGAAATTTAATAAAATAATAATAATAATAATAATAAAGTTCTTTCCCTAGTAGTTTTGTGATATAATGAGATCAGCAAAATCCAGACTTTTATTATTATTATTATTGATGTCTGATGCATGAACCGGTTTTTACTCAAAATCAGTACCAGTCTAATCAATTTAGTGACACAGTATTGTGAATTTGAGGGGGGGAAATCACACTAACATATTAGAAATCCACATTGTACATTTCCTATTTTACATTTTCAGCCACTCATAATATGTATCTTGTATAAGATCTGACATATCTTTTGTTTGGTAATATTGTATGTATTTTAAACTTATTAAGGAAAAGTAAATAGATTCATCAAATTGTGTAATAAAGTCTAAAAATAATTATATGTAAGAAAGATTGAGGACTTGTATCATTTAATTATTTCTAGAATTGATCAGGGATCACTATCTGGAAATGTGAAGTGGAAGGGGGTCAAAAAATGATTGCACAAACGAGAAATATTAAACAAATTATTTCTTTATAGGTTCTAGAATCTAATAAAGCAAGTTTAGAATGAATATTGACATTTATGTTGAAGATGGAGAAAGACTGGAAAACAAAAGTCTTCTGCATAGCATTTGATTGCCGATCCCTAGTTGGAAAGAAGTAGTAGAGACAAAAAATAATTATATGAGTGAAAAATATTAAACAATTCTGTTTTTTTTTATAGGTTCTAGAATCTCATAAAATAAGTTTAAAAGGAATATTGTCATTTATGTTGTGGATGGAGAAAGATTGGGAATCTAAAGGCTTCCATGTAGCTTTTAATCGCTGATTGCTAATGAGGTTTCTTTTTTTTATGAATATCTGCAATTTTTTTTAAAGTAGAAGAAAAAATCGGAATCCAGAAGATTAGCTTAAAATGAAAGCTTCTTCCCAAAATAGAAAAGTTGGCACCTATGTATTTATAAACTGATGTAATATAAAGTAATGATTAAAAAAAAAAAAAAAAAACTATAAGCTTTTAATATTGTTAAATCTAAAGAGGATTAAAGAAGTTATATTATATTATTTTATTTATTTAGACACATTTTTTTGAAAATTAGTTTCACTGGCAGTCTATTCTAGGCTATATTTCAAAAAAATATATTAGTGATGATTATTAATTTTAATAATTTTTTTTTATTATTATTTTTCTATCCCTTATATACTCATGTAATATAAAGGTAATGATTGAAAAAAAAAAAAAAATCTATGACTTTAATATTGTTTCCCATTGTTCGTAACAGATGACAATACTATGTAAAAGATACATTGTTATTTCTAAACATTTTGGACAGTTTACATTGAAATTTCATAGGACTGTGTACTTTTTTTTTTTTAAGTCATTGCATTCTTTATATTTTTGTATATTTGTATTTGCTATCTAATATTGATAATATTTGTTTGAATGCATTTTAATTTCAAAATATGTGCTATTCAGATTTCTTTTTTTTTTTTTTAATCTGAAGAGGATTAAAGAAGTTATACTATACACAATTTTATTTGTTTAAACTTTTTTTTTTTTTTAAGTTTCATTAACAATTTATTCCATGTTTTACATTAAAAAATTGTGTTAATGATAATTATTAATTTTAATATTTTTTTTTAAATTCTTGTTTATATACTGATGTGATATAAAGTAATGATTAAAAAAAACTGTAACCTTTCAATATCATTCCCATTTGTAATAGATGGCATGTAACAGTTAGTAATTTGTAACTGAAAGTATGTAAAAGATACATTGTTATTTTAAAACATTTTGGGCATTTTACATTAAAATATCACATCACTATATAATTTTTTAAATTGTTACATTCTTTATATTTTTGTATAGCTTTTGATGTCCAATATTAATAATATTTGCTTAAATGCATTCTAATTTCAAACTATGTGCTATCCAGATTTTTTTTTAATTCTGAAGAGGATTAAAGAAATTATACTATACATAACTTTATTAATTAATTAATTTATTTTCATAAAACATTATGTGTGTACAACCAGTCAAAGCAATCTTTCTTTTTTCAAACTGGCAGACCCACGTGGTTTTGCACATAACACTTACAGGCTTCCCATTTGAAATAAAACACATGGAATAGTTTTAAGAATGTAATTCCCATGTATGTATGTATATATATATATATATTTTGTTTTAAGTATTTATAAATAGGCTTTTGCCAGTAACTATTAGATGTGATATAATCTCTCAAAAATATTAGATCCACAAACCTTTTCCTTGGCCTGGTTTTTATTTGTTTATAAAGATGGCAGCTCTTTTATTTAACATTTATTAATGTTAATGAGATCATGTCATGTGAAGAATCTGAAGATCCAAAGCACAGATTGTATGTGTATGCTCTCTTCTTAGAAAAAGAATCAGAGAAGGAAAAAATCAAGTTAGAGAAGATAAGGAAAATTTAAATAATGAATGAAAAAAAAGCAAATAAGATATTTAAAAAAAAAAAAAAAGTTTGTGTGAGAAAAATATGCATGTGAAATTTTTTATTGTTAGAGAATTATTTCACAACAGTGCTGTTTAAATTAAAAATGTAGAAAAGGTGAGGCAAAATCTTTATAAAATAGAAACTCTGTTGAATGATTTTAAAGTGTTTAGTAGAGATGTGCAGGTAAAAGCCATTTCTCTATTATTAGGACCCAGACCTAGGTAGGATCCTCCCAAGCCTAGTGATATCTTTATTCCATATTCATTCGAAATTTAAAAAAATCTATAAAGATCTCAAAACAGGTTGACTATTGAGCATAACCTGGGCTGAAAATCAGCCTATGAGCTTTGAGAGCAGAATTTCTCAGCCGCTGGTAGGATGTTTAATAGAAAAATATTAAAATTATTGAAATAAGATGTGCATTTTAAATATTTTTAAGTCTATATATGTATATATATATTTAAAAATTAAAAAATAGGACTCTGATGTGCTTTATAACAGAGGGTGGGACCAAAACAAGCATTAGTGCCAGTCATAGTTCTATAGAGACCAGTACATAGCAAGATGACACACTCATAGATGAACACATCCGTAAAGACATTGTAGTATTTTCTTTAATTAACCCCTTACCTGCTGACGAAAAATTACGAGATTCACTTTCCAGTGTCATCATTTTTCTCACAGGCACGTGTAGTTATGCGTTCATTGTTTCAGAAACATTCCCTTTCCAATTCCTCCCACTCCCCATCATCTCTGAAATAAATAAATCCTTCGAAAACACTGTCTTGGTCATTTAATTGCATTCCAAAGAAGTGAGACTAGTTTCACTGGTAGCAGCATAACATAAAGGATTGTACTTCGGCAAGACGTGTATATACGCCTGGAGCAGCTAATGGGTTAATGTGCTAGCAGACGCACATTGTATTGCCTATGATAGACTTATGATCCTTCTGTGTCAAATAAAAGCACATGGGAAAAAAAAAAAAGATGGAAAATGTTATAACCATAAAATATATATAAAGTACATAAAAAACAGCTTTCATATTCAGGCACATTTTCTTATTGTTCTTTGCCTGCAGAATCCAGCATCTTCTGATTCACTGGCTTGAATATCAAACTGAAACCTTAAAATTATATGTAAATTTTATATATTTTGAAGAAAAGAAAAATTAGTTTAACAGCTATTAAATTTGTATTTGTTTGTTTTATTTATTTATTTATTTTAAAGATATTTGAGAATAGAAAGTTCAATTAACAGAAAAATTCTCTTAAACACACATAATGAGTAAACAAATAACACTGCACTCATATATATATATATATAAATCCTTTGAAATAATTATTTGATTTCATTTAAATTTGCTGAGAGTAGGAATTTTATTAAAATATATTGTTAAGATATATATTTGTACACATGGTATTAAAAGTGAACTTCAGATTCAGATCAAGTATGTACATTAAATCTTCAAAAAGAATGATAAAGATAGAAAAAGATAATGAAATTTAAGAATTTGCATAAAAGAAACAAACATCTGAAAAATAAAAGTATATTTATCACGTGAAATGTAATGTCTGTAGAAGTATTTTTTTATAAGAGAAAGTATCACAAACCTATCAAATGTTTGTGTTTGTACACCCATGTGCACACAGTCTTTATTTAAAAGGATTCATTGTAAAATAATTATCTGTATTTCCCAAGTGAAATCACATTTTTTTCAAATATCTAATATATAATTTTTTAATGAATTTTATGTAAAAAAGAAGCCAAATAAAAAATTTAGAAAAAAAAAAAAAATATATTACTAGTAAAAACCCATTTCTCAGTGATGAGATTAAAAAAAAAAAAAAAAAAACTTTTGACATAGTCTTGATTTTTTTAAAATTAATATATATATCCTTTTTTTTTTTTTTTTTTTTAAATCTGTTTTTGTATTTTTCCTCTCTTTTTTCACTCAATGATCAGTGATCAAACATCACACAGAACACTAGTAATCTCTAATCCTTCTCCATCCACAGCATAAATGTTAATATTAACATTAAACTTTTTTTTTTTTTTTTTTTTTTTTTTACCCTAGAACTAGCAAAAATATAGAAGTGATCATTATTTCTCATATTTATTTAATCTTGGTAAGTTATGATATACTTTATTATGGAAATTATTAATTCTGTTTGTTTTTCCTCAATCAATTTAAAATACTATACAGCCAATTAAAAATTATCCTATTATCCAGATTCTCCCCCCCCCCCCCCACACACACACCAAAATATAACTTAAGGGTAAAAAATGCATTTTCAGGTTGAATTAGCTAAAAGTAAGATTAAATATTTCAATATACAATCTTAAACACTCCAGAAAAATTAACCTGCCAGTGCACGGGTGGGCAAAAGACACAATTTTCTTTCAATATGTGAATGGTTACAATATAACACCCACAAAATAAAATCACACAATAAAAATATGAAGTGTAAAATTTTACACTTATTATAATTTTTTTTCACGGAATATATAACATGTTTCTCTTACATTGCATTCTAGTAAATAAAATGCGTCTCACAGACCCAACCCGTGTACTGGCGGGTTAAGAATAATACAAAAACATCAGTAATAATAATATAAAGAAAAAAAAACCTATGAAAAAAATGTTTTATTGTGCAAAATACATAATTATAGCATGGGCAAAGCCACATAGGTCTGCTAGTATAAAAATAGAGAGAAAAAAATGTGGTGAAAATGACAATTTCTGTAAAATTGGAAATATAATATACAATTTTCAAACGAAGTTTAGTGGTAAGTGAATAAAATTTTATGTATTGTGTATGAAGATTGAAATTGGATATCTATTTTTACAGTTTCTGTGTCAAAAAATGTTCTGTTTTTCATTTTGTCAAAAACTAATAAAAAATTGGAAAATTGAGATTTGAGGTGGTTAAATATGTGGTTAAATAGTCTTTCAAGTTGAATTTTCTAGCTGTGTGAGAAAAGAGTATCAACACAAATAAACACATACTATTAAAATTAAAATGTGATTGTATGTATATTTTGCTATTTCCTTGTGAACTACTGAATGCAGACAGATATGGAAAGTATGAAAAGATGTGAAATAACTCATTGATTCAGAATTGACCATTTTAATTAAATTATTCTAATTGTTAAAATATAAAAACTTAAAATCCAAAGCATTTAGAAAATAAATGGCACAATGTATTGCTAAAAATATGTCTTGAGGAGTTGAGCAAAATACAATGAGTGGCAGCAGGGTAAATTAAAGAAACCTTGAAGTCCAAAATTATATGCAATTGCTTGAAACTAGGTTTTGAGTAATTTCAATGGAATTTTTTTTTAGTTTTTATTTATAAAGTTATTTTTAAAAAAATAGTTATTTATTTTTTTGAAAATTCATTTAAATATAGTAATCAAAGCAAGCAAAACCTGCTAATATATGTGTACATCATGATATTTTCTTTTAATAATAATTTAAGATAATTTTTCGTAAAACATTAGAGTAAACCCTATAAAAGGATCAATAAATTAAATGACTCATGAAATTCCAATGCAAGCAACAATACAATAAAACTAAATATAAAACTCATTAATTAGCAATGTATTTTTAAAACTCAGGTTTTTGATCATAAAAAGCACATTGTATTTCTAATAGTAAATAAGCATGACTGGCATGAACAGTGATTTACTTTTCCTGATATAGTTGTGTAGAAGTATTTTATTTTGAATCATGTTGCCATTTGTATATCTTTAGCAACAAAGTAATTACTACTACTTTTTTTCCCAGGAAAGAGATGTTATATAGAATTTTAAGACATTCTAATTATAGAAATTTTTGTCAATTTATATTTCTAAATGGTATGATACTATAACTTTCAGACAATTTTAACATTCTTATATCTACTGTATTGAATATATTGTATGCATATATGTATGATAGATATGTTACATTTACTGTATGATCTATGATTGTGTATGTGTAAACTAGTATATTAATGAGTGGATTTAATTATTTGTTTAAAAAGTATAGAATTTTTAGCTGTTCTGGTGTGTAATTAAAATTTGCTAATAATACAGTTTTATGAAGTTCATACTTTTTATATCATTTATTATCCTTCGCAGTTAATTTCATTATACTGATAAATAAAAAGCACTTAATTTTAATACAGTTGAACCTCAAAATTCTAGATATCTAAAATCCCCCCCCCCCTTTTTTTTTCCTGGATTTCAGTACACATTTTAAAAATTAGACAACTCTATATTATTTCTAAGTTTTTCATGGAATACTATTAAACCTTTTTTAGTGAAATCTCAGTAAATAAATATGCTGACAAAATTTTATATTTTTAAAATATTTTCTGACTAATTACTAAATACTTTAAATATAAATAAATAGGCAAATTTAGTATTATTAATTATTTATTTCAAGCAGAAACAGGGTTCATACTTGTACATTAATACATTTTTTAACCTGAGAAAACACTAGCTTGATCTTCCTACATTTAATTATAGTAAAATTATCGTGACATTTCAAAGATAAAACTGCTTAAGTGCTAATTATACAAAAAAAAAAGTAAATCTCAATATTTCATTATCTCTTGACTCCACTAATGGATAGACACTTTCATAATTCTATCAAGATCACTGACCTACTAACACATTTTGGAAAATTTCTAAATCTGGAATTGCTTTATTCTCATCATTTCAGGATTTTCGAGGTGTAACTGCATTTTCTTATTTTTTATTTGAATCAGCAGTTGCCTAAAGTTGGAAATATTAATAATGCTAAATACTTGAATATGTTAGAAGAGCCTCTGTATTTATGGATTCTCTATCAATTAATTTTCTATGCTTTTTTGGCTATAATTAGAAGACAGAGAAAATAATGTTGTCTTATCATTAGCACAACCTGAGATCACATACATGAAAAGATATTTTTAATTTATCAGCAGGGGGGGGGGGGGTCCTGTAAAGTACCTAAATTCAGGTATTTATTTCCTTTTAAATACTAGATTTCCAGTTTTTCTAATAGTTAAAGTCATAAAATTAGATTAAAATATCAATTTTACAGGATTTCTAAATCTAATTAAAATTAATATTTTTCATTACGACAAGGTTAGACTTCACTGTGATAAATTATATATTTTCTCCTTATACAAAAACTTTTTCTCACTAAAATTTCATGTTTGTTTCATGAATTCACATTCATCCCTGTATCAGATAATGTTATTGCAAATTTGTAGAAAAGAAAAGAGAGAGAGTTAAGAGAAAGAGAAATCTTGACTTGTATAAGTAAAAGGTTTAACAAATCATTAATTTCAGCAAATTGTATAGTATTTTGTGACATTAAATTTAAAAAGTATACTAATAAGTTTCTTTCAATATCATATTGTGAGAATATTATTATATTGACTAAGCTGAAATCTAATCTTAGTAATCGCTACAATTAAGCATATTGTTTGAAAGTGGTTGCTACTTCTTTATGGCATCATTTAAAAGCTAATAATAAATTATTTCATATTTTATGAGGGTGGGGTGGGTGGAATATATTACGTACAAGTTATCTGAGAATAGTTCTGGGAATAGTTAGTACTGTATATATATTTCCTAATGTTTATTAAAAATTAACATTTAGTGAAAAATAAATATAAAATATCTCTTAACTCAACCCTTTTTTATATTAACCCAGCTAAAAAAAGTCTTCAAAAAAAAAAAAAAAAACTATAAAAAAAAGAAGAAAAATGCAGATAATGTGAAGGTATTTGAAACAATCCCAGCTTTAAAAAGTCTTACATTTTCCCCTTTAAACTTATTATTGTTCCAAATATCTTCAGTTTTCTTCATTTTAATAGTTTTTTTTTTTTTTTTTTTTTTTTTAAGACTTTTTAAGCTGGAATTGTTCCAAATTCCTTCACATTATCTGCATTTTTTCTTCATTTTTTATAGTTTTTTTTTTTTTTTTTGAAGACTTTTTTTACCTGGGAACTTAGAAAATTTCGAATATTATTTTTTTAATTATTTTAATTTGTCTATCACACACCTAACTGAATCAAATCATTTTAAATATGAGATAACCCTCTTTTATTAATACTTTGCATAATAAAGTATAGCTTATGAAATTTTCTTACAAAAAAATAATTTTTTTTGTTTTTTGTTTTTTTGAGAAAGAAATTTATTTTAACCTACTTAAAACACTAATAACTGGTGGTTGTGGTATTGTTAGTTAATGAAACGTTAAATGAATCCTCAATTTCAGACATACTTTTAAAATTCAAAGTAAACTTTTTACATCATTAAATATAGCATTAATTCAATTAATGTAGTGTTTTTTCTCTAATGACAGGTATTTAAGAAGTTTTTTTGGTAAACTTTATGACAGATTAAAACAGAGAATAGATCAGCAATCATGCCTTACCTGAGTCAGCAACTGATATAGTAAAAGCTAGTTAGATTATTGTTCGTATTTCACTATGAGCTATTTTTTTAATCAGATCAGATTTTTTAAAGTAAGTTTTTAACCTCAGTGTAAGATAACAAAGGAAATAAAAACTATTTTTATTTATTTAACATTGTAATGGTATAATGTAAAATAACATTAATAAATCATGCATTGTTCATCAATTATGACTAAATGTAAAAAGAAACTCATAGAAAAAAATGTATGTAGTAAATTTTTATATAAAAATCATTAAAAGTATAAGATAAAGTTCTGTATATTATGTTTTTCTATTTATTGTAGTTACTTATGAAAGTTAAAATTAAATAGTAGAAATAAATTTTAAAGGAAAAAGTGTACTTACAATAGTTATTAACCTTGTCTGATTTCAATCATATATGCTTCAAAAATAAATCTATGCAAGAATAAAAATCATGTAAATCAGTAAATAGATTATAATAAGTAAAAATGAAAGAAATAATAAAATTTATGAATTGTGGTTTGTCTGAAAATTTCTTTTACTGATAATAACAGGATTCTGTATTTGTGTACATCTGAATTTTCGCATCTGCAAATGTTTCTCTAAAATTTAAAAATGAGAAGAATTTGTGCTTATAAGATAATATGCTGTAGCAAAAAAAAAAAAAAAAAAAAAAAATGTGAGTTTTCCTAAATAAAACAAAATTACATTTTGATTTTTGGTTCTTCAAAAAGTTTTAATATTTATTAGTAGATAAGTAAAATCAGTCTTCTAATATTTTTTCTACTTCAGTGCATGGGTTATGTTTATATACATATTATTTGTCATAAAGTAATTATTTTCTTGATCTACTGGAGAAAAATAAGGAAACAATTGTAGTTTGTACTAGAAATATAGAAAGTAGTAGTTCTTTTTTTTAACCAACAGATCATTGTTTTTAGGACACAGATTAGCTTTCTATGGTATTAAAAAAAAAAGTAGTTTAAAAGAATTTTTTTTTAATCTTCTACAGTAAAGGTGTGTTTTTTGCCAGCATTAATTTTTTTATACCATTCTTAATCCAACAATGATGTGTTGATTAAAAAAGGAATTATTTTGTTATATTATTTATTTATTTTTTAATTCTACTACTTTCCTATTTCTGCCTTTTATTAAGATTTTTAGGTCATTCTGTATTTTGAGATATTACTGAGACAATAATGTTCTAATAGTAAGAAAAAAAGAGAAATTTTTTTAATTAAATGTGTTGTTGTATAATATATATATTTCACATAAATGACAATATATATATATATATATTGAGCCACATAGACTTTGCCTGTGTTTTGAGGGGGGGGGGGGGAGAAATTCCTCACCTAAGTCTTAGATAGCTGTTATACTGGATGTTGCAGTTTAAATTATCAAAGTGCTAGCTATCTTTTAAATTATTTATTAGAACTGTAGTTTCAATTAGAAAAACTTTTCAATGCAGTTACTTTTTATGTCATACATTAATTATATTTAAAGCTTTAAAACTATGTCATTAGATTTCAAATGATTAGCCAAATAAAATTTATATTATGGAGCCAACTGACCCCACCTACATTCACAGATTAGCTCTAACCTTTTCCTGCAAATAGAGTTTGAATCGACTTGACTAAGTTTTTCAAATTTGTTCATTTAGAAGAAGCTTTATAATTTTTATAAATAAAATATCATAGCTTAAATTACTTGCTTAGACATTTGTTGTAGCAGATGCTTATATACAAGCTTAATTAATCACATGAATGAATCAACCAACCATTTGAATCTAACTGAATTTTTAATAAATACAGTCGAACCTCATTAATGTGAATTACTTTTAACATGAACTGTTTGCACAATCCCTGTCGAAATGAAAATTAGTTTAGTTATATAAAAATTAGTTACTGATAGCATGAACTGCTGATAACATGAACAAATTTTTTATCTCCCTTGAGATTCACATTAACGAGGTTAGACTGTATTAAATTTTGCAATTTAATTTTGCTTCCCCTTGAAAATTTTTCAGCCAACATCACTGATTTTACAAGAGACTGTATGTAAAAAAATAAATAAGTTTTTATAGTAACGTACGTAAAAAAAAAAAAAAAAAAAAAATTCAAATTAGTAAAATAAAGCCTTATCTTTAAAAAGCTATTTATAAGAAGTTTATATTTTTAATGAGGTATTAAAGATTAAAAATATACTTTCTTTTTTGTCAAATTATTACTCTTTTTATTATTAAAAATTTGACTGGGGTGTGTTGTACATAAATTGAATAAAATTAACTTATAAATATTTGATTTTTTTTTCTTTTCCTGTTTGATCATTTTTTTTATCATCTGGTTAGTTTTATGAATTTTTATTTTCTTTAAGTTGTCTGTCCCTTTATTTACATTCTTACTGTCTAAAAATTCTCAACATTTTCTTTAAAAACAAACAGAAACAGAGTTTTGCAGTCAGATTGTATGTAGTTGCAATAAGGTCTTGAGTTCAAACCCTATCTGTGGACTTTTTTTAAAATAAGTTACTATTTAAAATACTTTAATGCTTAATAAGATTATAATGAAATGAATATTGATTAACTTTCTTTCATATGTTGTGTAGCTTTGAATTTTTTTTTTTTATATAGCTTGAAAATGTGATTCTTTAGGCCATATCACATGAGAGATTTTGCCCAACATTTCACACAACACAACATGAACTTTTTTGAGTGATAGACGAAAAAGTTAACTTGACCTTGAATCTCTCCCGTATGCTGCTGTTGTGTTGGGTGAAAATGATACAGCCATTACTAACTAGAAAATAATTTTTTAACTTTTACATATTTTTTCTTTATAAATATTTTATCATCATATTCTTTTTATCAAATATATTTGTTCAAAAAAAAAAAAAAAAAAAAAGGTAAACATTTTCTTAATTAAATTTAATATTATTCAAATTATTTATTTAGTTTAATATATATATTCACATTAAAGAAAAATTAACATTCAAGCATCCATTGTGAATACTTAAAAAAAAAAAAAAAAATAACAGATTTTTATTAAAGAATCTCCATACCTGGGTTTAAATATGAGACCTACCAGACACCCAAGCATAGCTCCACACATTGTTGCTGCTAGCTTTTGTATTATTCAGATAAAAAGAAATGAAATTTTCTGCATCTTATCTTGACCTAGAAGACTCCTGGTGCCACAAAATTTATACCCCATTTTATGTTTTTGATCAAACTCTACTTTAAGCATGACTTTGTTTTAATGGAAATTTTTAGATTCATACTTTCTTTGTTAATTTTTATTTTTTCAATTGTAGAATCACCCCCTTAGTCACTGATGATATAAATGTGGCATTTTTAAAAATTGAAATGACATTTACAAAATACTGCTTGATTTGAATTGCAATATTTACTAAGTTATTCAAAGGTATGTCTTCATTTTTCTAATTTTAATTTTTTGTATACAGACACAGGATTATGTTAAAAAGTCCCCCCCCTTTTTTTTTTTAATTAGGTTCTTTTCAAAATAGTGCATAAAAAGTAGCTCCTTGTCATTTGAAAGCTTTTTGTAATTGACAATATAATGCTAATGTCAATAACTTAAAAGAAGGGTCCTATTATCAAATAATTTGAAACACCTAAAGTATAATTCATTTATAATTATACCAGGAATTCATACTGTACTAAAGTTATCTTATAAGTTTAATATAGTTAGACAGTAGTAGCTGAGATTACTTTATCAGAATGATTTCCTTATTGCTGCCTATATTATGTATGCCACGTCATTTATAAATTATGAGTCATTTATAAATTAATCTTAGCATAATAAATCTTGGGTATTACTGTATGGCAACAACCTGTTTACTAGCTACAGTTGATATCAGTTCTGTAGAGGTTAGTATACGTTAACATTGTGCTTTTCTCAACAAAAGTAGAATATCCTTGCCTTTCATTTCAAGAGTCTTCAGATTTTCAACAGAGCAAAGTAGTTTGGTTTAGTAGGTTTTTCAAACTTGGAGCCAATAACCTAAGATTGGTAAAACTTAACAAAATTAAATTAGTTTTTATTATTATATTACCTAAGTTATATATGATAGTAATGAAACTTTATTTCATAAGTCAAAGTTTAAATGTATTTTTCCCTAAATATATTTTGGTCTATTCTCTAATAAATAATAATGAATAGAATTTAACAATATTTAACTGCTAAAGATTTGATATCATCATAGCCTACTGGCATATTTGATTTTGAATAATCTTCACTTGATTTTAATGAATGTATTTCAAATAGTTTTGACAAATACCTATGTTAAAGATGTTGCTCTCATTATGTTTTTTTTTTTTTTTTTTTATCACAAAAGTATATTAAAAAATAATGCTGCTTATTTCATCTAATTATATTAACTATTTGTTATGCACAAAGAATACCCGACATTGCAGATTTCTTGCTTTTGTTAAAGTATATTTAATTTCTCTTAGATACAAATAGATAATATATTTGCAAAATCTGTTAAATTTTTTATGATTTGATATTGCTGTTTCATCTATCTGCCTGTCATCCTATGGATGTGTATGTATATGTTTGTCTACATGGAATAAAGTAGGAGCTGACATTACAGCTTGTGTATATTTATGTTTACTATCTATGCAATTAGCCTGTACATAAATGTAATATATAAACATGTATGTATGTATCATAATAAATAAAATAATTATCTGCTCACTAAGTGCAGTTTTAGATCTGTATCAATTAGGCTTGAAGTTTCATGTCACAATATGTAGACATATAATAAAAGTAGTTCTATGCATCAATTGGAAATTTTGGTAAAAGTATATTGTATCAGTGAAATTCCATTTATGCAGTGCTTATGTAAAATGCATTTGTAAAGTTTTTATCAAACAAACTGTATAAATGATTATTTTTCAACTTTTTACAATATTTCTTTCATTATTTTAGAAAATAGTACAAAATAATCTCTAGAAAAAAAAAAACTTACTTTCTATTTCTTTAAATAGTGAGAAAAAATTATTTAATTAAAAAATTTCCAATGTATATTATTTAATGATAAGCATTGTTATTTAAATAAATTTTCTTTCTAAGATTAAATTTGTCTTTTGTTTTTATTTACAAATTCTAATCTGAATTCTTTCCTATAGTTTAATAATTGATAAAACTGCTGAAATATTTAATGCTTAACTGTATGTATGTATTTTGTGAATTACAAAGATGAATAATAAAATTTACCTTTGTAAATATAGATATGTGTTTATTTTTATTTTGTTTTCTCTGGACCTTCAAACAAATAAAGATCATTATTAACATTCTCAACTGTCTCCCACTTTACAACATAAAAGTAGTGCAGTCAGCATTAGAAAGCCAATAAAATATAATTTGGTAGTTTCTGGTTGGTGGGTTTTAGCAAAAGCTGCAGTTAATTTGTTGCTTTAAGAATAAAGAACATTTCAATGATAATAAGTTTTATTTTTCTCTAGTCATGTATATGTATGAGCATGTTTTACTCCTCTTTTTGTAAAATGCAAGTTTCATGACTAGGCTGTGCCCCCTGATTCAGTTATTATTTTTTATGGTAATGTATTATTTTTAATGATAAAATTTATTTAAAACTTTAAATTTAGACAAATACACATAAAGGCGGGGTTGGCAAACAAATGGTGTGGCTGCACCTCCAAATTTTTTTGCATAGAACTTTTCTGTTAAGAAATAGACAAGAAACATACTTTTACAATATTTTTTATTTACTTTGATACTTTTAAAATGAAAAACTCTTATTGCTTGCTGGAGCCCCCTTTCTTGAAATGTCCTTTTTTTTTTTTTTTATTGTATTGTCTACCATCCACAAATTAACAGGTAAATTTGATAGCAATTTAAATTCATTGTTAAGCGTATATTTGAAAATAATGTATAATGAGCACATACTCAACCATTCTTTCTGCTAGAAATGAATGTCAATAGTTGAATGCATTGTATTCATTCATATAATCATTTAAAATAAATGATATTTTTGAAACATTTTCTCATCAGCAAATACTTTTTCTAGAGTCTTTTCAACCCTACAACAACAAAGTGATATAGGAGTGGTTGTCCAAAGTTAGCCATAAAAGTACTATTTGTTAAATTTAATACTAGTAAAATATCTAGAAACATTCCTTTAAATCAAGAATGACATTCTTTTAATATGCACAGTATTATTTGAATTTTAACTTTCTTTGTATTCCACAGTTTTTGAACAATGTGATAATCTCTCAAAGCATCTTCAGTCATCTATCATAATTATCAGACTGCAAAGCTTTGGCTGAAGCTACTTTTGAAACTATTAGTCTTTTTTGCATTAATGCATACACTGGTGGACAATTGCTAAGGACGGCTGACAATTGCTTAGTTATTGTCATCCGTTCTTAGCAATTGTCCACCAGTGTTTCAGTGAAGTGAGGTGTTTTGTGACAGAAGTTTGTGGAGGGGAAAAAAAAAAATTCTTACCGTAGGCCATAATTGAAGCAAAAAAAAATTATACACAATATAACACCTTTAATCTGGAATCATCTGGACCTAGCCGATTCTGAATTACAGATATTTTTTTCAGAACTTGGATGAATTTAAGTTACTAAAATATAATATATGAATGTTTGTTTAAAAAAAAAAAGATAAGCATCGATTATCGTGTAATAAATTCTCAATTCTATTTTTAGTCAAATATTAATAATTTTATTTATTTGAAAGAGCATCACAAAAAATAGCTTCCTTTTGTGTGGTGGCACCATCTTGCTTTATTTTGGAGAAATAACTTTCCTAATGAATAAATTATATAATTTTGTGATTTTAAATTATAACTAGATATATAATAAAAGAATAAATAATATAAAACCCAAGAATCAAAGACATATTATTTAAAAAAAAATTAAATTATTTAATCACTTTATGACAGGTAAATTAATTTTAGTATTATTATTATCAAACTAATAGCAGTGTAAAAGATTTAATATTAAAAAAAATTATAAATGAATAATGCAAAAAATAAATAAATATATATTACCAAATATTCAAATAAAAATTTGTATAAACAATAAGAAAATACAGAAAATTATTAAAATTAAATTAATTGGTTAAAATAATTTTCAAATGAAAATGAAAATTACTTTAGCATGTCTAAAAAAGACAACAGTTTCATTTTTGGTTAGTGAGAACAGTCAAATTTTCTAAAACAGAATTTTTTTTTTTTTTTAGTGGTGCCATCTGCAGTCATTTATCAAAATGAAAAACAAAAAACAAGGGTTTTGGTTTTTAAAGTCCAGATTATCGATATTTCCGAATTATAGAAGTGCAAATTGAAGTTGTTATATTGTATATATATAAATGAATTCAGAAGATGTGAAAAAATTCTCATGATATTAAATCTTATCATAAAATCAGTATTATTATCAATATACGCTAATAATCTATCAATATACACTCAATATGTCACTTGATACAGCTGTGTTTGCAGACTTTGTGACATTGCCAATGAATGTTTGTGAGAAATGCCTAGCTGGTAATCAGCCAGGGTAGCTCGATGGTTTCAGTATCCGCACGTAAAGCGGAAGGCCCGGGTTCAATTCCCGGCTCTGGTATTTTGCACATAGTATATATATAAAAAAAAAAAAAAAAAAAAAAAAAAAAACAGCCTTCCACTCCATAATTTTCCGAAATGAACTTTCAGGCTTGATGAATAAATATCTAAATTATATTGAATATACACTACTGTTCATTAAAATTGCAACACCAAGAAGGAATGCAAATATAAGAATATTTATTGAGCACATACATTATAGTAGGAAGAACAATTGATTAAAATTTATCTGCCTGGGCATTGAATCAAACAGTGATTGGATGACATGTACAGGTAAAGCAGTTCATGAAGCTTCAACACAATGCCAAAATTCACTGATTGTAGTTACTGAAAAATGGTGGAGGGGGGGGGGGGGCAGTCACTTTTCAACGATTAAACAGTCATTTTCATTGGTGAAAGATCAGGAGAATGCACTAGCCAGAGCAACAGTCGAACACAATCTGCATCAAGGAAGGCCCATAAAATACGGACAACTTGCAGGTAGAGCGACGGGCCTTAAATCGTCAGAAATGTAATGAACGGTAATCAGAGTGGTGGAAATGAAAACAAGAGGTGATCGACACGTGTATCCAGTGGTACCGCATACCATCCCTCCAGGTGGTGAACTAGTATGTGGCTACCAAAATTTTGATTACCCTCAAAACTGCATCACTGATATGTGTGCCTTTAATGTGCAATCAACAACGAACCTGGATGCAGGAATGGCGTGAAGTAGCCTTTCAGATAAATCCCAATCCTGTTTACAGCAACAAGATTGCCTTTTCTGTATTTAACGGCATTCTGAATACTGCACATTGCGATCTGGGATTAGACATCATCCCACTGTCCATCATCTGCAGTGATGGTATGGGGTCCCATTGGATACACCTCTCGATTACTTCTTGTTGGCATTCCCGACACTCTGAATAGCAGTCATTAAATTTCTGGTGAGTTAAGGCCTGCCCCTCTGCCCTATATTCGAGGCCTCCGTAGCATAGCATTTAAGCAGGATAATGCACAATTGCAGCTTGTCTGTATTGTCCAGACCTTCCTTGATACTGAATGTGCTCAACCGTTGCTCCGGCGAGCACGTTCTTCTGATCTCGCACCAATGAAAATGACTGTTTAATTGTTGAAAAGCGACTGGCCCCCCACCACTCACTAGTAACTGCAGTTTATGAACTGTGCCCACACAGCACACTTCCTTGAAACAAGGTTGGCTTTCAAGTGAATTTACCATGACAGAGCAAAGTTGCTAATTCAAGGATATCTCAGACCAACTTCAAGTTTGGAAAATTACGCATGCCAAATCAAGCATATTACTGGCTTAAAATTTCCTTGACGTCAAGTAACTGTCCGCGCATGTTCTTCTTATTTGCATATAGTAGCCTTGCTAAATCGGTTCTATCATGTTGTTGTCATCTCGCGAAATACGAAGCAAGTGCGGGTGACATTAAAGTGAAGGTAAATGATTATTGATTTATTTTTATAATAATTTGTCTAAATAAAATAAAATAAAGCAAGCGGTAATGTTTCAAAGTGTACACCGTGTCCCAAAATTTTAGACAATCAATAAAATTTGCATTAACATAAAAAGTAATAACGTACAATTAAAGTTCGTGAGATAGGCAATAAATAAAAACAGTTTTGCTGATATACACATATGAATTATGATCAAAGGTTTGAAATTATATAATGTACATTAAATGATATAAAAATGTGCTGTCCCAAATGTATAGACACAATATTGCATGTTTTCTTTTACATTTTTGCTCACAAAATAAAATATTTTTGTTGTCGTCTGCTTCTATAAATGCAGAACTTTAATTGAAATATCGTCTGCTATATATTTAGCGTAATAATTTAATGAGTTCAATGTATTATTTTGTTTGTGATTCGGAAAAGACATTTCCTGCGTATTCTGATAAAGAATGCCACGTTCTAAAGAAATTTCTAAAGGTGAAATTATTAAGATTTTATAATTAAAAGCTCAAGGACAAAATCATGTACAAATATTGAGAAGAATAAAGAGATCCTTGAGCAGTATTTATAGAGTCAGGAGATCAGGTGTAACATGGAATATTCGAAAGCGAATCGAAAACCAAAGAAAACAAGGTTACGTGATGATAGAATGTTATTAAATAAGGCTTCAGTTGATAATTTATCTGTGCGTGCAATTGCATCAACTTCCAGAATTTCAAAAAGTACTGGGAGATCTTTCCTCGTAAAATATATGAAAATGGAAAGCAGTATACATACGTAAATGACTTAAAAACTGCAATTGACAAAGCGCAGTACGAAATATCTCCTTCTGTAATTCAATGCTTAATTAATTCTATGGAACAACGTGTATGTATTTCATGTTACAAAGTGTCGTGGCAATACAATTCAGTATTAAAAGTAAGTTTTTAGTTACTTTTATAAATGTAAAGCCAAACTGAAACACTTGAACATCTTTTAAAAATATAAATTTGATGGTAATTATTAAAATATTAATTTCATAAGCTAATTAACATAGTCATAAAAATGTCCCATCCCTCCCTTATATGAGGAAGGGATGGAACAGGTTTATAAAGTTAAAATAAGTACATAATATGCAGGCATACTATGAAAAAGGACAAAAACAGTGGGTTACTATGTATGTAAGGTTAATTAATTATTATTAGCATCTATTTTATCCAACATTAGAATATAATGTACCACTTAAATAAAATTTTCAAATGCTTGATTAGTTCATCATTTTTTTTTTTTTTTTTTTTTTTTTTTAACTTCTAGCAGAGGAGGTATTGTTTTTAGTTCAAATATTCAAAATTAAGTTGTTACATTTACATGTTTTGTGGTTCCCTGAACATTAATAAGGTTTTTAGTGGCTAGTCTGTGTGTGTTATCAGCATATCTCAAGAACATTACCAAGAAATCCTAACTGTAATTGATGAATGTAATTTCTTTTCTATATTTTACCATATCCAGGAAAACTGCTCAGCAATGAAAATTAATTCCTTATACATATATGGTAAATAAAGTATTTTTAAAAGTTAAAAGGGTAGACAAAACTCGTGTGAGTGCCACACCAATTATTTTCCATGATTTTGAATTTGTTTCGTGCATTTTCTCTTCCATTTATTCATACATTTTCCTCTTGATATTCTCTGTTTATGGAGTATCAGAATCTTCATTCTTCTTCCTTTTCTTATATGTCCCATCCCTCCATGAACTGATCTGTCCCATCACTCACTTTTCATTATTTTTCAAAAAATTAATTTATTATTAGACACATGCAACTTTTAGGCATTTATAAAAGTTATATTATTACGTATATAAAATTTGAAAAGTAATTATGCTAACATCAGTGAGTGACGTGAAAATTAAGCACTTGTTTACTTTTGGTGTTATAAAATAGTGTTTTTGTTACATAAACTTACAGAATTCTCACACTAAAATGATACATAGCAACAAATAAGGGGCTGTAGTTACTTCACCTGGTGGAAGTGACAGAAATTAAAAACATTGTTTATTTTAAGAGCAATTTTAGGTGTCCCAACCCTCCCGACTCTCCCATATATATATATATATATATGTATATGTATATAAAATAAAATAAAATAAAAATAATACTTCAAAGCATTTGTACAAACAACTGAAATCTAAATATCCTTCTCCAGAGAATGTTCTTTTAATAAAAATTACAAGTTTTATATTTTTTGCGAGAAATATTAAATTTCATTTGATTGTATAAATGTTTATTTTTATTTATTTATTTATTTTTAAAGGAGATACAATATATTTCATTTATTTTCCAAATTAAAATAAATGGTAAATTTAGAAAAATAAGTGGATTCTCAGTATTTTTGTTAGAAAAATCTATATATATAAAAGAAGACTTCCTGAGTGAGGGGGTGATCTATCAACGCCCAGACCAAACCCCTGGACCTAGAAGCATGAAATTTTGTGACAATGTTCGTTCTATGACGTAGGCATCCACTAAGAAGCGATTTTACAAAATTCGCCCCCCAAGGGGGGAGGGGGGGGTAAAACGTGATTTCACAAAATCCTTCATATCTCAAACAAAAAAACAGATATCCGTAAAATTTTTGCTTTAAAATATAGCTAACACAAATGTCTAAAAATCAATTTCTGGAATTCTCAAAATTCGGTCCCCAAGGGGGGAGGGGGGGGCAAAACGTGATTTCACACGCGTAAAACGTGATTTCGCATAATCCTATATATCTCAAACAAAAAAACAGATATCCGTAAAATTTTTGCTTTAAAATAGAGCTAACACAAATGTCTAAAAACCAATTTCTGGAATTTTCAAAATTCGGTCCCCAAAGGGGACGGGGGGGGGGGGGGGCAAAACGTGATTTCACATGCGTAAAACGTGATTTTGCATAATCCTATATATCTCGAACAAAAAAATAGATACACGTGAAATTTTTACTCTAAAATATAGCTAACACAAATGTCTAAAAACCAATTTCTGGAATTTTCAAAATTCGGTCCCCAAGGGGGCGGGGGGGCAAAACGTGATTTCACATGCGTAAAACGTGATTTTGCATAATCCTACATAATCTCAAACAAAAAAACAGATATCCGTAAAATTTTTGCTTTAAAATATAGCTAACACAAATGTCTAAAAACCAATTTCTGGAATTTTCAAAATTCGGTCCCCAAGGGGGACGGGGGGGCAAAACGTGATTTCACATGCGTAAAACGTGATTTTGCATAATCCTATATATCTTTAACAAAAAAATAGATACACGTGAAATTTTTGCTCGAAAATATAGCTAATAAAAATATCTAAAAACCAATTTCTGGAATTTTAGAAATTCAGCCCCCAGGTGGGGCAACAAGGGGGGGGGGCTATGGGGCAAAAACAAATGGAAATACAGTTAGGCCGTTCAAAATTGGTACAGACAGGTTTTAAAGGCCTGTAAGTCGAATGGGGATATTTAAAAAAGTGTTAAGTTATTAGGAGGGGCGTGAAGGGGGAGGGGAGAGGGGGGGGGGCAAAAAAATAAAAATAGTGTTATCGTTCAAAATTGGTATATAGAGGTTATCGATACTTACAAATCGATTGCGGATATTTTCGAATTTTTAAAAATATTAGGAGGGGCGGGAAGGATGGTGGGGCGGGAAGGGTGGGGCTATGGGCAAAAACAAATAGAAATACAGTTAGGCCGTTCAAAATTGGTACAGATATCTTTTAAAGGCCTGCAAGTCGAATGGGGATATTTTCGAAAGTGTTAAGTTATTAGGAGGGGCGTGAAGGGTGGAGGGAGAGGGGGGGGGCAAAAAAACAAAAATAGAGTTAGATCGTTCAAAATTGGTATATAGAGGTTTTCGATACTTACAAATCGACTGCGGATATTTTCGAATATGTAAAATTATTAGGAGGGGCGGGAAGGGGGGGGCTACGGGGCAAAAACTAATAGAAATGCAGTTAGGCCGTTCAAAATTGGTACAGATAGGTTTTAGAGGCCTGCAAGTCGAATGGGGATATTTTCGAAAGTGTAAAGTTTTTAGGAGGGCCGGAAAGGGAGGGGGCGGAGTGGCAAAAAAAATAAAATAGAGTTAGATCATTCAAAATCAGTACATAGGGGTTTTCGATACCTACAAATCGATTGCGGATATTTTCGAAATTTTAAAATTATTGGAAGGGGCCGGAAGGGGGGGAGCGGTGGGGCAAATAATAAAAATAGAGATAGATTGTTCAAAACTGGTTCTTAGAGGTTTTTGATACTTACAAATCGATTGCGGATATTTTCGAATTTGTAAAATTATTGGGATAGACGGGAGGGGGGGGGGCGAAGGGGAAAAATAATAAAAATAAGAGTTAGAGCATTTTGGGAATTTTTTCCGAAGGCAGTGAGAACCCGGTGCGACATTTTTCCTAATCAAATTTTGTTTCTCTTTTTTTTCACGTGATAAAAATTAATGCAATTTTGAGAATTCATTATAGTGATTCATTTAAAAATAGGGACCAGCGAAGCGGGCGTTGCCTGCTAGTAGTTAGATATTTTAATTTTGGAAATCTGTGTTTTTTAAAGAAAATCCTAACCACCACTATTTATGCCTAAAGCAGAATTCGATCATGACACTTTTAAATTCTAGTACAAACATGTACATTCGCATTTGTTTGAAATCTACTTTAAACCATAGGTTCCAGTGTAATAATGCCCCCCCCCGCGCCTAAAAAAAAAAAAAAATCTGTACAGCAATTCTCCCCCCTCCTTTCAAACTTTTAACTCAATATTTTATCACCTTCCAAAAGATATAAGAGAATAATATTGCTTTGCATTAAGTGACATTTTCAGGCAAGTTTCTTTATGAAAGCAATGCTGCCAGCATTTTAATTTATTCGAAGTATTTTTAGCCCCGCCTTTATTTCATATCACCTATTTTTTAAGAGTAATTTTTGCCTATTTTATTGTAGTTACACGCCGGAAAAAAATTTCTATAAAGTAGTGCGAAATAAAGCCGGGGTAAATTAAAATGTTGGTAGCTATGCTAAAAGTAGTTTGACTACATGCACACACACTTAGAAAAAAAAAAAAAAAAAGAGAAAGAGAGAGGGAGGGGGAAATCTAGAAGTTCAACTTAAATTTATGTTGCCAGTTCAACTACTATGATAACTTCGACAAAATATGCAATAGACATTTAATGAATTTATTTAATTAAAATGCATGAGAATGAATAGCGTCTAGGTCAGGATTTGAATCTAAGACTTTTGCGTTAACAATTCAAACGCTGTACCAACTGAAGAATCGTAAATGAGAACTGACCTGCATGATTTGCTGATAAGACAGTTGATTTTGTTTACTTATTTATTTTTCTCCATTTGTTCTGCCAATACAAACACAGTACCATGACAGAAATTCATTTAATTTTAATTCCATAATTACTGGATAGTAATGAATAACACTGCTCTAAAAAAAAAAAAAAAAAAAAAAAAAAAAAATTTCGAGATCTGATACCATTTTTGCTGTAAAATGACCGCCTGAATCTGATTATAACTCCCATTTTGCCCAGTCACCCACAATTTTCTAAATACCCCATTCCCCCCTTAATGTCTTTCCCTGTTCAATAATTTTATGACCATGAATTTGATTTGAAGAATGAAAAAAATTAATTTAACACCTAAAAACAAAAAAATATAAAGTTTAAAAAATAACATTAATAACAGATAAAAAAAAAAAAATAAGATATGTAATGCATAATTTCAGTGGCAAATCCCCCCCCCCCCATAAAAAAAAAAAAAAAAAAAAAAAAAAAAAAAAACTTTCCTCGTCGCAAATGTCTATGTTTTAGAATTTTCCAACTCTGTAGCCCCTCAGAAGATGTTTAACGGTTAAAATAATCCTCTCACCTCCTAAAAATCAAATTTATAGCCACAAAATAACCAAAAATGATAAAAATAGGGGTCCATTCCTAAGAAATTGTGGGTTATAGGGCAAAATGGGCGTCCTATTCGGATTCAGGAGGTCATTTTACATAAGAATATGCTCAAATGGTGTCAGAGGCAATTTACCTGCGGAGCAGCGTAATTAGAAAAATAATTTTGATCATTTATGCAATAAATTTTTAATATGTTGGTCGATGTTTTACAACAACGAAAAGAGATCAGGCCAAGTTCAGACCTAGATCCTCTGAGTTAATGTCCTAACGCTGTCTCACTTTTCGCTCCTGTAAAAATTTATTTATTCAATACACCAGAAAATTATTGTATAAATGGTGGAAATTATTATCCGAAATATCTAATTGCCATCAAACAGCTATGGAGTTAAAATAACTAATTTTCTTCTAAGACTGAGTTCATATTCCCAAAACAGACAAATTGAAAATTTTTAACTTTCATATGAACGAGCCATGTGAGTTATCATCCTAGAACTTAGTTGAAAGAGGGTTGGAAGTTAACATAAGTGCTCAATTTCAAATTCTGGACAAAATGATTTTCTGTTCTTGTAAAAATTAAATTTGGATAACTCACCAATAATCTACATAAAATGTGATTGATCGTCCCAGAAATAAGAATGTATTAAGTTATCTACATCAGGTTAAGAGCGTAGACTAACTATCTTCTCCGACAGCCAAAACCCATATTATTCTATGGGGAAATTTATTTATAGAATTCATTATCTTATGTTTTTTTTTTTTTTTTTTTTTTTTTTAATCCATTTTCATACTGGGAAAATTCACAATATTTAAATTTGTATATGTTTTCTAAAAGTAGTTTTATAAATTTTTCATTTTTGACTTTAAAAATACGAAAAATCAAACAATTGCAATTTTTGCTTCTTTTTTCTGTACGAGGAGTTATTGACATTTAAAAGATAATTTTTTGGAAAACAAGAACGTATTTAACGGTTGTGGTTTTTCCAAAAGTGAAAAACGAATTTAAATAAATACACTATGTTATGAGTCATTCTGTAAATACATTTCTGCATAGAATAACATAAGCTTTAGCTGTCGGCGAAGAATGCATGCCATTAAAAGCATGCTTGATAAGCAATATTTGCTTCATGTATGCTGTAGAGTAGAGAAGAGGATTATTTCTCTGCAGCTGGCTTCCGGCGACGATAAGTAGAAAGTTCCTTTGCGTTTGATGTACAGTCGGCAGTAAAAGTGTCCGAGCACTAGCAAAAATTCCTATGTAAAAAAATTACACTTAATACACTTTTGTTAAATAAATCTTTGTTGAGTTCTGTTCTTAGTCAGTCTATGAACATGATTCGACAAGAATTTATTTAACAAAACAGTATTAAGTGTACTTTTTTTACATAGGAATTTTTGCTAGTGCTCGGATACTTTTGCTGACGACTGCATCATGTTAAGAACATGCTTGGCAAGTAAAATTGGATTCACGTTTGCGGCATCAAATATAATTCATACTTGATGCAGCAAGTATAATTCATACTTGGTGCATCAAGTATAATTCACGCTTGGTGCAGCAACTATAATTCATACTTGATGTGTATTACTTGATTCGTATGAGCTGTGGCAAACTTAGCGCATGCTTGATACATATTACTTGATTCATGTTTGAACTATCAAGTCTAAAGCAAGTGGGACAAGTGTAAACTAGGATTCTTGATCTTGACTTGCATTAAACTTACAGGCTTGAGATGTCAAGCTCGATACAAGTTTCTTGAATTGAGTTGTCAATGTTGATGATAGCTTAATGCAAGTTCTGTGTGCTGTCTGGGGTGGCATCCTATTGAAGCTTCATGAAGTGCTTTACCCAAATATGTCATCCAATCACTGTTCGATTCAATGCCTAGGCAGATAAGTGTAGTTATTGCTCCCAGAGGTTGCTGCTTTATGTACTGTTTTCTCAGGATATATTATTCAAAACTGTGCCCCTTTTTAGGGACGATTCGAAAATGAGATTCAATTTTACATAAAGTTTAAAATTGTACTAATCTGTTTTTATGCTTAACAAAAGCATAAGAATAGATTACTCCAATTATACCAATACAATTTTATCAATGTAATTAGTACAGTTTTACTGTCCCTAAAAAGGGACACTGGTCATTAATGGGTTAAGATATGAGATATTTGATTGTTCTTAACTTTATTTTATTCAGATCAGATGTAAAAAAAAAAAAAAAAAAAAAAAGCAAGCTTTAATCATATACAAAGTTTATAACTCCTAGAAAAAATGAATTGTGATTAATGATAAAAATTTAAACTATCTCAAAAGTCACCTGGAATATTTTAAAGAGCAGAAATTAAAAAGTGTTTTTTTAGTCATAATATAATTAGTTAAATGAGCCAATTTGCTCAGCTTATTAAAATAAAATCTTTTACATGTCTCAGGAAGCTGTAATTTTTTTTTTCTTATTCCACTAAACTGTGGAGAGAATAGATTTTAATCTTTAGTTGATAAACAATTGTATTGTAAGAAAAATTTTCTCTTCTTTCAGACTCCAGAAACGAAACTATGCATTATAAAGAATTCAAAAATTGTGTTAACTATTATTTTTCTTAACATCAATTCATTTTGTTAATTATCTCATTTATTTTATTCACTTTCCCCATACAAAGGAAGTGAAAGTTATTCAACTAAGAGAATGTAAAAATTCGATAAACAATTCTATATTATTTCATACGAAAACAGTTCAACTTCACACTTATGAAATTTACTTCCTTTAACATATGAAATACTTATAACAAATTGTAAATACCTTAAAATTTTACTTCGTACATGGCAGAAGAGCTCTTTTCGGGAGGGGGGCCCCTTCCTTCATCGGTGCCGACTGCACTTCGTGGCTGGCGGTCTTGTGTTTGATGTTCTTCTCCTTTAAGTAGGTGACGCCATATCTCTCCTATCTCAGCCGACTCGTGGTCATTGATTGCGTCATTTTGATGCGCGATTTCAATGCTCTCACGGATATATGCGTAGGTTGGGTTATTGTAATTAGCTATTTTCGCGACGTTTTCAAAGTCAATTTCCATATTAATTGAAATTTTATTTTTCCGACTGAGTGAAAATAATGCCTGGACCTCTAACCCCGGATCTTTGACTTACAAGGTCAAGGCTCTACCAATTGAGCTATCCAGGCCGACATCCTGGTCAGCATTACTCACTCAGACAACCTTTTAGGCAGAAACAATTTGGTCTATCATTTTTTGTTGGAGTAGCGAACGATTCATTTTAATAAATAAAACAGATGCGCCTTTAATTGCGCATGCGCGTGAAAGAGAGCTCTCCAACTGCTCCCAGCGAGGCACGCCAGAGTTAAAAAAGGAATGTAGCTGTGTGCACCGGCCTTGGTGGCCATTATTACCTGTGTGGTTAAAAAACTAAAAATGTACGAAGTAAATGTACACTTAAATACTATTTTAATTCTACTTATTTTGAATGTGTGTAATGTAAATCGTCTCGTTTATCGTCTACAATAAATCTCAGATATATATATATTCAAGAATTTCGTTTTAATGGAACTCATATTACAACAAATGGTAGCAGAGCGTGGTTGTCTAGGAAATTCTTGAAATCAAAATTGCTGAAATAATTACTCCAAAAGAAAAGAATGGAAAGAATAAATATACCGGAGTTAAACGGTAATAATTATTTTATATGGGCAATGAAAATAAAAGCAGCCCTATCAATTAAAAGACTCGATTCTGTTATTACAACGGTGAAACCAGAAGGACTGAGCGCAGCGGAATCTCAAGAATGGGATCTGAAAAACTCCGATGCAGTCGCCTATATGAAGCTTTCTCTATCCGACGAACACGCTCTTCAATTTTCTAATGAAGAAAATGCCAAAATCTTATGGGAAAATATAAAGAACACTTTTACTGGGCAATTAGAGGATAGAAGAATAGACGCCGGAAATGAACTGAAAAACTTACTGATGAAACAGAATGAACCTGTAAATGATTACATAGCACGTTCAAAAGGACTAGCTGTAAAATGTCAATCGTTAGGATTGGAAATTTCTACAAGAGAGCTGGTCTATCACACAGTAAGAGGACTATCGGGAAACTTTAGCAAAATCAGAGATGTGCTGAAAACACAAAGGGAAAAATCTATGGAGGAAGTTTTAGAAATTTTAAGAGAGGAAGAATCAAGCTTGAATCCGCATAATGAACAAAATAAACCCGAAGCGTTCTTCGTGAAAAAGGACAAGAACAAAAAACTTTGTTATATCTGTAGAAGGAGTAATCATCTTGCAAAGGACTGTTTTTATAAAAACAATTCACAAAGAACATTTAACACTTATGGTTATAAACAGGGACAGAAGAACAGAAAAAACAATTCTCGCTTTGATAAGAAAGAAGAAAAAAATAATTCTGTTTTTAGTGCTTCTACTATTGATTCATTGTGTGATAATGTTTTCGTTCTAGATTCCGGGGCGAGCGACCATATGGTAAAAGATAAAAATTGGTTTGATAAATTAAAACCAGAAAATAAAGATATTTTTTTGGCAGGTAAGGAAACAAAAATCATGTGCCATGGCACCGGAAACGTAAAAGCAAAAACCGTAAGTAAAAATCCTGTTTATTTAACTATCGAAAACGTGTTATTTGTACCAGATCTTAGATATAATCTTTTGTCGGTAACCTCATTAATGGATAAGGGATGCAGCATTAAATCTACTAAAAATTCTGTACTAATTTTTGATAGTAATAATAAGTTAGTTACTAAAGCATATAGAAATAATAACAAACTTGAAATTAATTTAGAACCAATTACTAGTAAAGAATGTAATGTTGTGATGAATGATATTAATTATGAAACCTGGCATAGTAGGTTATGCCATTTAAATCCTAACTATATGCTTAAAATGAGTGATTATATAAATGTAGATATCATAAATGATTTTAATTGTGAAATTTGTAATATAAGTAAGGTAACTAGAAAAAATCATCCACCTGTTAATATAGAACAAAGTTCCGAAATTCTAGAATTGATTCATATAGATTTGTGTGGGCCAATTAATCCTGTGTCGTTAGGGGGTGCTAAATATTTTATGATTTTAGTGGATGATTTTTCTGGCATGTACTTTACTTATTTTTTGAAAAATAAAAGTGAGGTATATGAAACATTCTGTAATTTTAAGAGTAAACATGAAAATTTAACTGGTAAAAGAATCAAAAGGCTCAGGTCAGATAACGGCCTGGAGTTTGTAAATGAAAAATTGGATAATTATCTAATTAATTCTGGTATTTCACATGAAAAAACGGTTCCTTATAATAGCGAATCGAATGGTAAAGCGGAACGTGGAAACAGAGTATTACTAGAAAGAACTAGGACTATATTATACGAAAGTCAGTTACCATTATATTTTTGGGCAGAAGGTATAAACTTTAGTACACGAGTTTCTAATGTAACACCGCGTAAAGGAAAAAATAAAATACCCCTAGAAATTTGGACCGGTAAAAAACCTAAATTAAATTACTTAAGAAAATTTGGTTGTGTAGCATATTTTCATATCCCTAAAGTATTGAGAAATAAATTTGAAATTCCAGGGAAGAGAGGAATTTTTCTAGGGTATAGCCGTGAACGTAGGGCGTATAGAATTTATGATCTAGAAAGTAAAAAAGTAATTGAGGAAAGATCGGTCAAATTCAACGAATCATTAAAAGGCAGTTCATTTTTTGAGAAAAATAATAATGTCTGGGATATTCAATCATTCTATGATTCATCCCCAAATGAAATCGAAACTCAAACAACAGAAAACAAAATTCCGCATTTAGAACTCTTTCATGAGAAAACGGAAGAAAGTAGCATATCGAAATCCTCTACTTCTGGCGCGCCAGCAGAGGGGAGCGCCAAAGGGGGGAAGCAAATTGAGCAGAGTTGCAGAGTCGAAGCCGGAAGTAATTTGGAATTACGAAGAAGTGAAAGAATAAAAAATAAACAAATAGTGAGTATTTTTACGGAAAGTGTCCCAAATAATTATTTATAAGCGAAAAATGGTATTAATTGGCAAAATTGGGAAATAGCGATGCAAAATGAAATGGATTCATTAAATAAACATAATGTTTGGGAGATCGTTGATAAGCCAAGTGACGCAAAATTAATAAAAAGCAAATGGGTTTATACTAAGAAACAAAATGATTCAGGTAACATAATTTTTAAGGCAAGGTTATGTGCAGCGGGTTATAATCAAATTAAAAACGTCGATTATTCGGAATCTTTCTCACCTGTTCTGTGCATGGAAACATTTCGTTTGCTAATTGCAATTGCCGCTAAATTAAATTTAATTGTAAAATTCTTTGATGTTAAAACCGCGTATTTATACAGTAATTTAGAGGAAGATGTATACATGTTACCACCGCAGGGTTTTGAAGGATCTATAGGTACAGGAAAGGTATGTAAATTAAAGAAAAGTATCTATGGCTTGAAACAAAGTGGGAGAAACTGGTATTTGAAAATAAAATCTGAATTAGAGAAATTGGGATTAGTACAAACAGCTTCAGATAATTGCATATTCATTAAAAGTGATAATGATAAATTTCTTATTTTGAGTATCTATGTTGACGATTTTTGCATTTTCAGCAATAATCAAGAAATGTATGAAGATATAATCTCTAAAATTAAAGTAATATTTGAATTACATGAAAATAATAAATCAAAATTTCTAGGTATAGAAATATTAAAAAATAATGACGGTGTCTATTTGTCACAGACTCAGTACATTGAATCATTACTAGCTAAACACAATCTAAGTGATTGTAAAACAGTAAAAACCCCAATTGTTAAAGGAGAAGATAAAAGCTTACCACTTACAAATGAAACTATTGATGTAAACATATATCAGGAAATTATAGGCGAATTATTATATTTATCTAATAGAACGCGTCCAGACATAGCATTTGTAATTACTTATTTGTCACAGTTTAATCATAAGCCTGAAAAAAGGCATTTTTTGCTCGCAAAAAGGGTTCTAAGATATTTAAAGGGAACTAAAGATAAAAAATTATTCTATAGTACAGAATTTGGGTATTTAAATGCAAGTTCAGACGCAAGTTGGGGGAATGCAGAAAATGGAAAATCATTTTCTGGTGGTGTAATTTTGTTGGGTAATTTATTAGTATCATGGAAGTGTCATAAACAAAAAAGTGTAAGTTTATCAACTTGTGAAGCCGAGTTGTTTGCTATTTCAGAAATCTCTAAGGACATAACATGGATAATAAATTTATTATCGGAATTAAACTTTAAAAATTTTATAAATAATACTGTGTCACTGAGTTCAGATAGTCAAGCAGCCATACAATGGGCTAATTGTACAAGATCATCCAACAAGTCCAGACACATAAATCTTAGATTACATTTTGTAAAGGACTTGATCAGAGACAAAATAATTGATCTATATTATACTCCAAGTGAAGCCCTAATATCAGATTTCTTGACAAAAGCTGTAAACGAAGAAAAACTATTATATTCAATGGAAAATATTTCTTTAATTTCTTAATTTTATATATTTTTATTTTTATGTGTTCATCCTGTATTATGTTATATTCGTATTTATATTTTTTATTTTTGTGTAGATTAAAATGCGTCGCTCGCAGGGGGGGGGTGTGTTGGAGTAGCGAACGATTTATTTTAATAAATAAAACAGATGCGCCTTTAATTGCGCATGCGCGTGAAAGAGAGCTCTCCAACTGCTCCCAGCGAGGCACGCCAGAGTTAAAAAAGGAATGTAGCTGTGTGCACCGGCCTTGGTGGCCATTATTACCTGTGTGGTTAAAAAACTAAAAATGTACGAAGTAAATGTACACTTAAATACTATTTTAATTCTACTTATTTTGAATGTGTGTAATGTAAATCGTCTCGTTTATCGTCTACAATAAATGTCAGATATATATATATTCAAGAATTTCGTTTTAATGGAACTCATATTACAACATTTTTGATAGCTCAACAGAAGTAAGCCGCAGGAAATGGAAAACACCATTAAACAATGGGAGAAAGAAATACAATTTTTTTAATAAAATCACACAATCAACTGTGGAAGAAAATCATATTTATTGAAATTTTATTTTTCTGACTGAGTGAAAATAATGCCTGGACCGGGACTCGAACCCCGGATCTTTGACTTACAAGGTCAAGGCTCTACCAATTGAGCTATCCAGGCCGACATCCCAGTCAGCATTACTCACTCAGACAACCTTTTAGGCAGAAGCAATCTGGTCTATCATTTTAGATAGCTCAACAGAAGTAAGCCGCAGGAAATGGAAAACACCATTAAACAATGGGAGAAAGAAATACAAAAGAAATACTGTGGAAGAAAATCATTTTCTTCCACAGTTGATTGTGTGATTTTATTAAAAAAATTGTATTTCTTTCTCCCATTGTTTAATGGTGTTTTCCATTTGCTGCGGCTTACTTCTGTTGAGCTATCTAAAATGATAGACCAGATTGTTTCTGCCTAAAAGGTTGTCTGAGTGAGTAATGCTGACCGGGATGTCGGCCTGGATAGCTCAATTGGTAGAGCCTTGACCTTGTAAGTCAAAGATCCGGGGTTCGAGTCCCGGTCCAGGCATTATTTTCACTCAGTCGGAAAAATAAAATTTCAATGAATATGATTTTCTTCCACAGTTGATTGTGTGATTTTATTAAAAAAATTGTATTTCTTTCTCCCATTGTTTAATGGTGTTTTCCATTTCCTGCGGTTTACTTCTGTTGAGCTATCTAAAATGACAGACCAGATTGTTTCTGCCTAAAAGGTTGTCTGAGTGAGTAATGCTGACCGGGATGTCGGCCTGGATAGCTCAATTGGTAGAGCCTTGACCTTGTAAGTCAAAGATCCGGGGTTCGAGTCCCGGTTCGAGTGTTACGGTTAAATTTAATGTCATTTTTATGTTCTTTTATTCTGGTTTTTATCTTCCTTTTAGTAACGCCTATATATTTAAATTCTTTGTTTTCATGGGAATTTTGTAGATACCTGCAGTTTCGGTGGGGGGGATCAGATCTTTATCACTTCTTATTAGTTGGTACAGTGTTGGGCATCAATCGATTAAATTTTCAATCAACTAATTAGTTGACTAAAAATTTAATCACGATTAATTTAATCGCAACTAACGGTTATTCATTTGCTGCAACTAAAAATTCAATCGCGATTAAATTAATCGAAAAACAGACGACTAACCGTTAGTTGCGATTAAATTAATCGTGATTAAATCAATCGTGATTAATATTTCAGTCATTTGCCGCAACTAAAAATTCAATCATGATTAAATTATTCGAGAAGCAGACAACTAACCGTTATTCATGATTAAATTATTCGTGATTAAATCAATCGTGATTAATATATTAGTTGCAGCAAATGATTAACTGTTAATCATGATTAAATTAATCATGATTAAATTAATCGTGATTGAATTGTAGTTGTATCCATAGCTGATATTCCCCCTCTCCTTTTCTCAGAAGATCAAATGATGCCGCTAAATTTTTGATAGCAATTTTCAGTAACGGTTTTTAAAAGCTTTCCAACAAGGTTGAAAAATGTTAATCACTTCGGTTTGTCTGTCTGTCTGTCCGCGCTCTAGCTCTATCTCCCGTAAATATTCATGGAATCTCTTAAAACTGATATATGTTATTCAAGTTCACAATGGAATGTTCCCTATTGGAAGTGGAGTAAATAGCTCTACTGCTCTATGTACAGGGACACCCAAAAGTATTCCAAAGCATTGTAATCCATGGGAGGTATTTCTATAAAGCATATTTTAATTGCCGAAACGTTAGTGGAGGCTCTCTGTTGAGACTCAAAACGGTTTTGGGCTCTGTCTGTGTGTCTGTCTGTCGCGCAATAGCGGCCGCAAAAATGGCGCTATTGACTTGAAATTTGGTACACATGTTCATCAGCCCCACGAAATCAGCTGTACAGTTTTTGGTATGTATTCCATTTGTATATCGTATACAGGGACACGCCAAAGTTTTTCCTATCATTACGGCCTATGAGAGAAATTTGTATGTATCGCGATAACGGCCTCAAAAATCACGCTATTGACTTGCAATTTGGTACACGTGTTCATAAGCCCAACGGAATCAGCTGCATAGTGTTAGGTGTGTATTCCACTTCTAGTTCATGTACAGGGACACGCCAGAGATTTTCTATCATTACGGCCTATGGGAAGAATCTGTATGTACCGCGATAGCCACCGCAAAAATCAAGCTATTGACTACCAATTTTTGCCGAAACGTCAATCTAGGCCCTCTGTTGAGACACAAAAGGATTTTGTGTTCCGTCTGTCTGTCTGTCTGTCGTGCGATAGCGGCCGCAAAAATCACGCTATTGACTTGAAATTTTGTACACATGTTCATGATCCCCACGAAATTAGCTGTATAGTTTTGGGTGTGCATTCCAATTGTAGTTCGTGTACAGGGACACGCCAAAGTTTTTGAAGTGAAAACTTCTTCAGGCGCGTTTAGCACTTTTGGGCGAACAAAAATCATTGAACTCCCGTCATCGTCAGCCAACGCTTTCCATTTGAAGTGAACAAAAATCATTGAATTCGCGTCATCGTCAGCAAACGCTTTCATGAGTCAGCAAACGCTCATCCTTGTATGATACAAATAATGTATCATACAATTAACTTGCTAACTTGTTTTAAAATCTGGTGCGGCTCTACACGACTTCTCTCATCTCCGGGCACTGTCTCTATTGCAGTTAGACCTCACAAAATCGTGAGAAAGCCCAAAGCAGCCATTTTTCTCACGTTTTTACAATCTGGTGCGGCTCTATACACGACTTATCTCATCTCCTGACATTGTCCCTCAAGATTGCAGCCGGAAACGTTGCAGTTAGACCTCACAAAACCGTGAGCAAGGCCAAATCCGCAATTTTTCTCACGTTTTTACAACCTGGTGCGGCTCTACACGACTTCTCTCATCTCCGGACACTGTCTCTATTGCAGTTAGACCTCACAAAACCATGAGAAAGGCAAAAGCCGCCATTTTTCTCACGTTTTTACAATCTGGTGCGGCTCTACACGACTTCACTCATTTCCGGACACTGTCTCTTAAAGATTGCAGCCGGAAACGTTGCAGTTAGACTTCACAGAACCATGAGAAAGACCAAAGCCGCCATTTTACTCAAGTTTTTAAAAACTGGTGCGGATGTACACGACTTCTCTCATCTCCGGACACTGTCTCTTAAAGATTGCAGCCGGAAACGTTCCAGTTAGACCTCACAAAACCATGATAAAGGCCAAAGCCGCCATTTTTCTCACGTTTTTATAATCTGGTGCGGCTCTACACGACTTTTCTCATCTCCGGACATTGTCTCTATTGCAGTTAGACCTCACAAAACCGTGAGAAAGCCCAAAGCCGCCATTTTTCTCACGTTTTTACAATCTGGTGCGGCTCTACACGACTACACTCATTTCCGGACACTGTCTCTTAAAGATTGCAGCCGGAAACGTTGCAGTTAGACTTCACAGAACCATGAGAATGACCAAAGCCGCCATTTTACTCACGTTTTTAAAAACTGGTGCGGATGTACACGACTTGTCTCATCTCCAGCCACTGTCTCTTAAAGATTGTAACCGGAAACACAGAATAACGCTATTGACTTGCAATTTGGTACACATATTCATGAGCCCAACGGAATTAGCTGTACAGTGTTAGGTGTGTATTCCTTTTGTCGTTCGTGTACAGGGACGCACCAAATTTTTTCTTATTTTTACGGCCTATGGGACAGCCGTTAACAGCAAAACAACAGTAAAACTGTTTATCAATAACACACAAAGCAGTCTCATTCAAAGAGGCTCAAAGCAAAGCAAGCATTTGACGAAACTGACACAGATCTGAGACTGACCGCCTTGGTGAAAATAATGCTCCTTTTATACATTTCTATCGAACACAGACTGTTCTGGGAAATTCTCGTATCACATCAGCCAATGAGATTAGAGCTTCCATACTTGGTATATACCTAATAAATATTTTCTCTCCACGGTTGCCAAAAAAAATCGCCAAAGAGGGAAACAATCGCCAAATTTGACGCCAAATCCATTTCTTCCCTTATTGGAGCTTTTTAATGCGTTTTCAAAGGAAAATTAGGCTACTTTAACGCTAAAACGACTAGAAATGCACAAATTTAGCATTTTATCAGCTTACTAAACCTCTTTGAAAGAAATTATGCAAAAATAAATGCAATTATTTTCAATTCCGTAACATTTTATATGATATACAAATAGGTATAGAAAGAGAGATACAGCAGGGGGTTGAGGGGGGCGGCAGGCCCCCTTTGTAATGTATCTGATTATGGTAAGAAGTCGATCGAATCAATATATACTATTATATAATAAAGAATAAATAAAAATAGCCTATTGAATAATGTCTGATGCAAATAGGACGTTGAGGCTCCTGATCTGCAGATCCACTAGTAACTTTACTTTGCATAAAGCTTAATGAAATTGAAATATGTTATTTATATGCGCAAAAGAATGCTTTCTATAGATTATAGTATGATTAGCATTAGATTTACAGGGCCACACAAAAATATTCAGTTACATTAAGAGACATTAGTAAAATTTTGCTGGAATTGCACGTTCGTTTACATTAAGTATCTTTAACACTTTCTAACAATTTTTAAGTGTGAATTTTACTTCAGTTTGTGTATCTGTATGTCTGTTCGTCTGTTTGTCCGCGCTCTAATTGTCATAAATATTTATGGAATTTCTTGAAACTGATATATGTTATTCAAGTTTACTACTGGATGTTCTCTATTGAAAATGGAGTGAATATCTCTGCCGGTTTGTGTACAGGGACACCCGAAACTATTTCAAAGCATTGTGTTCTATGGGAGGTATTTCTATAAACCATATTTTAATACCTTTATTGAACACAAATTTTAATGAAATTGAAATATGTTATTCAAGTTCATAATTGGTTGTTTCCTATGTATATTGTTTAAATACCACCACTGGTTTGTGTACAGGGACACTCCAAAGCATTCCAAAGCCGTGCGTTCTGTGAGGTATTTCTATAAACCAAATTTTGATAACATTATTACAAAGCTTAATGAAATTGAAATATGTTATTTATACGCACCAGTGAATATAATATAATTAGCAATTGATTTACAGGGCTACACAAAAATATTCAGTTACATTAAGAACTATTAATAAAAATTTGCTGGAATTGTACTTTTATTTACGTTAAGTGTTTTTAACACTTTCTAACTATTTTTAGGTGCGAATATAATTTCAACTTGTGTGTCTCTCTGTCCGATTGTTTATTTTTCTATCTGCCTGTCTCCTGCCCCCATCAATACTTTTAGAAATTTTAAAAATTGTTATATATTAGTGGAGTTCACAATGGAATTTTCCCTATTTAAAATGGAATTAATAGGTCGTGTACAACTAGTTTGTGTACAGGGTCAGGTTTGCGTTTTAGGTCAGACATTTTTAAAAATCATATTTAAATAATTTTCTACTGTAAAAATCATAAAGAAATTTTATGTATTGTTAATATTCTAACATAATGTTTTGTATAGAATATGATATGATTAACCTTCAGATTTACAGGACTACACTAAAATATTCAGATACATTAATAGCTTCAATTATAATTTATCATGTGCATTTTCTTTTGTTTTAAGCCTCGTATCTCTCGGAAGGTTTTAATTTTACATGAAGGTTTTAAATTTACATGTTTGGGTGTTTTCATGAAAGTTGCTCAATACCTTTGGCTATTAAATTATACAAGAGAAATTTTTATAAAGCTTGTGCATACGTAGTTGAAAATTATTTAGTAAAAGTGCTCGTATTTCATAAGATATTTAACCTTTTTGCATTCTGATTGCTGTATGTGTGCCTAATGAAGTATACCATATTTCTTAAAAATTGATTTTCCACTGGATCTAATGCCCTACGTGTTTTAATTAAAAAAGGAGAAATTTTTTTGTGATTTTTTAAAGAAACCGTTACATCTCCATGAACATATGAGGTAAACTCTTAAAATTTATTCAGATAATGAAAAAAATCCTCATAATCATATGCTACAACCAAAACGAGTTTAAAGCATTATCTTTTACAAGGTGATCCAAAACATTTTGGTTTTTATTTATTTTTTTACACTGGTGAACTTTTCCCCTTCGGGACACAAATTTTGCTGAAAAACGCGAGGTATAACATGTTCTTTACACTACCGAAGTTTCAAGATGATTCCTATTGAATTCTTCTAGATATTTGACAAAATCTCTTAATTCGAAAGTACCTAAATACGTAAGTATTTGGGTAGCATATCTCTTAAATAGAGGTAATTTGTTTTATAAATAGTTAATAGTTTACATGGTATTTTCGCAAATTCAAAAATTAAAATTATAAAAATTAAAATTAAAAACTATTAGGTACTCAATTTTCGGTACTTTTCTTTATTTTAAAAATACTTAAAATGAAGTTTAAACTGAAATTTCTTTACTGTTTACGCAAGTCTACTAAAAATGCATAAAATAATATTTCTTAAAAATATTACTGAGCTTACTAGCTACATCAACCGTTTATATAATTATTTATGTAATGAATTTATTTTGCGTTTGTGCATATTCTTGAATGAAAAACTGATTTGAGTTTTGTCTTCCTGACTAGAGAACTAAAATAACAAAAACTATGTATAATTTGAAGATATATTAGTAAATGAGAATTTATCGTCTGCAGATAAAACACTTTTTAAATATTCCAATGAGAATATTTAGATAATAAAAATAAATTAAAAATGACTTTAATAATTACATATTTAAAATTTGTTCGTCTGCGAAATATATATTTTTTCTCCTGTTTTAAAATTTATTTTTAGCAACAGTCTTGAAAGATAAAAATTTTTTATTTACGATTTTATTGAGAAAGATGGAACATTTTGTGATATTTTGTTTACTATCCCGCTTATTTGTATAAATGTATTAAATGTCAATATTTGTCGAATATTTATAAGTGAAAAAAATAATTCTTTCTTGGTAAAAAATGGAAATTCCAGATAATGATGATGAAGCTTATGATATTGCTATCAGTTACTGTGATAGTAACAATACACCTCCTTCAACTGATGTATTCAGCTGTTCCAGACCGCGGCTTCTTTTATTGGATGGAACATTTTTTAAGTACTTGCCTGAAGAGTCTAATGCTTCTACACCTGTGGCTTTATGTATGAAATGTCCGGTTAATCAACAAGTTAAAGTAAAAGGACGTTATAACCATGGTAATACAATCCTCTACAATCCCTACCTCTTTCTACCTTCATGGTTATAACACAACATCCAATTTTCTTAGTCATCTAAAACGGCGGCATGGAGAAGATTGTGTTGAAGAATATAAGAAGTATAATAAAAGAAAAAGATCTGAAAATAAAAATGCATGCAATAGCGTTAGCATTTCCAAAAGTATTTATCCTACACAAAATAAAGCACAATTTCTCAAGAAACGTTTGAAGAAAATATAACTAAATATTTTATTCATTCGATGGTATCTTTAAGAACTATAGAAGACCCATATTTTTCGAAAATATTTTTAGATTTACAAATATCAAAGATTGGTCTCAAACTAATCAGTCGAAGAACATTGACACGACGAATAAATGATTATTATGAAAACGAAATTTTGAAAATAAAATCGGATTTGTATAATGTTGAATACGTATGTACTGTGATAGATATTTGGTCCAGCAAAAAAACGAAGTTTCCTTGGTATGACAGCCCACTGGATTAACAATGATATGCGTAGGGTATCGGCTACATTGGCCTGCTAAAGATTGAAAGGTACACATAGTTATGACCGCTTATCTGAAGCAATTCAGGAAATTAACCAAGATTTTAATCTTGACGCAAGTAAAATAGTGGCATCAATAACAGACAATGGATCTAACTTCATAAAAGCCTTTAAGGAGTTTGGCGTACAGCTCTTCAATGTTGAAACAAGTGAATATTGGAAATCAGAGAATATTGATCATATGCAAGATGAGGTAACTCCTAGAAAATATTCTGGAGACGAAGATGAAAAATCGTTTGATTCATACGTGGATTTTCCCGAAATTTTAAATGCTAACGAATTATTGTTACCAGCGCATTTACGTTGCTGTGCGCATACACTAAGTCTATGTGCAACAACAGATGCTAATAAAATTTTGAATTTAAATGATATCCCATTATCAAACAAACATTGCAGTGTAATGAAAAAGTGCAATGCTTTGTGGAAGGCAGCGGCACGCCCCCGTACTTCAGAAATAATATATGATACACTACAGCATACTTTGAGTAGACCTGGGGAAACAAGGTGGAATAGTTTATTTGATGCATTTCAACAAATTTTAAATATAAAAGAGAAGAATTTACAGTTACATAAGGCTTTGAATATAAAAAATACTTTTACAGATAGTGACTTCGAATACATAAAAGAATATTTAGTATGTTCTGCGCCCATCACTGAAGCGCTTGATATTATGCAAAGTGAACAGAACACCTATTATGGAATTACATTACCTTGTCTTCTTGCTCTTAGAAAAAAATTGAAGAAAATTCACAAAAAGAACAATTTTGCTTATTGCAAATCATTAATTGAAACATACAAACAGAGTGTAAATTCAAGATTTGAAAATTTGTTTGATATCAACAAACCAGAATCACAAAATGCTGCAATTGCTGCTTTGTCATATCCACGTTTTAAAAATAAATGGTTGATCTGTTTGGAGCCTGCTGACCGCGATATTGTTTTAAAAATTTTCAAAACCATCATATCCAAACAGATTTATGAAAAACCAAAAGAAAACATCAACATGACAAAGGCTGGAAAAAAAGAAAACGAGTTTTTTAATTTCGATTCCGATTCGGACTCCGACTCCGACAGTTCCCTAAATCATGCAAATAAACCCCAGGCACCTCTAACTAAAGCGGAATTATTGATGCTGCATTTTTTTTGCTGAAGAAAGTGAAGATCTAGACATTCTTAATAGGTATCCAGAAATGAAACAGGTTTTTATTAAATATAACACTCCTTCATCTGCTGCTGTCGAAAGACTTTTCTCATATGCTACCATGATAAATTTGCCAAAAAGCCACAAGTTATCAGATAATATGTTTGAAAAAAGGGTTATTTTAAAATGCAATCTAAACTATCAAAAATTAAATAAATAAATAATAATAATAATAATGTAAGTTTAAAGTTATAATTTAAAGTTATATATATATATATATATATATTATCTATCTATCTATATTGATAGTTTTCATCTTTATGTTAACTACTTTTTAAAAAAAAATAAGTTTTCATCACTTAAGAATGTATATTTACAATGCATTAATATTTCCAAAACCATGTTTAAATTGAATTACGTAGTGTTTTATTTTGTACAGCTCTTAATATTTAAATAGAAGTTTAAAATAATGGTCAAGTTTTATTTCTTCATTCTAATTTTAGTAATAAATAATAAATAATTTAGTAAATAATAAGTAAAATTAAAATATAAAGAATATTTAATCAAATTTCTATAATATTCTTTTGATTGAAAAATTATTAATTTAACATTTAAATATTTATCGTTTTTCTCAGAAAAACAAAAACATTTTTAAAGCAACATCCTATGAATCAATTGCATTTTAAGCTACGTTTTAAACTTATATATCTTTTTTTCTTTGCAATTAGATATTTTTTTTTTTTTTTTTTTTTATGATTTATCTGTGTGAATGTACATATTCTATTTTTGCTTTAAATATAGTAATTTTTTAAGAGAACAGTAAAGTTTCTATATATTGTTAGCATAGAAAGTATTAAAAAAAAAAAAAATTATAACTCAAATTTTTATTTTGTGTTCATAACACTATAAGACAAACTTTTATTTTATTCTGCCATAACATTGTAAGTCAAATTTTTATTTTGTGTTGTCGCATTTAAACAATCTTTAAAAATGTAGCTATGTGTCATCATGTAACAGAACATTTTGCGTATTATCGATTATTATTGATGATCGTTATTGTTGATTCTATTTAAAAATTTTATTTTATTTCTCTAGTGAAACTGATGGGGTTCTTAGATGCTCAAATTTTTCTACAATAATAATAATAATAATAATATAGAAATTATTAAAGTTCACTGTGTTGAAACAAAGGATATGACGCTTTTTGTTTTCGAAAATTAACAGTCTATGATATAATTTATTTTTAAAATTGACTATACTGTTTGGTATAATACTAGAGGAACATGTATCGAGTTCATATTTGTTTGATGAAATTTAGTCCTTATATTTCTTTGAAAATACTTTGTTTAATAAGAAATATTTTTCAACTTTGATTTTTTATTTTATTTTTTTCAACTTTGATAAAGATATTTGAAAAAGATACAAATCAGGATAAGTTACTGAAATGAAAAAAAAAAATTACTTTATTGGATGAATTGAATATTTTCAAAGTATTTTGCTACTTTTAAAATCCCCATGATTTAATTAGATTGCTCTAGATTAATTTTAATTTTAATAAGTTTTAAAAAATTTGTGGCTTATCAATTATATTTGTTATTTTTTCCCCAATCTTTTAGTATTTTTGTTATTCGCAGGAAAAATAGATGTAACATTTAGTCCTTAAGAGGACTCTACTTATCGCCCTCGTTAGCCAAAGCCAATGTTATTTTATGGAGTATTTTGCCCCATTATAACTCATTAACCAATATATATTTTTAAATTTCGTTTTCACATTCAGAAAATTAACAACTATTAAACAGCTTATCTCTTTCTAAAAATTTATTGTTTTAATTTTTAATATTTTATTTTGAGGTTGTAAAATGCGAATTTTCGCAATGTGAAAATTTTTCATTTTTGAGCTTAAAAAAAAAAAAAAAAAAAAAAAAAAATCAATTTTTAGAAAACGATAACCTGTTAAGCAGTTGTGAATTTTCTGAATGTGAAAACGAAATTTAAAAATATGTATTAATTAGTTAATGAGTTATAACAGGGCAAAATTTCCCTTAAAATAACATCGGCTTCGGCATTCGGAGACGATAAGTAGAGAGTCCCCTTAAATAAATGTTACAACAATATTAATAATTTTCAAACTTTCGTTTTGGTCATTTTGGTGTTAATTACCTATTGTAAAGCCTATTTGATAACTGCCTATTGTAAAGCCTATATTCTAAGAGAAAATTTTTAAACTAATGCCAACGTAAAAAATATATATTAAACTTTTAGTGATAAAATACATGTTGCAATTTATGCGTTTTGCATACTTTATTCTTTTAATAAGCTATAAAAATTTTGTATAGTTTTGTACTTATATTTAATATAAAAGGAAATAATTTACTTCTACGCTTTTTTATATAATTTTTATTGTAATTATATATTTATGTTATCTTTTGTATTGAATTCATTATGATGATATATTGTTTAAATATTGATAATTTAAGACTGTCTACGCAAATGTCGATTTTTCAATCGGTACACAAAGAAATCTAATGTGGACAACACATCACTTCTTCATACAACCATTAAATAAGAATGCTTATTTACTTTTTGTAGTAAAAAATGATCTTTGCATTGGATGGTTTCAAGAATATTAATTGATTTTTGAAGCTCAAAAAAAAAAAGATTTATTCAACTGTTTACTTAATATTAATTAAATAAAGTGCATTCGTCCACTAGAACCTGCGTACTTCTTTAAGAATTTCTTTCTACACACTAAAATGTCGAAAACTTTCATAACAATATCATTACGGGCTCTATCTGCGAGCTGAATATTCATTAAATAAAATGCATTCGTCGATTAGAACCTGTTTATATCTTTAAGTATAACTTTCTACACGCAAAAATGTCTTCAACTTTCATAACAATATCATTACTGTCTCTATCATTAGCTTCTTTCAAAATTTCTTTGATGGTAGGTCATATGTAATGGCTTAAACCTTTGTATTTTTAGTCATTATGAATATAATTTTCCTAAGTGTCTCCGAAATGGAAAGTCACAGGAAGTTCAAAAAGGGAGGTAGGTGCACAACTAGATGTTATAAATACCAATTTTCAATGTTTTGCGTCCAACCGTTTTTGAGTTATGCGAGATACACACATACTTACATACAGACGTCACGAAAATTCGTGTAAAGTCGTTGATATCTCTGAAATGGGAACTCGTATTAAAACCAAAGTTGCAGAAATAGTTCAAATATTTCTTAACTAAAAATGTTCTTAAAAGTTGTTTTATCCATTTCCAAGTAAATTCAATTTCTGCCATATTTTGTATCTAACAGTTAAAGGGTTAACTGCAAACCCAAATTTCTATAAAAATTAAGTCTAATCGATTTTTTACTCGAAAAAACACTTAACCTCAAACATTCATAAAAATAGTTATATCTTTTTTGGAGAAAACAAATTTCTTCCATATTTTGCAGGCGGCAGTTAAAGGGTTAATAATAAACTGGAGATGACAGTATGTTTAATTTTGCACAGTATACTGTGCAAAATTTAATTGAAAAAATTCTTAAAAATTACTACTTTCATTTCCGACTAAATCCAATTTCTGCTGTAATATACATTCGGCTGCTAAGGGGTTAACAGAGAGTGAAAATTTTTCTGGAGATGAAAAAATGTCTAATCGATTTTGCATTTAAAAAACACTTTAATTCCAAACTTTCACCAGAATCATTCTATCCATTTCCGAGTAAATTAAATTTTTGCCACTTGGTGCAACTGGCCGATAAAGGGTTAATAATTAATGAATTTGCAAAATAAGAATTAAAGAATTAATTATTATATAAATAAGTTAATTATTATATAAATGAATAAGTTTAAAGAATTAATTATTATATAAATATTACAAGTATATAATTGTACTAGCAGGCTTTGCCTGCTTCGCTGGTCTTTATATTGAAATGAAGTCTCAAAATACCATATCATTGATAATAATAATAATAATTAAATCATTGAAATCAGTCAAAATCTAAGTCAAAATTCTCGGTACCTTCGATAGCGGTTTTCCCACTCGCCACACTTCACAAAATCCCTTTATAATGCATGTTGCATACACATACCTAATCAACATATTAAAAAATCGGGATTCTAAGATTATTTGAAGCAAAGTTATGTTTTAAAACGTGTTTTTTACCCCCCCCCCCTTCCGGACCGCTCTTAAAGGAAAGGAGGGGGAGATTTTGTAAAATACCTTTATATTATGAGTTAGATACATATAACTAACCCACACATGGAAAATCTCTAATTCATAAGATAATTTACTGCAGAGTTACACATGAATACATATTCCCCCCCCCCCCCCGCCCCTTAACGGCCCTCTTCACTTGGAAAAAATTCCGAAGTCGGCTGAAAACAGATAAAAAGTGTCCCACGTGGTTTTGACAGGAGGTGTTAACTAATTTGAGAAGATTGACTGACTCACTGACGAATCGTTGACTTTTTGGATGAATAAATCAAAAATCAGCTACCTCCTTACTTGCGGTTTCGTTCAAGCTTTGTTTTGTTTTGACTATTTCTTTCTTTTCTTATTTTTGTGTTACTTTTTTTTTTTCTTTGTCATTTTCACCTGACATCAAACAACTTTCTACATTTATTCTTATCTATTTATATGTATTTTAATAACGTAGCCCGACCCGACGAAGTATTTTATTCTATATTCAGCCCGTTTTAGGCTTTCAGTAGTTGTATCGGCGAATTCTGTAACAATGAAATTTAAAAAAAGTAAATATTCTTTATAATTAAACTTGCAGTTTGATATAATTAATTTAACTAAAATATAACAAAGATATACCATTATAACATTACTGATGTATAGTCCAGGCAACGAAGGCCAAAATTTGATGAATAGAGGAAAAAAATCGTGTAGTTTTGAAATTTTACATACTCATAGCCGAGAGGGTCCTGAACAACATACTAAAAGTCCCCGCTCGTGGGGGGTGAGCGGGGGGCAGGGGGGCATTTAAGGGGGCAATTTTCAGTTTTTATTAAATATCATAAAAACTATCGCATTTAGAGAAAAAAATGTCAATTACAAAATTAATCTACGTAAAATTTCCTACAAAAATGTATATTACATTTTGTTTGTACGATCATTAGTTTAGAAGATATAAGGAGATGAAATAACACATTTTCTTGAAAATTCTTTTTTGCAATAGTAAAATCAACTAAAGTGTGCAATTAAAAGGGTTCTTGTCAACTATTTTCTAATGTAAAAAACAAATATATACATAGGGAATATGCAAGGATAATACAGCATGTTTTGTAAGTTTTAAATAATTTTAAGGCTAGTAGGCGCAAGTGGCGGTTTGAGTAAAAATCTGGATAAGTCCAGTCAAAATAGGAAAAATAGAAAAAAAAAAAATCGTGTAGTTTTGAAGTTTTGCACACTCATAGCCGAGAGGGTCCTGAACAACATACTAAAAGTCCCCGCCCGTGCGGGGTGAGCGGGTGGCAGGGGGGCATTTAAGGGGGGCAATTTTCAGTTTTTATTACATATCTTAAAAGTTATCGCATTTAGAGAAAAAATGTCAATTACAAAATTAATCTACGTAAAATGTCCTACAAAAATGTATATTACATTTTGTTTGTACGATCATTAGTTTAGAAGATATAGGGAGATGAAATAACACATTTTCTTGAAAAATTCTTTTTTGCGATAGTAAAAGCAACTAAAGTGTGCAATTAAAAGGGTTCTTGTCAAATATTTTCTAATGTAAAAAACAAATATATACATAGGGAATATGCAAGAATAATACAGCATGTTTTGTAAGTTTTAAATAATTTTAAGGCTAGTAGGCGCAAGTGGTGGTTTGAGTAAAAATCTGGATAAGTCCAGTCAAAATAGGAAAAATAGAGAAAAAAAATCGTGTAGTTTAGAAATTGAGGACAGTTATAAAGTTAAGTGCCCTGAATAACATACTAAAAATCCCTAACCATGGGGGGAGGGGCATTTAAAGGGGGCACATTTCAGTTTTTATTAAGTATCTTGAAAACTATCGCATTTAGAGAAAAAAAATCTCAAAGCTGTAAGATTTTTTTAAATGTTGATCGGTTTTGGGTCTTCGTTATCTGGATTTTTACCTAAACACCACTTGCGCCTACTAACCTTTAAATTATTTAAAACGTACAAAACATGCTGTATTATCCTTACATATTCCCTATGCATATATTTGTTTTGTACATTAGAAAATATTTTATCAGAACCCTTTTAATTCCACAATTTAGTTGACTTTACTACTGCAAAAAAAAAAAAAAAAAAAAAAAAAAAGAATTTTTCAAGAAAATGTTATTTCGTTCCCCTATATCTTCTAAACTATTGATCATACAAACAAAATAGAATATACAATTTTTTTAGGAAATTTCACGTAGATTAATTTTGCAATTGAGATTTTTTTTTCTCTAAATGCGATAGTTTTCAAGATACTTAATAAAAACTGAAATGTGCCCCCTTTAAATGCTCCCCTCATGGCTAGGGACTTTTAGTATGTTATTCAGGGCACTTAACTTTATAACTGTGCTCAATTTCTAAGCTACCCGATTTTTTTTTTTTTTTTTTTTTAATGTTGATCGGTTTTGGGTCTTCGTTATCTAAATTTTTACTCAAACCGCCACTTGCGCCTGCTACACTTAAAATTATTTAAAACTTACAAAACATGCTATATTATCCTTGCATATTCCCTATGTATGTATTTGTTTTTTACATTAGAAAATATTTGACAAGAACCCTTTTAATTGCACACTTTAGTTGATTTTACTATTGCAAAAAAGAATTTTTCAAGAAAATGTGTTATTTCATCCCTATATCTTCTAAACTAATGATCGTACAAACAAAATGTAATATACATTTTTGTAGGACATTTTACGTAGATTAATTTTGTAATTGACATTTTTTCTCTAAATGCGATAGATTTTTAAGATATTTAATAAAAAATGAAAATTGCCCCCCTGCCCCCCGCTCACCCCCCACAGGCGGGGACTTTTAGTTTGTTGTTCAGGACCCCCTCGGCTATGAGTATGCAAAATTTCAAAATTACACGATTTTTTTCTTCTATTTTTCCTATTTTGACTGGACTAATATAGAGATGGGTTATCTGCACTCTGGAGCTCAGACTACTGAAGGCAGAGCTGGACAGGGTCAGAGTGTGCGACAGGTCGTGACCTTCGGGACGGTATTTCGAAATCACGGACAGGTGCGGTCGCACAAGTCCTCGTGTTCTGTTTTCTAAAGAAAGTGTACTTGTTATTTATATACGTGTTTCTTTATACAAGTCAAATTTTTTATAAGTAGTATAATGTATAAATAGCGTTGAATTATAGTGCCTACATTTATTAAAAAATCTGGTGTGAAACCACACGACTTCCATTACCCACTATTACACGTATTATATGCATTTTTGAAGATAATGTTATCAGAAGACATGATATTGTCCTAATGAAATAGACACGTAAAAATTTTCCGGTAAGGGAAAATTAATACACGTGTAAAAACATAAAACAGAGTTTGCACAGCGATTTTTTTTTTTTTTTAAGAAAAAGAAAGGGGAAGAAAATTGGTAGAGTTTATTTATTTGAAACACCAAGTTTCGAGATGTAAAACTGATCTGTCTGATCAGGATGACTATTAATTTTCCTGTGGTAACCAAGTAAAGCATGAGAAAGGATATCTAAAATGGGTTTATGTAACAATTTTCAAGAAAATCGTTAGAGCCGTTTTTGAGATACCGATTTTTACTAAAGCTTGACAAAATTAATTGTTGGCCAGAAAACAACAATTATATGTAAAAGGATATTTAAAAGAGGGTCAATATGGCAAGTTTGAAAAAAAAAAATAATACAGCCGTTTTGACAGGAAGCATTTGCAGGACCTGAAATTCAGCTATTTGTACAGGACGCCTATCAATTTTCCTGAACTAACCAACTATATCCTTCGAAAGGATATCTAATAGAGTGTTTATACAGCAATTTTAAAGAAAATCGTTAGAGCTTTTTTGAGATATGGACTTATGGCCTCACTTCCGGTTTCAGATGTCCCACTTCCGATTTTCCAATTTTATTCACTATTAATTATTTGCGAGTAGTAAATTAAAAATTATCTTTATTCTTTCAATTTATTAAAAAAAAAAAAAAAAAAAAACATTTTTTACTTCCATTATCCTACTACAGTATGTAATGGAAGTATTTGTATTCGGTCTGAAAATTCGATATCGAGATTTCACCTGATTTACACGTTTTAAGGTCCTCTGAGTCCAAAAAATTGGTTTTTGGCAATTGGTCAGTGTGTGTGTGTGTGGGGGGGATCTTCTGGCTATTATGTATTGGAGACTAATAAAGATAGAACTACGAAACTTTAGAATTGAAACAAGTTTGGTGTTCAGATGAATTTTCCATATTTTGGAGAAAATTGAAAAACCCTAAGTGGGACATCGGAAACATAAGTCCGTATCTCAAAAACGGCTCGAACGATTTTCTTCAAATTTGTTACATAAACACTCTATTAGATGTCCTTTCGAATGATATAGTTGGTTAATTCAGAAAAATTGATACGCGTTCTGTATAAATAGCTCAATTTCAGGTTTCGGATGCGCGTTCCTTAAAAAACAGCTGTACGGATTTTTTTTCAAACTCGCCATATTAACTCACTTTTAAATATGCTTTTGTATGTAATTATTGTTTTCCTGTCAATGATTGAGTTTTGGTAAAAGTTGGTTTCTCAAAAACTGCTCTATCGATTTTCTTGAAAATTGTTATATAAATCCATTTCTTTCTTGTGTATCACGTAATTATTAGAGGAAAATTAACAGCTACCCTGTTTAGTGTTGGGCGGATATTAACCAAAATCAGACTACCCTCCTTTTCGTGGCTCTAAAGTGACAGCTTCATGGTCGTACACTTTGAATATCAATTCGATATTCGGGCATGCGTTGTGAAATGCCCTAAAATTAATCCTAATTAAAAAAGCAAACATTAATCTGAAAAATAATATGGTTATTAATAAATAAATTTACTCTCAAATAATACTAGATTCATATAATTTTAATTAATTTCTTTATTAAATATCCAAATTTTGAATACTAATTAAATTGATTATTCTATGATTTTACAATACAATATAAATGATATAACAATGATCTTTGATTTTGCATCAATGGTGCTAAAGATGAGTATTTAGAAAACATGTAATCTAGAAATGCGTTTTTGCAAAATAAAATGAATGTTTACTGACCAAGTAACAGGAAAACTTCTCACCAGATTTACCAGATGATATGGCACAGTCAACACACAAATTTCTGTCTTAGCCTTTTAAAAGGCAATAAAACAGCTTTGTAGTCTTCAGTAAAACAGCTTTTGTATTTTTATATTCTTTTTCCTTTTAAATAATGCCCTTTTGTATCTTTATTATTTTGTTTTTAACAAAATGGCTGATTTTGCCCATCATTTAGGTAGGTCAGAAGCTTAGGTAGATCTCGAAAATTGGTGTTTCAAAAAATAACTCTACTACATATATATATACATATATATATATATATATTTCTAATTTTTTACCTCGCTTTATGTAAGCTTAGTTTTATATGTCTCTACATGTGTATAAAGTTTATCTTACCAGAAAAATGTTAGGTTTCTACTTCTTTAGGTCACTTTTATATCTTGTGATCATATTATCTCCAAAAAATGCATATAATATGTGTAATAGTTTGTAATGGAAGTCGTGTGGTTGTTTCACACCAGATATTTTATTAATATGTTTGTATAATCAATTTGAATTTTTCAAAATAGACATGGAATAAGCAAAATTTACAATATTTAATAAATGAAATATTTGTATTTTTCTAAGGGTGGATGTAAAGGTATATTTTATATCTTGAATTTCAATCCTCCACTTTTTCCCTCCATTGTTTACAACTACATTGTCATTTCCTCTCTCATCTATATATATAAAAGAACACTTCCTGAGTTAGTGAGTGAGGGGGTGATCTATCAACGCCCAGACCAACCCCCTGGACCTAGAAGCATGAAATTTTGTGACAATGTTCTTTCTATGACGTAGGCATCCACTAAGAAGCGATTTTACAAAATTCGCCCCCCAAGGGGGGGAGGGGGGGCAAAACGTGATTTCACAAAATCCTTCATATCTCAAACAAAAAAACAGATATCCGTAAAATTTTTGCTTTAAAATATAGCTAATACAAATGTCAAAAAACCAATTTCTGGAATTTTCAAAATTCGGTCCCCAAGGGGGGCGGGGGGGCAAAACGTGATTTCACATGCGTAAAACGTGATTTCGCATAATCCTATATATCTCAAACAAAAAAACAGATATGCGTGAAGTTTTTGCTCTAAAATATAGCTGATGCAAATATCTAAAAACCAATTTCTGGAATTTTAGAAATTCAGCCCCCAGGTGGGGCAGCAGGGGGGGGGGAGAGGGGGGGCAAAAAATAAAAAGAGAGTTAGATCGTTCAAAATTGGTATATAGAGGTTTTCGATACCTACAAATCGATTTCGGATATTTTCGAATTTGTAAAATTATTAGGAGGGGCGGGAAGGGGGGGCGGGAAGGGGGGGGCTATGGGGCAAAAACAAATAGAAATACAGTTAGGCCGTTCAAAATTGGTACAGTTAGGTTTTAGAGGCCTGCAAGTCGAATGGGGATATTTTCGAAAGTGTAAAGTTATTAGGAGGGCCGGGAAAGGGGGAGGGGAGAGGGGGGGGCAAAAAAATAAAAATAGAGTTAGATCGTTCAAAATTGGTATATAGATGTTTTCGATACTTACAAATCGATTGCGGATACTTTCGAATTTTTAAAATTATTAGGTGGGGCGGGAAGGGGGGGCTATGGTCAAAAACAAATAGAAATACAGTTAGGCCGTTCAAAATCGGGACAGATAGATTTTAGAGGCCTGCAAGTCGAATGGGGATTTTTTCGAAAGTGTAAAGTTATTAGGAGGGCCGGGAAGGGGGGGGGCAGAGGGGCAAAAAAAAAGAAAATAGAGTTAGATCATTCAAAATTGGTACATAGAGGTTTCCAATACCTACAAATCGATTTGCGGATATTTTCGAATTTTTAAAATTATTGGGAGGGGGGGGGGGAGTAGAGCGGTAAAAAAATAAAAATAGAGATATATCGTTTAAAACTGGTGCATAGAGGTTTTTGATACTTACAAATCGATTGCGGATATTTTCAAATTTGTAAAATTATTAGGATAGACAGGTGGGGGGGGGGGCGAAGTGGGAAAATAATAGAAATAAAGTTAGAGCATTTTGGGAATTTTTTCCGAAGGCAGTGAGAACCCGGTGCGACATTTTTCCTACTCAGATTTTGTTTCTCTTTTTTTCATGTGATAAAAATTAATGCAATTTTGAGAATTCATTATAGTGATTCATTTAAAAATAGGGACCAGCGAAGCGGGCGTTGCCTGCTAGTAGACACATATATCTTTTAAAAATTAGTTATTAAGCATGATGAAATTAAATGATTCACGTACCTTTCATGCAATTTTTTGCTTTCCGAAAATACATACGTAAGGAAATCATTGTAATCGTGACAAAATTCTGACTTTGCGATGTTGGCGTACGCCAACATGTTTTGAGGCCGACATGTTATCCTACATGTTTTGAGGTCCCATATGAGTTAATTTTTACTACTTTCATGATGATGATGATGATGATGTATGTGTATGTATGTGAGTGATCACAATATCATCTAAATGCTTTTTTTCGAAGGGTAGGCAAAAAACCAGGGTTTTTTTTAGGTTGATTTTTTTTAGAAATCGACCTATTGCAACCACTTCGTTTATCTATATATTTATCTGTCTATCTATAATGAAATTTGTCATTACGATAACTCTCGAAATAATACTCCGAATCGAACCAAATTTGCATTGCTAACTGATCTTATAAATATCTTGGATGAGTACGGTAACCAAATTGTTCTGACATTTTGTTTTCAAGTGGCGGCCACTTGAGAATTTCAAACCCACATTGTGAAAAGTGTATTTAAAGCCAGATTTTTTGTATTTTAATGTAAACATACATAACATAAGGGTTTCGATGAACTTTATTAATGAACTTTATCCGCCCTTTTTATTAAAATGGCGGGTATCTTAAGTTAAGCGGGGCCACTTGAAATCAAGATACCACTTGAAAATTTAAAATCATGATAATTTCCAAATAATACTCCAAATCGAACCAAACTTGGACAGTGAACTTATCTGATAAATAACTTGTGTGAGTTTGTTCAAGTTGCTCCGTCATTTTGTTTTCAAGCGAAGTCCACTTGAAAATTTCAAATTTAAATTGTAAAAAGCGTATTCAGAATTTGTTTCTATTTGGATGTATACATAGACCATAAAAGTGTCTCAATGAAGTTTATTAATGAACTTTATCTGCCATTTTTAATAAAGTGGTGGATATCTTAAGTTAAGCAGGGCCATTTGAAATCAGGCTACCATCACATGAAAATTTAAAATCACGATAACTTCCGAAATAATACTCCAAATCGTACCAAATTTGGACAGTTTCTTAACTTATTTTATGAAGATCTTGGATGAGTTTCTTAACCTAGTTGCAACGACATTCTGCTTTCAAAAAATTTTCAAATTCGAATTGTAAAAAGCATATTCCGAATTTGTTTGAATTTTAATGTATACATAAACCAAAAAATGTCTCAATAAAATTTATTAATGAACTTCATCCGCTATTTTCACCAAAGTGGCAGATATCCATATTATCGTAAGGGAAAAACATAGATATAAAATACGAAAAAAAAATCTTCTGTCATCGGTAGAGTAATCAATCCGGGTCCCCACTGACTGCGACAGCGTACAAACCTGCACACAACGCGCATATTCGCCCACCGTTCCCGAGCCTCTTAATTGTTTTACACTTTCAAAAATATCCACAATCGTTTTATCAGGCTTTTAAACCTAATAATACTAAATCCCAACGTTCTATCTAATTTCTTATTTTTGCCCCTGCGCTGGTCCTTCCCGTCCCTCATAATAATTCTACACTTTCGTAAATATCCGCAATCGATATATCGAACCTTAAAACCTAATAATACTATTTTTGAACGTTTAAACTCTAATTTCTATATTTTTGCTCCTTCGCCCCCACCCCCTCCCTCCTTCCCGTCTATCCTAATACTTTTTCTCTTCTCTTCAGGAAATGTAATCGATTTGTAGGTCCTCAAAACCAACACGTACCAATTTTGTACGGTTTAAATCTATTTCTATTGTTTTGCCCTTCGCTCTTCCCTTCCCGGCTCTCTTAAAAAGTTTACAGATTTGAAAATCGACTTGTAAGTATCAAAAACCTCTATGTACCAATTTTGAACGATATCTAACTCTATTTTTTCCCCTCCGTCACCCCCTTCCCGCCTCTCCTAATAGCTTATTTACACTTTCGAAAATATCCTCATTCGACTTGCAGGCCTCTAAAATCTATCTATACACTTTCAAAAATATCCGCAATCATTTTCTCAGGCTTTTAACCTAATAATACTAAATTCCAACATTCTACCTAGTTTCTTTATTTTTGCCCCTGCGCTCACCCTTTCCGCCCCTCGTAATAATTCTACACTTTTGTAAATATCCGCAATCGATTTATAGGGCCTTGAAACCTAATAATACTAATTTTCAACGCTCTAAATCTTATTTCTATATTTTTACCCCTCTATCCTAATAATTCTACAAATTCGAAACTATCCGCAATCGATTTGTAGTTATCAAAAACCTCTATGTACCGATTTTGAACAATCTAACTCCTTTTTTTTTTTTTTTTTTGTCCCTCCGCCTCCCCGCCCCCTTCCCGGCCCACCTAGGACGAATTTCTAAAATTCTAGAAATTAGTTTTAGGCATTTGTGTGAGCTATATTTTAGAGCAAAAGTCTCATATATATATATATATATATATATATATACATATATAAAGGATTATTTGAAATTACGTTATGACCCCCCTCCACCCCCCAGTGCGGCTGAATTTTTAAAATTCCAGAAATTAGTTTTTAAGTATTTGTATTAGCTATATTTCAAAGCAAAAATTTTACGGATATCTCTTTTTACTTCCATTACTCTACTACCGTAGGTAATTTGTATTCTGTATTGTATTCTGTCCAAAAATTCGATATCGAGTTTTCACCTGATTTACACGTTTTAAGTCCTCCTGTGTCCAAAAATGTAGTTTTGGGCAATTGGTCAGTGTGTATGTATATGTGGAATCTTCTGGCTATCATATCTCCAAAATTAATAAAGATAGAACTACGAAACTTCACAGCCGGAACAGGTCTGGTGTACAGATAAAATTTACAAATTTTAGTAAAAATTTTAAAAACAGAAGTGGACCATCGTAAAATGGAAATGTCCGTATCTCAAAAACAGCTCTAACGATTTACTTCAAAATTGCTATGTAAACACTCTACTAGATGCTCTTTCGACAGATATAGTTGGTTAGGTTTGGAAAATTGATAGGCGTCTTGTATAAATAGCTCAATTTAAAGTCTCGCAAGTGCGTTCCTTTAAAAACGGCTGTACGGATTTTTTTCAAACTCGCCATATTAACTCGCTTTTAAATATCCTTTTGTATGTAATTATTGTTTTCCAGTCAATAATCTAGAATATCAAGTTTTGGTAAAAGTTGGTTCTCAAAAACGGCTCTAACGATTTTCTGGAAAATTGTTTCATTGATCCATTTTAAATACTCTTTCTCATAACTCGCTATGTAAACTCTATTTTATATGTCTTTATACGTGTATCAAATTTCTCTTACTGGAAAATTCCAAAGAATGCATGTAATATGTGTAATTGTGGGTAATGGAAGTCGTGTAGTTGTTTCGCACAAGTTTCCCCCCCCCCCCCAAGATAATTTAAAGCGAATTCAAAAGGAAAAACGAGATTTCACACGTGTTTTTTGTCCCCCCACCCCGAGTGGTAGGGTAAAGGTGGAATTTTGTAAAATCCCGTTACAATAATGTCGGATACATATAAAAAATTTACGCGCCAAATTTAGCGACCATTAATCCCGTGGATTTCCCAAGACAAATTTAGCGCTAAAAGGGAGGGTCTCGAATTAGCTCCGTCGTAACGCCCCCCCCCCCCAAAAAAAAAAAAAAAAAAAAAAAAAAAAAAATCGAAAATCTCTCACACACACACACACACACACACAAAAGAAAGAAAGAAAATGTTTTTGGAAATATCCTAAATAAGACAGATAGCTTTTTTCAATACATTTGTACCATTTTAGTAGAGCTCTACTAAAAAGTCCGGGATTTCTGAAATTTCCCCCCAAAAAACGATTTCTTTCCTCCCTCCTGTCAAGAATTCCAAAATCGTACATAATGTTTTATTTATACTCAAATCTAGTTTTCTCATGCGCAATTTCTTTAGCGTGAAGTAATTTGGGGCCGAGTTATGCTTACAAACTTTTTTTTTTTTTGCTTCCTACCCCCCAGGGTGAAAGGGGGGATATTTCGATATATTCCGTTACTTTAGGGGTCGGATACATATATAAGCAATCCAAGCATGAAACTTTCTGACCCTGACCACAGCTCTCATAAATTTCTCAGGACAAATTTAGCGCTAAAAGTGGTGCCTCGAATTTGCCCTTTGTAACACATACCTATCCCCCCCCCCCTAAAAATAAAAAAGAAAGGCAAATCACAAAAAAAGCGTGTTTTGAAAATGTCCTAAAGAAGACCCATGGCTGTTTTCAACATCTTTTTTTCCATTTTTGTTAAAATTTTACTAAAAATCTGGAATTTGCACAATTTCCCGCCAAAAATTGATTTCCCTCTTCCCTCCCCTTAAAAATCGAAATTTCCTAAATCGCAATGTTTTATTTATTCAATTACTTTAGGTGTCGGATACATACATATAATCCCAGCACCGAAATTCGTGACCGCAGCCCGCAGCTTCCATAGATTTCTCAGGAGGAATTTAGCGCTAAAAGGGTTGTCTCGATTTTGACCCTTCGTAACCCCTCCTCACAAAAATATCGGAAATTAGGGGGGAAAAATGTGTTTTTGGAAATTTTCTAAGGAAGTCTCGTAGCTTTTTTTAACATCTTTGTTCCATTTTTTGTAGAGTTCTTTAAAAAATTCGGAAATTGCGAAATTTCTCGCCACCGGAATTTACGAACAAAATTTAAATAAAAGAAATTTTAAATTTTCAGGTAAAAAAAAAAAGGGCCTTTTCTAATATGTTATAAACGTAAATTTTTGCTAAAAAGTTTCCGGGATGAGTTTTTGCACTTGAGAATTAAAATAAGGTGTTCCATCAGCGGGAACACTGCGACTGAAAGGGTTAATAATCTAAAATTCCTAAATTGCAGATAACGTTTTTTTTTATACTCATGACTATTGTTTATATGTGCAATTTCTTTACAGTGAAGTAATTTGGAGCGGTGTTATGCTTACAAATATGTTTTGACTTTTGTTCCCCCCATCCCGGCGAGAACTGGGGAGGGAATTTCGAAAAAGTTGGCAGATTTTAGTTGGGTAAAAGCCTAAATTTCTGCCAAGCGCCGTTGAATTCCGTCCAGCCATTCTCACGTGATACCCGGACAATAATAGCGTTACAGACATACAGACACGATGACACACACACAGACAAAATTTTCTGAAGTAATTTTCGACTTTTATGGTGTGTGGAACGTGAAGATATCGCATTTTTTTCTTTTTTTTAAATTCTGATAAATTTACAGACAAAATTCTGATTTTATTAATATCGATACACAGCTTGATATCCAGTTACTGTAATTCTAAAAGAACGCATAGAAACAGTGTTCATGTTCAGGTACCATACTTTCAGCTGCGCTTTTATGTTAGGCGCGAAAATAAGAGCGCAAAATCTTTGAAAATAATAGTGTGATTTCGTCGTGTATAAATAATTTCATAAACATTTGACTCCCATTTCTTGCAAACTTTAAATTGTTCTAGTTTTTTCAGTTATAAAATCAACTTGCTTATGTCGTTAAAAATATTTGTTTCATTCAATTCCTAGACTTCAATATTAATACAACTTATTTTGCTCAGGAATGTAAATTAATTCTCCATACCTAAAGAGTAAATAAAATATTTAGTTTAATTTGAAGTCTTGTTTTTTTTTTTTTTTTTAATAACTACGTATTTTGCGGTTCCGTGAATAATTAAACAATTTTTAACAGTTGTTCTTTGTGAGTCTGTTATCAGTGTAACTTTAAAAACTAAATACCGGCAGGGAACTCAAGTGTTATATTTTAAAGTTCATATAAAATTCATACTTGAACAGTTTGATCAATATTGATAAGTTTCAACGAGTGATACGGGTTAAAGTTGTCAATAAATGTGATTGAAAGTTATTGTTGAACATAATTTTAAATTTAATATTAGTCGTGAATTCTATAGAAATGTAGATATTAGTTTCAAATGTGGGTTGAGAAAGGTGGTACTCCCCTCCGCCCTTCCCACAGAAAATTATTTGTCAAATTAAATAATTCGTAAAGCTAGCTTAAATTCTTTTTACTATAGAATTTTATACAGTACTTGATATTTTATTCCTCAATCTGAATCTGTCTGTATAAAATTTAAATGTAGGGTAAGAAAAAGTCGTGTGGGTGCCACACCAAATTATATACTTTAAAATAAAATTTATTATTGAAAATCTGTTTAATTTAGTAAAAAGTTTTATATAACTTGTTAAAAAAAATGTTTGTATATTGTCAATCGTGGCATTATCAGTAAAATATCAGATTTATGTACAAAGTATTCATATAATAATAGTATTACGCGCAATGAAAAACTATTGAAAATAAAATGTGATCATATATTTCCTATAAATAAGTCTCTGAACGATTGTCTTCTAAATTGTTATGTTACTTACATCCGTAATACAGGTGAAATCTATAATAAAAATAAAAACTGAATAAAAAACCACAACGCCTAGACGTATCTTCACCACAGAAATGTAAACATCTTTCCATCGAAACCACGAACGAGAGGCGTAGCCGAATAAAGGGTGTGTCAAAGAGAAAAATCGGCACAAATTTGTAAAATTTTTGGACTTTCTTTGCAAATTTAATTGATTTAAAATTTTATTAAAATACAGGATTTTTTTCCGCATTGAAATAAACTCTTTGAGATTGACGCAGCTTTTTAAATTCTGTTTTAAAAAATTGAAAGAGTTTTTTATAAGCCATTTAATGCATCAACCCAAATATTGCAATAAAACAGCTTTTTTAAAAAACAACTGTTATTCTTTCATAAAATCTACAAAAGCTGCGTCAGTTTACGAAATGAGAGTAATCCAATAAAAAAAACCGCGTCTCAATCAATTAATATGCCACTGTTTTAAGTGCAAAGAAAGTTTTCCATAGGATAACATTGGCTTTTAGAAAAGGAAATGCTGAGTGAAGAGGGCCCTTAAGGGAAGGTGGGGTGGGGTTTCACAAAATCATTTTGTAGTGTGTGTTGAACACGCATAAGCAGTCCACGAATCAAAAACTGCCATTCTAAGATAGTTTGGAACAGAGTTATGCATGGAAACATATTTTTAATCTTCCCCTTCCAACCCTCAAGGGGGTGATAGCACGTAATTCCAAATAATGCCTTTGTTGTTTGTTTGTGTTGAGTACACATAACTAATTAACCTATAAAAAAATCGCTTTCGTGAGATAATTTGGAGCAGAGTTACTCTTTAAAACGTGTTTCCACCCCCACCTCGCCCTTAAAGGGGGGAAAAGGAACATTTCACAAAATCGGCTTATAGTGCGTGTTGGGAATGCATAACCACCCCGCAAATAAAAAATCGTCTAAGATAGTTTGGAGCAGAGTTACGCATGAAAACATGATTTTGCCCCACCCTGAAGGGGGATAAGGTGGAATTTTACAAAATCCCTTAGTAGTGTGTGTCTTGAGTACGCATAACCAATCGACATATCAAGAAATCGCTATTCTGAGATAATTTGGAGCAGAGTTACTCTTAAAAGCGTTTTTTGCCCCCCCTCCCCTCCTTGAAGGGGGGAGGGGGAATTTTTGTAAGATCCCTTTATAATGCGTGTTGGGAATGCATAAACAACTCATATGTAAAAATTAAGCTTACTGAGATAATTTGAAGAAAAGTTATGCTTCGAAACATGCTTTTTGCAACCCCACCCCCAAGGGGGGGATAGGACGGAATTTAACAAAATCTCTTTTTAGTATGTGTTTTGAGTACGCATAACCAATTGACATATCAAAAAATCGCTATCCTGAGATAATTTGGACCACAGTTGCTCTTATAAGCGTGTTTTTGCCTTCCTCCGCCCTTAAAGGGGGGGGGGGGTGAAATTTTGTGAAATCCCTTTACTGTGCGTGTTGGGAAAGCATAAACAACCCATATATACAAATTAATCTTGCTGAGATAATTTGAAGCAAAGTTATACTTGGAAACGGGTTTATATTGCCCCACCCACCCCCAAGGGGAAAAGGGGGGACTCGCAAAACCCCATTGCAATGGGTGTAACCCCCCTCCCCCCCCCCCAAAAAAAAAAAAAAAAAAAAAAAATCGAAAATCGCAAAAAAACAAACATGAGGTTTTGGAAATATTCTGAAGAAGGATCTTGACGATTTTCTATATCTTTGTGCTGTTATTGGTACAGTTTTACTCAAAAACCCATATTTTGCTAAATTTCCCTGCGAAAATCGTTTTTACCCCCACCCCTTCTTAAAAATCCAAAATTCCAAAATCGCAGAAAATGCTTTTTTGCACTCAAGTCTAGTCTCTCTCTCTGCAATTTCTTCACCGTGAAGCAATTTGGAGCCGAATTATGCTTATAAGGGGGTGCCTTTTGCCCCCCCACGGGGGAGCGGGGATATTTCGCAAAATCCTGCCATAATGGGCGGCAGTCTCCTAAAACCAACGTGCTCACCAAAATTTGCGAGTCTATCTCCCATAGAATCGCAACGGCTGTGTTGAGTCAGTGAATCAGTGATTTTTCTCTTTTATTCCCCACCCCACCCCACCCAACCCCCAAAGGGGTAAAAGGGAGGGGTCTTTCACAAAATCCCGTTACAATGGGCGTTGGACACACGTAAATAAGCCACACACAAAATTTGTGACCTCAGCTCATAGATTTCCATGGATGAATTTAGTGCTAAAAGGGGGGATCGAATTTGCCCCCTCGTAACTCCCCCCCCCCCCAAAAAAAAAAATCGAAAAGCGAAAAAAATCAAAAATGAGTTTTTGCAAATACCTTCAAGAAGACGCTTGGCTTTTTTTCTTTTTATATCTTTGAGCTATTATTGCTAGAATTTTACTCGAAAATCCATGCATTGCTAATTTTGCCTCCGAAAATCCTTTTTATCCCCTATCCCCCTTTAAAAATCCAAAATCGCAGAAAAAGATTCTTTTGTATTTAAGTCTAGTCTGCCCATCTGCAATTTCTTCACCGTGAAGTAATTTAGAGCCGAGTTATGCTTATAAAGGTGTTTTTGCCTTCTGCACCTCCGAAAATCATTTTCACCCCCTTACCCTTATTAATTATTAAAATTTCCAAAATCGCAGAAAATGATTTTTTTGTATTCAAGTCTAGTCTCCCCATTTGCAATTTCTTCAATGGGAAGTAATTTGGAACCGAGTTATGCTTAAAAACATGGTTTTTGCCTTCTGCCCCCCCGAAATTCTCATTCTTTCCTCTTAACCCCTTAAAAATCCAAAATTCCAAAATCGTAGAAAATGATTTTTTTGTATTCAAGTTTAGTCTCCCCATCTGCAATTTCTTCACCGTGAAGTAATTTAGAGCCGAGTTATGCTTATAAAGGTGTTTTTGCCTTCTGCACCTCCGAAAATCATTTTCACCCCCTTCCCCCCTTAAAAATCCAAAACTCCAAAATCGCAGAAAAGTTTTTTTTTTGTATTCAAATATAGTCTCCCCATCTGCAATTTCTTCACAGTGAAGTAATTTGGAGCCGAGTTATGTTTATAAAGGTGGTTTTTGCCTTTTGGCCCCCGAAAACCTCATTTTTACCCCTTACCCTTATAAATAATTAAAATTTCCAAAATCGCAGAAAATGTTTTTTTTGTATTCAAGACCAGTCTCCCCATTTGCAATTTCTTCAATGGGAAGTAATTTGGAACCGAGTTATGCTTAAAAACATGGTTTTTGCCTTCTGCCCCCCCCTCCCGGGGGAACGGGGGGGGGGAATTTCGCAAAATCCCATCTTAGTTAGCGTCAGGGTCCTAAACTCAACCTGCTCACCAAAAATTGTGACTATCTCCCATAGGATCGCCATAACCGTGTTGAGTCAGTGAGTGAATTGATGAATCAGTGAGTTTACTCTTTTATATATATAGATTAGTACTAGCAGGCTTTGCCTGCTTCGTTGGTCACTATATTTAAATGAATTAAAAAAATAATCTATATTTTTATACAGTTCTGCAAATTAAAACTAAAAAGAAAATACATTGAAATTGCTTAAAAACTTCACTTCGGGCCCTCTCTGACTTCGGCAGATTTCTTCAACGCAACATCTTGGTACTGTATAATTTAATTTAATTTATAGAAATGTCAATAATACAGGAAAAACTGCATTAGTCATTTTCTTTTTGATAATAAACAGAACGGAAAACGTATAATATTTTACATGGAGATATTTTCTATAATTAGACCAATTAAAAAAAATTTTTTTTCCTTTTTTTCCGCACTCGCATTACAAAAGTATTTAAAATAAAATTAAGAAATATTGTGCAAAAAACAAAAAGCTTTGAACTCTTGGCGGAACTTAAAATTTGGCACTGAAGTAACATGGACGTTTCTCGCTAAAATGTTTACTTAGGCATTTGCGATACCCGTATCAACTCATCGCCGAAATGACAACAAAATTATACATAATTATAAGATTTAAAAAAAAAACTTTTTATACACCATGTTTTTAAATTTTCTGTTGAATCTTATAGCTATAGATCTACATTAGCACTTTATCAACGTGTAGAAAATTTTAAAGTGATAATGACGTCATTTTTGTGAGTTGCATAATTTATTTTTTTACAATATTTTAATGTTCACGTTTAAATTAATGTACTTATTTTTATGTCAAAAGAAAATGAACGCGTATTTATTTATTTTATTTTATTTTATTTTTTTTTCTTGGGGAGGGGGGGGGGGCAACTATTAAATTATAACGAATATTTATTTTCATATTTTAATTAATTAAAAGAAAACTTTGCAACGTAATATCTTTAATAACTTCTGGTATATAGTGTCCACACAAAAAATGAACAATTTTTAGAACTCTTTTAAAAAATATAACATCTATGCAGTATCTGTTTAAAAAAAATCATCCGTTTTACTAAAAAAAAAAAAAAAAGGCCGACTTTCATCACCAAAATAGTTAAATCTAGACCAATCAAAAATAGGAGTGGTCCACCCAGATGTGCTCCCGACAAACTCTTTGCTTTTTATTTGTATACATTAGTCAAAAATTTAAATTACATTAAAAATAACTAATCTAATTGCAAACAAATATTCAGTGTGTAATATGACCAAATTTTTTGCGTATTACACTTACTTTAAAAAAATTTGGTGTGACTCTTCTCGACTTTCTGAACATTAAGTAATTGATTGATTGTATAAATATAGGAAGAGATGTCCTTAAACAAACGAAAGAGAAAATTAATATAGGGTATTTGATTATTTTTGTTTATATAGTATGTTGTTCATTTACATCACTGCTCCTCAAATAATTTGAGCCCACAGATGATAAGGATAAAGAAATTTTCGTTGTGTCCCTGTAAAAATCTATAAATGCTAGACTCACCAAAATCTATGTAGTTCGTGTGATGGTGACCTATAATAATCAGATACATTTTCAGCTGAATTTGATCAGGTGTTTAGGCGCTATTAATTTGAAGCCGCAACCACAATAATAAAGAATTCTTTGTGTCCCTGTGAAAAAAAAATGTAAGTGCTACATTCTCCAAAATTCCTAGAGTTCTTGTGACTGCAATCTATAACACGTATATACATTTTCAGATCAATCGCATATGTCGTTTAGACGCTATTGCATTTTAAATATTTGAGAACATAGAGCATAATTGAAAAGACTTTTTCGTTTTGTCCCTGTAACAATTCTATACGTGCTAAATTCACCAAAATCTATCCATTATGTTCAACGGTGACCTTTAACATATGTATAAATTTTCAGCTCAAACAGATGAGGCGTTTAGACTCTATCGCATTTTAAACACAATTTGAGCTGTTAAGCAACAATGATAAAGATTTCTTCTTTGTGTTTCTCTATAAAAAACTTAAAAGCGCTACACAGTCCAAAATTTCATATAGTTAGCGTGACGGTAATTTAAAACATGCATATAAATTTTCAGCTTAACCGATATGGCGTTTAGACGCTAACACACTTTAAAGAATTTGAGCTTAATAATAAAGAATTTTTCATTGTGTTCTGTAAAAGAACTATATGCGCTAGATTCACCAAAATCTATACACTTTCTGCAACAGCGACCTATAGCATGTGTATAAAGTTTCAGCTTAATTGAATAAGATGTTTAGACGCTATCGCAATTAAAAAATTTGAGTCTATATAGACCATAATGATTAAAAAAAAAAAAAAAAAAAAAAAAAAAAAAAAAATTGCACTCCGGGAGTGCCGACAGAAGTGAAAACTTGAAAAATTACGTGTGTATTTCTTGAATCGTCAGGAAATATTTTATTGTGCAGGAAATACTTTTAAATGAAGTGTTTTTTTATTCATTAATATAAACAAATACTACAAAAATTATATTAAAATTTTATTTAATGCACTAACTGCAATAGAGACAGTGTCCGGAGATCAGAGAAATCGTGTAGAGCCGCACCAGATTGAAAAAGTGAGAAAAATGGCGGCTTTGGCCTTTCTCACGGTTTTGTGAGGTCTAACTGTAATAGAGACAGTGTCCAGAGTGAGAGAAGTCGTGTAGAACCGCACGAGATTGTACAAGCGTGAGAAAAATGGCAGTTATGGCCTTTCTCACGGTTTTGTGAGGTCTAACTGCAACGTTTCCGGCTGCAATCTTTAAGAGACAGTGTCCGGAGATGAGCGAAGTCGTGTAGAGCCGCACCAGATTGTAAAAGCGAGAGAAAAATGGCAGCTTTGGCCTTTCTCACGGTTCTGTGAGGTCTAACTGCAACGTTTCTGGCTACAATCTTTAAGAGACAGTGGCTGGAGATGAGACAAGTCGTGTAGAGCCGCACCAGATTGTAAAAACGTGAGAAAAATGGCGGCTTTGGGCTTTCTCACGGTTTTGTGAGGTCTAACTGCAATAGAGACTATGTCCGGAGATGAGAAAAGTCGTGTAGAGCCGCACCAGATTGTAAAAACGTGAGAAAAATTGCGGCTTTGGCCTTTCTCACGGTTTTGTGAGGTCTAACTGCAACGTTTCCGGCTGCAATCTTTAAGAGACAGTGGCCAGAGATGAGAGAAGTCGTGTAAAGACGCACCAGATTGTAAAAACGTGAAAAAAATGACGGCTTTGGCCTTTCTTACGGTTTAGTGAGGTCTAACTGGAATAGAGACAGTGTCTGGAGATGAGAGAAGTCGTGTAGAGCCGCACCAGATTGTAAACACGTGAAAAAAATGGCGGCTTTGGCCTTTCTCACGGTTTTGTGAGGTCTAACTGCAATAGAGACAGTGTCCGGAGTGAGAGAAGTCATATAGAGCCGCACCAGATTGTAAAAACGTGAGAAAAATGGCGGTTTTGGCCTTTCCCACGGTTTTGTGAGGTCTAACTGCAACGTTTCCGGCTGCAATCCTTAAGAAACAGTGGCTGGAGATGAGAGAAGTCGTGTGGAGCCGCATCGGATTGTAAAAGCGTAAGAAAAATGGCAGCTTTGGCCTTTCTCACGGTTCTGTGAGGTCTAACTGCAACGTTTCCGGCTGCAATCTTTAAGAGACAGTGGCTCGAGATGAGAGAAGTCGTGTAGAGCCTCACCAGATTGTAAAAACGTGAGAAAAATGGCGGCTTTGGCCATTCTCACGGTTTGATGAGGTCTAACTGGAATAGAGACAGTGTCCGGAGATGAGAGACGTCGTGTAGAGCCGCACCAGATTGTAAAAATGTGAGAAAAATGGCGGCTGTGAGCTTTCTCACGGTTTCGTGTGGTCTAACTGCTATAGACACAGTGCCCGGAGGTGAGAGAAGTCGTGCAGAGCCACACCAGATTGTAAAACAATATACAGTATATAATTATTAACACTTCACATTAGCAAGTTAATTGTATGATACATTATTTGTATCATGCAAGGATGGAAAGAGTCAGCTGACGATGACGGGAGTTCAATGATTTTTGTTCACCCAAAAGTTTTCACTTGAAATGGAAAGCGTCAGCTGACGATGATACCAGTTGAATGATTTTTGTTCACCCAAAAGTGCTCAACGCGCCTAAAGAAATTTTACTTCAAAAATTTCTTTGTGTCTCTGTAATATATAGTTATATATATATAAAATCTAGATTCACCAAAATTTGTACAGTTTGTGCGACTGTTACTCGTAACATGTGTATAAATTTTCAGCTCAGCCGAATAAGGCATTTAGATGCTACTTTACTATAGAAAATTTGGGCCCTTAGACCATGATGATGAAAAATTTTTCTTTGTGTTCCAGTAAAAAAATCTATAAGTGCTAGATTCACTGAAATCAACAGGGTTCGTGCTATGGTGAGCTATAATATATATACCCCCTTTTAGCTCATTTGAACAAAGCGTTTAGACGCTATCGTGTTAACTCACATACATACTACACATACATTACTGCACATACATACACACATACATCATCATAAAAATAGTAAATATGCATTTAGGGAACCTCAAAACGTATAGAAATACCAAAATCTCCAACTCCTATTTTTTACGTGATTACAATACTTTCTTCACTGTAGTGTTTGGAAAGTAAAAATTAACTGTTTCAAACATTCACAGTACACACATTGAAAGGCAATTCATATACTTTGAAAGGCAAACTTTTTTCTCATACAACGATTTCTATGTCAAGTATTAATATTAAGCATTTCTTCTTAACGAATTAAACTTACGTTATGAATCATGTTGCTTTAAATTGCTACGAAGGAAGAAAATGCCATTCAATCTCTGCATTCAAAAGATTGTATTCCAGAAAAGGAAACATAAAATAATTCTCTAATATGGGTAGACTCACATTTTTATCCGTGGGTCAAAAATTAATGCTAACCCGACTCGCACCCGTCGCAGAACGCTACCTGAGTAATATACATCAGTTTCAGGTCATTCTAAAACTATGATAAGAAAAGCTGATGGACAGATTGACAGTCATATAGACAGACCGAAATGTAAAGTCCTAAACACATTTAAATGATATTGAAAAAAGGTTTACTGTGAATTCTTTTTATTTCTTATAAAATTTATCATTAATTACTGATTTAGTCGTTAGTCATAAAACTTTTGATTAATGATTGATTCAATCATTAGTCATAAAAATACGATTAACGATTGATTTATTCATTAGTCATAAAAAAATATGATTAATGATTAAATTATTCGTTAGTCGTAAAATCTACGATTAACGATTAATTTAATCGTCAATCAAAACGTTTGCGATTAATGATTAAATTAATCGTTAATCAAAATATTTATGATTAACGATTAATTTAATCATTAGTCAAAATATTTTTGAATAACGATTGAATTAATCATTAGTCAAAATATTTTTGATTAACGATTAATTTAATCATTAATCGTTAGTCGTCCAGATGATTGAAATTTGCCCAACACTGAGTTGGTATATATTAGGATTGGGTTTAATAGGAATGTTTACGTTAAATTTACTGGTGGTATTTTTTATTTTGTTTGATGTGCCTTGGTTGTAAGGAATGGAAAAAGTATTTTGTGGAGGTTTTTTGGGCATTTGGAATATTGTTTAGTTGTTTTATTAGTTTTCTGTATAACTGGTTTACTAATGTTTTGGGGTAGCCTGCGTCAATTGTTAATTTATTAATGAAATTTAACTCTTTTTTTAATTTGTATTCATCAGAACAAATCAGGATGGCGCAATTAATATAACTGCGTATGGTACTGATTTTGTATCTGTAGGGTGTTTTATTACTAATGATTTCATTGCTTGCTGTGGGCTTCCGGTATACAGTGGTTTTGAAATTATTATTGTCTTTAATGATTTTAACGTGTAGGTAGTTAATTTCACTATTGTTTTCGTGTTCTGCAGTGAATTTAATATTGTTGTCTAGTTGGTTTAAGATTTTGTTACTATTATAATTATCTTTAATGACTGCAAACACGTCGTCCACGTAGCAGACCCAGAATTTAATTTTATTTCCTAGTTGTTTAATAATTTGATTTTCTGTGAGTCTTAACTTATATTCAGCTAATTAGTAGCCATATATATAAGTAGCTTTCTTTTAGTATTAAATTACTGGTTGAAATTAGTGTATTTGCAATAGGTGTTTCATATTTTTCTTTAATTGCGTTATTAATGATTTACGATATTTCATTTATTTCTATGGAGGGGTATAAATTTACAACGTCAAAGCTTACAAGATGATCATTTTGGTGTAGGGTTACTTCTTTTAATTGTTTAATAAAATCTTCGGTTGAGTATAAACTAGTATGGGAGGGGGGTAGCAGTTCGCTATATATTTTGGTCATATATTTTTCTAACGGATATGTGGGCCAGTTATACAGAAAACGAATAAAACAACTAAACAATATTCCAAAGGCCCAAAAAACCTCCACAAAACACACTTTTTCCATTCCCTACAACCAAGGCACATCAAACAAAATAAAAAATACTGCTAGTAAATTTAACGTAAACATTCCTATTAAACCCAATCCTAATATATACCAACTAATAAGAAGTGATAAAGATCCGATCCCCCCCACCGAAACTGCAGGTATCTACAAAATTCCCATGAAAACGAAGAATTTAAATATATAGGCGTTACTAAAAGAAAGATAAAAACCAGAATAAAAGAACATAAAAATGACATTAAATTTAACCGTAACACAACCGCGCTAGCCAGAAATTATTTTGAAAACAATATGGAAATTGACTTTGAAAACGTCGCGAAAATAGCTAATTACAATAACCTAACCTACGCATATATCCGTGAGAGCATTGAAATCGCGCATCAAAATGATGCAATCAATGACCACGAGTCGGCTGAGATAGGAGAGATATGGCGTCACCTACTTAAAGGAGAACATCAAACACAAGACCGCCAGCCACGAAGTGCAGTCGGCACAGATGAAGGAGGGGGCCCCCCCTTCCGAAAAGAGCTCTTCTGCCATGTACGAAGTAAAATTTTAAGGTATTTACAATTTGTTATATGTTTATTAACTTTGTTAAAGTTTTAAGTTATATTATGAAATACTATTTTAAATTTGGTGATATATTTTCACAAAAAATTCTACTTTATTTAGTTTGAAAACAACCCAACCTCATAATTGGTAATTATTTCCTTTTAACATGTTTATGACATATTTCACTTTTAGTTATATATATATATATAACTACCCCTGATATATATATATATATATTAGGGGTGGGAATCAATTAACAGTTTTAACTGGGTTAATCGTAGGTCATTAATCGTTTAATTGGATTTTTAATCCTTTTTCTTTATATAATTTTATTTGAATGATGAATAAAACTCTCATATATATACACACACACACTATATAGATCACAACAAACCATAAAAATGATATAGATGCTAATTTAACTAGTTTTCTTAAATAAATAAATAATAATAAACATGCAAATAATGAAGAAATGTATTCCTAATACATTCTTAAATAAAATTTTTATTTGGAAATTCAGCTGAGAAATAACTTATATTTATTATTACATATTATATTCTAAAAAAAAAATTCTCTATAGAGTACAAAGCCGAAAATCCGGACTCCAAATATCCGGAATCGCCAAAAATCCAGACAATTATGGCAGTGTTAATCATCATCATCAACAGTGATATAAATATATACTATAAATAAAAAACCAAGAGATTATTTTATTTCTTAGTAATCTTCAAAAAACTGCATTTGCAAAGTCTGACAAAGCAGGGAGAGAAATATTATAATAATTGAAACAATTCTTAAATATTTATCTAATTGAGAACTAAATTCTGTATTCTATTTCAACTATTCCCAAACTTATAATTGAAAAATTTAAAGTACTACAGAAAAAAAAAAAAATCAGGGAAATGTTTTTAAAATTGTATATTTTTCTTATTTATTTTCTTTTATTGTAACTTATACTAATTTTTGTATGCAAATATTTCAATATATCTGTTTTGTTTTTCAAGTTTAATTTTTAATTTATTTAAAGTTGATAAAAAAAGAAAAAAAAAAAAAATACAGAATATGTTTTAAAATCATAATATATTATTTTTTACTTAAATTTGCACATTATCCAAGTATTAAAACCAAAACATTATATTTTTTAGGTATGACCGAAAATTTGAAAATTCGGAATTGCTGTGGTCCCGACGATTCCAGATTTTCGACTTCGTACTGTAATATTGTTTTATTCATAAGTTTGACTGATATTTTTTTTTTTTTTTTTTTTTTTTTGTGTGTGTGTGTGTGTAATCGATTATATCAGTTTCATGACTGAAATTTAAATCAATTTTCAGAGTATTAATTGGTGACTAAGAGTTAATTTTATATAAATATTTTTGCTTATTTAATTTTTATTTTAATACATTAATTTTCAGTTCATTTTGAAAGAAAAATTAAATGAAGTTGCACATATTTTAGTTTTATATTTGCAGGCCTTGTCCACCTGCTTGTCACTATTTTTAAATGAATTCACAAAATTCCATATCAATTATAAAAATCTAATTCTTCATTGTTTTTAATTTCAGTAGTTCTTCATCGCTTCGGACTAAAAAATAAAGTTATTTTCTGTTTCTGCTTACAGTTATTATCAGCAATTCTGAACAGACAATAGATGCTTGAAGATATTGCGAAACTCTGTTGACATTTCCCCCCAACAAATGTTAGTGGAAATTATCACAATGCTTGCTTTTTCTTTATCTTGAGCATTTCCATTTTTTAGAAGCTTCCTGCTTCTGGGAAAAGTATTGGCCCAGCCAACATTCCCTGTAGAAGACTACAGGTAGTGTTGCCACAGCATGGACATAAAACGGCATTTTGTTTAACAACTGTCCTCCCCCTTTTCTCTATCAACAGAAGTGCAACAACTTCTTTTGAGAGGTTTTATTTTTTTATTTTTTTGCTTTTTCATTATTTGATGGAAGTTTCTTCGAATGTTCGTCAGTAAAATATGTGAAAAAATATTTTGTAGGCAGAACAGCATTTTTACTTTAATTTGTAGTTTGAAAATTTTTAATCGAATTAATCAAGCCGATTAACTCGATTGAAAAAATTGATCGATTAATCGGCACAGTCCTAATATATATATATATAAATTTATTTGTAAGGCAGTTGTTTCATGTCTACTGGCATTTGAAACCCAGTAGATTCAGCATTTTTTAAATTTCTTAATTCAAATGAAATTATTCATTTATTACAATATATTTTTTAAAGATATAATTCTTAAAAAAATGTTTTTATTTTTTTCTTTAAAATTTAAATAAATGAATACTTTAAAGAAAAATTATTTTTTAGATTACTTAAGGGGGCTACATGAGTTTCAAAAGCTTTGCTTTTTTTTTTTTTTTTTTTTAATCCCACTGTAACAAATAAAATTATTTTATTCAAAATATTCAGCATTCAATCGACATTTTATAAAATTCCATTAAAGATCTTTGGAAAATTCAGGTGGTGAGTCCGTTTCAGAAGATCTTTTAGAAAAGTGGTGGACATGAATTTTCAAAAACTAAAGCATCAATATTATTAAGATTTTGCACACTTCTTCAAAATAGAATTGACTAGCACTCAAATGAAGAATTTTTCTTTTCTCTCCCCCCCCCCCCCCCAATTACAACTAATTTTACAAGGCTACAGTTGTGTATCCAGAACTTAACTTTTGGGAGGGGCTAAGATTTTTCAAGATGTTATTCCAGGTCAATGAAAAATTTGCAATTGTAATATTAGTGTGCATTCCATAGATACATTAGACAGCATTAAGAAATTGTTGCAATAATTTATTTAATTATTATATGGAGAAATTTTGAAAGATTTAACAAAAACATTTTGAGTAATGCATTAACGAGAACTGCAATTAAAAACATAAAATGTAATTAAGGTGTCTATAGGGAAAAGGATAATGCCTTAAAAAAAAAGGCAATCCTATGTAATATATACCTGCAACAATGATTAATCACAAAATTTGCACATATTTTTAAACACTGGTGTAAGGACTTTCAAAACTAAACAAGTTCAAGATGACATAAAATTGAAAATTCTATGTTCTCAATAATGTTCATCCTATTTAATGATGTCAGATAATGTTTTTAAATGGAGAAACAACAATTTTTTTTTGGGGGGGGGGAGGGGGGAAGAAATATACAGAAACCAAGAAAGCCACTCACAATGCTATAAAAAAATTGCCTTTTAAAGGGGTCACCTTTTATTGTTGTTCAGAAAATCGTAATTCAGGCAAAAAATATTATGAATGAAATGGGTTCAATTTTTCATTATTTGGTCTATACTGTTTCGTAATGTCATGATCATTAGTTTTAAATTCTGTTTTCCAATAATTTTGTTTCAAAGATTTCTTTTTTATGCTAGATTATAAAGATCTACTTATCATTTCTGAATGAATAAGAGTTTTTTATTAAGCCCACTGATCACTCTTGATAAAAATAATAGTTTGATTAAAAATTATAAGCCAAACCTACGATTAATATTTAAATTTTACTATTTAAATTAATACTACTCTCTTAAAAGCTTTTAAAATTAATACTCCTCTCTCAAAAGTTTTTAAAATTATTACTTGAATATTGGTAGGACACAAAATTCACTTTTCCAAGCCTGAATTTCACCTATAATATGCACATTAGAAACTATGAAGTTATATTAAACACTTCTTTTATCTTACAATATATTCATAGGAAATATCTGCTATAATTTCACAAATGGAAAGATCAAGGCCATAGTTAGGGATGAGGGGAGGGGTTAGGGGTAAAAAAAATTTTGCAAATTTGCTGAAAACTTAAACTTCATTTTTAGCACTCAACAACATTATGCAGTAAAATTTGAATCATATCCGAAATTTTCTTACTATGGCCTTCAATAAGAAGGTTCTTTGAAAGGAGTGATGATGAAAAGTGATCAGTTCACATCAGCAGTTAAAACAATATTACCTGTTCCCGTAAAATATGACCTATAAGAAAGATATGCATTTATACATGGGCATTGAATTGAGGTAACCAGAATTAAATCCAAAAAGAAAATTTTGGAAGTGAGAAAAATTTACCCTTGCAGAAGATGGCACTTAAACAGAGGTGGATTTTTAGACAGGTTTTTCATTGCTGATGTTTACTAAACTATGATTTTACCGAAAATGTTATACAGTTATTCCAGTATGAATTTGTTTTTCTTAAATTTTTGTAAATGTCAATATATTTTTTGGAGGGGAGGGGGGGCTTCAACCCTAGCCCCCTCTTCCTCCTGGATCCACCACTGCAAGGCTATATTGGGGGGGGGGATGAAATGTACTGAAGATCATACTTTTTTGCATATAATTCGGCAAAAAAATTTTTTTTTTTTTTTTCATTGAAGCACTAAGTCAATTCTATTTTGAAGAAGTGTGTAAAATTTGAGTAAGATTGATGCATTAGTTTTGTTTTTGAGAAATTGTGTCCACTGCAGAACAGCAGCGGTGGACACAATTTCTTGCTTTCTGGAAACAGGTCCCACTGGCTGAATTTTCAAAGATAATTTAATAAATTTAAACATGATTTTCTTTCTGATTTTTTTTATTTTTGCTCTATTCCACGTTAATACCTTTATATGGAGCATAGATAAAAAAAATTCATAATTAAATTTAAATCGCAGAATGCAAACAGTAGCTGCATCACTTCTTGGATGATATGTCACAAAATAAATCATTGGTCTTCTCATCAGGCAAATTCTAGCACCACCTCAGCAAATAACACAAAAGTTTAAATTTACATGCCTGACATGCTAAGTAAATCAGAGCTCTAGATTATACCAAAAATATATAAGATTTTGAGTCAAACTGTTCGCACCATTTACATCGAATGTTGACTATGCCCACTTGCAATATATTTACTAAAATAGGATTAATTAGTTTCATATCAACAAAATTAAAAGATAGCATATACAAGAAAGAACTTTTTTATTGAAGCACTTTATTTTGTATTTTGAATGTTACATATGAACACATTCATTTTTAAAGGCAGATTTTTTTTTTTTTTTTGCATAGTTGTTTTGTTTTCTTTTTTTCTTTTGCATAGTTAGTCAAGTCATGTAGGATCACAATAATTGATCCTTCTATGAAAATATGTTATATTCAAAATAATAATAACATTAATAATGCAAATTATTTAAGAAATACAAATGAATTTGCTCTGGTATATAAATGTTCTTTAACAAAACAGGATGAAATAGATTCCAATCAACAAAATTAAAAGACAATAATATACATGTTGCATATGAACATATTCATTTATAAAGGCAGATCTTTTTCGCATAGTTTTTTTTTTTCTTTCTTCTCTTTCTTTCTTTTGTATAGTTAGTCAAGTCACATAAGATTACAATAATTGATCCATCTATGAAAATATGTTTTATTCAAAATAATAATAAAATTAAAAATGCAAATTATTTAATTAGAGTAATACAAATGAATTTGCTTTGGCATATATTAACAAAATGGGATGAATTAGATTCCCATCAATAAAATTAAAAGACAATAATATTATGTTACATATGAACACATTCATTTGTAAAGGCAGATTTTTTTTATTTTTTGTTTTTTGAATAGTTTATTTATTTTTTTCTTTCTTTTGCATAGTTAGTCAAGTCATGTAGGATCTCAATAATTGATCCATCTATGAAAATATGTTATATTTAAAATAACAATAAAATTAACAATGCAAATAATTTGAGAAATACACATGAATTTGATTTGCATATAAATATTCTTTAACAAAACGGGATGAATTAGATTCGCATCAACAAAATTAAAAGACAATAATATATACAGAAACAATTATTTGATTAAAGCACTTTATTTTGAATGATTTATTTGAACACATTGCTTTAAAGGCAATCACACTTGCATAGATTGAGTATGGTTATGTTGTATGGTCACAATGATTGATCCATTAATGAAAATGTTATTAAATAATAAAATAATACAAATTATTTTTTAAGAAATACAATTGAATTTGTTTTTGGTATATTTAAGTACAATATACTGATAAAACAACAATTTTATATTGAAAAAATATATACCTGAATTCCTTAAAAAATATTGATTCCGATTTTATTTAATTTTGTGAAGATAGATACTGCAGTTTAAGTCACTGACACATTAAGTCAGGGAAACTATTTTTAAATGAAAAAATGCTTGAAAATAATTAAAACTAATTATGCCTTCTCTCCCCCCCCCTTTCTTTTGTTGATAGTTGAAAAAGTAACTCCTACACTTTTTATGGATTGATTTGAATACTGAAAATAAATGAAAGCTATTCTTATAGCACAGTGTAACACATTTTATGATTGTCTATCTAGAAATTAACCCGTTAGAAGTCGCTAGTTGGTCGATTTGCCGCCCATCTTTTAGTGTTGCCAGATTTTTTTATTCAATAGCCACCAAAAATTTTTAGAAGTAGCATTTGATATACATAAAACGCGAATAAAATCGAAGAAACGTCGGTCACATCACTTCTTAAAATTATTGGTGACAGTTAAATAAAAAGTGTGCAATTTTTAATAGGTGGCGCTTTCTATAGCGACTACTAACGGGTTAAGAATGTTGTTTTGTAGAGTCTCTACTAACATAGTTTTGTAATATTGGGAATATTTTAATATTTAAATTAAAATACTTAAGAAAACTTTAATAATTTACTTTAAAAATAATTAAAATATATAGCCTTACTTGAAGTTACATGAGAGAACTTTTGTCTGGGATCCCAGACATCCTCAGTCATTTATCTTTGATGCTATCACTGTTAAAACTTATGTTTCGTTGCTTTTTTGGGAGTTAAGCGGGTAGCACCACTTCAAGTCGATTTCCCCAATTGGTTCGTTGTTGCAACTGTGCCTTTTTTTTTTTTTTTTTTTCAACCAGCTTTCCTATTTACTGCATATATACATATGCAGTAAATAGGAAAGCTTTCATAATTTGCTAATTTTCTAATGTTTTTAAAATCAATTTTGATATTTTCTTTATTCACTTTGGTAAGCACAGTGGCAGTCCTATATTATTTGATAACTGCTTTGTGCTCTTCAATTTTTAATTTTACATTTGCATTTAGTCATTCCGATATAGTATTTGTCGAGTTTTTAATTTTATTTCATAAATTATTTAATGTGATTTATAACAAAGGAAGAGAAAGGAAACAAATTTTAAATACATTTTATACATCAATACGAGGTGTATTTTCAGTTTATTGGTATATATTAAGGAAAGTTAGATGTTTGTTCAAACAAAACATGTAATAGGCTTTTAAAACTATTTAAAATAAAAACTATATATATATAACTAAATACTGCAATTTGACAATCTACAACAATTTCTATACTTTGTTATTTGTCATTAATTATAAAATTTCAGGGGATTATCTTTCTTCTTATAATTTTATTTCATAATAATAAGTATTTAAAAAAATATGTTAACACAACAAAAGTTAAAGTATCAATGTAAAAATAAGCTATTATATTACTGTTGGTAAAAAAAAAAAAAAAATCTACTTTTTTTTTTTTATTATTATTAAATTTTTAACTTTTGTCTCTGAATTTCATGTTAAATTATTTTGTTTTTATAGAAATTTCTCATTTTGAATGTTTAATTTGCCTTATAGTACATTAAGAATTCTGCAAATATCACTTACTATAAGACAGTCATATGATATATCATTTATAAGTCTCTTCTATCAGTATGCATGTAGCAGTTTTCAGGGGTTTTGCATGTTAGGTAGTTTCACCCCTGTCACTGGTCCCCACATATTTGTAAATGTACATGCTTCAGTTTCTTTTTCCTCGTCCATTTTTCCTGCATTTTCTCACTGGTGTTCTTATTTTATTCATATTATTTTTTAATAATGACAAATAATAACTTAAAATAACTCAATGTATCTATTATTCAGTATCATCAATGTTGCTGATACTGAACTTTTAGCCATATCTACGAAATGACTTATCAACCGAAAATTAATGTTAAAATTTATTTTTTTTTAAAGAGCAAAGTTGTAGTATAATATAAAAATTAAAATTAAATAAAGAACCAAGCTTGTTTATGGGAGACACACTGTGTGGGTAGCTATATTTTGAGTTTTAGTTAATTCTGGTTTTCCATCCAAATCAGACATGTAAAAATAAATAATGTCAAATTAAAATTAAAGTTTGCCTCTAATAAGGTTATAGGGATTGCAGAAATTGTAGGGAATTTATATGCATCATCTTATAATGAATCTTAGTTTTAAGATTTTTTGAGGTCAATTTTAATTTAAACTGGAAAATTAAATATATATATAATTTTCATTTATACAAGTAATATAGATATATGTATATAATATAGTACATATATATATATATATATATGTAAGTTTGAATTACTGTGGTTCCAAGGCAGGGCTTTGATTCTAGTATCGGAGGTTACTGGTTTAAATCAAAACTATTATTAATTTTTAAATAGTATTTTATATTTTAACAGTTTAGAAATGTCACAATTTCTACTTTTCAAAATTTATCTTATACATTTTTCCTTTAGGTAAATTATTTTATTAAGAACTTTTAATATGAAGAAAATTTGAAAATTATCTACAGTATTTAAACTATCTTCCTTCTGCTTTCATAATTAACCCTCAGTCACCACTCTGGGTTACAGTAACCCAGACGAGGAGTTTGATTTTCACAATTTAGAAAAAAGCAATTTCGTTTATGGTATGATACTTATTAGTGATCAAAGTATAGGGTGTTATCCTAACAGGATTAGCAGCTGGGAAAAAAAAAAAATGGACACAATTTTTGTAAAATTGTACTACAATTTTTAGGACAAAAAAAAAAAAAAATAATTTTTAGACATTCACAATTAATTTATACATATGAAAACAACAGTGTAATTCACTAGTTTTAGTTACCATAGGCTCATTTTTATTCCTTGTGGTCTAATTCCCTTTTCTACCCAAGATTGGAACTACTAGTTTGAAATCCATTCATAACCCATATCTGATGAGATTTTTTAGGGGGTTTTAAATTACAGCTTCCCCATCCTTCACACCCTTCTACATTTTTGTCCTTTTCGAATATTGGTAACTGTTTTGTCTTTTTTCCCTAAATCTAATTTTACCATAACTAAAAGTCTCAAACAATATTAATTCAGTAATTTTCTTACCTATAAATAAACTAGCCCTTTCTATGTCAGAAGACCTTAACAGATAAGCATAACTTTTGGAATATTTTTAGTAATCAATGTTGACTTATCATTGGGGAAAAATATACAAACATAAGCTTTATCTAAAAGTGCAAGTGGTTATATTTAAAAACAAAAAAAATCAACAAATCTGTCTTTGCTAAGCACTGCTAGGAAAGTAATACTTTAAATTTAAATTCAGCTAAAATAATTTTCAAGCATAGATATTTAAAATTTCTCTGTTTCCTTGAAGTTTTCCAAATTTTATAAAAATCATATAAATGTCAATTGCAATTTTGCAGTACCCCTTCAGTCTGATAGTTAGAAATGTATAAACTCCACTTTTTCTTGAGTTTCATCTACCATTTCTACAGCTCAGCATATCTTAATTTCCTATTAGTCAATATCTTCATAATACCACAATTTTATTCACTGTTAATTTGGCTTTGGCTCTAGAATCTACTTTTCTATTGATGTATAGGAGAAATTATCTGTCTTGTTATTTTACACTAATGTCAGTATGCTTAACCCTTTCAGTCGCAGTGTTCCTGCTGATGGAACACCTAATTTTAATTCTCAAGCGCGAAAACTCATCCTGGAAATTTTTAGCAAAAATTTACATTTATAACATAGCAGAAAAGGCCCTTTTTTTTAACCTGAAAAATTTCCGGTGGGAGTGTAATTCAAATGCTCCGAATTACCCTGCGGCGCAAAGGGTTAATGCTACTGAAATTGCAGTATGCAAATTTTGTTTTTTATTTTGATATTTTAATATTGATATATATTTATTTTACTGCATACTGAAAAAATACTTGATTGGCTAACAAGCATTAAAGAGAAAACGGGAAACTTCCCATCATACTATTGGACTACTACAATGGGATGTCTCACCACAATTACTCTCTGCTTTCTAGGAATTCAAAGGAAGAACAATTCTCTGTATGTATATACATTGGAATATGGAACTAGTCAGAATTTTCCAAATTGCACTCAACTTATAATAGTGGTATCATATGGATGCCATCAAATTTAGTTTAGCTTTACTTTTCTACACTCTGTAACAAGAAAAAAAAGGAGGAAATTTAGGACAAGACATAATAACATAGAACTTTTTAGGACAATTCTAAAAAAAAAAAAAAAAAAAAATTAGGAATTGGAGGAAAATTACGACAACTCTTACCCTTTGCTTTTTTCTCAGTATGGTAACCATATAATTTTTTTTTTAAGTGTGGTAATTGAGGGTAAAAATATTTTGGTAATATATTTTCTTAATATTTTTTTAATATAAAGAGCCAATTTACTAATGGCATTTGAGTAAATAAGTTAAATGCAAAAGATATTTTTAAATAGAAAGATGATTTTATAATAGAAACAAAGCTAATACCATGTTAAACCTTTTATGCAAAGAAATTTTTGAAAATAAATAAAATGAAATAAGTAAATATATTACTTAAGTACAATATAGAAATCTAACTTTTTGCATAGAAACTCTACAAATAAATATTGAACCAGAAGAATATAATTAAATATCCAATTAAAATTATATTTAATGAAAACAAAATCACTAAACATAAGGTTTTGTTTGCAACTTCCATATAACAGAATCATCATAATGAATTTTATTTTAACAGGAAATAAATCCTTATCTCACATAAGGAAGTCAGGTTTAGTAAAATATATATGTTTACTATTAATATATATGATTAAATATTTTCACATATATATTAGATTGTTGCAAAAGTTCGTGCAGTTTTTTATTGCTTCTTTCTATCCCTTTGCCCATTTTCAGGTAACAAATGTATACCACGGCGATAGAAGCTCTCGTCTTTGGAGGCAATAAAATGATCCGCGTCTGCACAAACTTTTGCAATGACCTAATACTATCCTTCCACTAATCAGAAATGAATGTGTATATTGTTTAAGTATAGGCTGGCCATAATATAAATATTTGTGTTTGCAGGCTTCTACAGTTAAAACTAATGAACAGAATGAAACCAAATTTCATATAAAAACTGTGAAACATATGGGAGAGATTATTTCTACAAAGAAAATTAGTACAAAAGTCATCAATAGGAGATATTTTGGCACTGCTGTCGTATACACACTATAAAGTTTGCATAATATAACTCAGTTATGTAAATTTACATAAATTGTATGTGGTCCAATGATGATTAATAAAATAATACTTTTTTGTGAATACATTTTTCTTACTGTATAGTCAAGTGGGCTAAATATGACCATTATTATATTTTCTAACTTTGTAAATTTATTTATTTATTTTCTAATGAAAATAATTAAGGGTAACTTTAACCTTTCATGAACACCCCATTAAATTTTTACTTCCTTAGGCTTCCTTATTTGAAATTAATGGGCGTAGTTATAATTACCCTCACAAAAAAGAACAGAATTGCAAAAAGTTGGGGTAATTGTGACCACCAACATGGAAATTATAAGCCCTTTGGTTTTCTCTTTACACTGACTATTATAGATTTTGTTATGCACATTGAGACCACTATTGTTTTGATTTGGTGTATTTCTAACTGCATATGATTCTAATGTTTGTTTTTTGGATTACCTTAGAAAATAAATATAATAAAAAAATGAATAATATCTATTTATTAAATAAAATTAAAACAAAATGACATCTAGCACCAGTGGTTTTATAAATTATTTTAACTAGTCAAAATAAATGTCTAAATTTTTTTCGAGGGAAAAAAAAACATAGCTGTTCTGTTTTTTATTTATTTATTTTTCCACAAACATTTGTTGCTTGTCTCTATGTGTTCCCAAAAACCAAAACACCTGTAATTTCTTTTTTGGAAATACAGTCGACTCTTTGAAATCTGCAATAGTTAGGACCAAGGCTTTTGTAGATTATAGATCACTGCTTTGTTTACATACTTTTCTCCTTTTTATTAGAGTATAAATTTGGAATGTTATTGTAAAAATTAAAATACAAATTTATATTCAATAAATAATTTAATTACTCATAACATATCTTAAAAAAAATTATAAAATATAAATTAATAAATAAAATTAATAATAAATAGAATAAGGAAAGTACAGATACATAAGCAATTAAATATGAAAATTGAATATGTACATACTTGTATATAATTTACAGGTTATTTAGTTTAATACTGAGTGAGCTGTTTTGACAACTGTTCAGTGATCTTGACCAATGCTTAACTAGATCAAATGCTTGTACCATAGTATGGAATCATCACGAGCAAGCACCTTATCTAGCGTACCATTGATGTTACTTAATTTCCTGTTACAATGAATACTCGCTCTTTTTGTGATTGACTTCACTTAAAAGCATTTTAGAAATTGATTCTAATGGAAGATGTATAAACAGGTTTAAATTCTATTAATTTTCTAATGGGAAATATATTTTCATATGCTCAAATTTGATTAATAAACAATTATGAATTTATAAACTTCAAAAGATAGATATCCATTTTTTATTTTTTTTAATTCTAGAATACATAATTAATCAAAAATGCATATTTTGAAAAATGTTTGATAAAAATAATGTTTTTTACACTTTTTGATTGAATCCTTGCTCAAAATTATTTACAATTATTATTCTTTTCTTTCTTTTTTGAGAAAATTATAAATTAGGTTAACTGTTAATTGTGATTTTCCTTGTTTACATTCGGAAGAGAGCAACAGATTATAAATCTGCGTATTTCAGATAATCGACTGTATATAAAAATAAAGACTTGTTTTGATACCAACTCATACTTGGTTATGAATTTTGAGATTCTAGAATTTTCCAGCCATCTAATAGACATAATTCAACAGAAAATTAAATGCACTTTCTGAAAATTTTGAACTAGGGACATATTGAAATGAGTGCCAACTTTGATTTTTTCAATAGCAACACCAAATTTCGATTTCATATTTGAACTTCTGAGAGTCTGTCAGTGTGGAAAAGTATCCTGTTTGCATACTTTATCTTTAGTATTCATAGAGTTATAGTAAAAAATATGTTAGGGGGTTATCTGTAAATGTAGAAAAATAAAATTAAGATCCTATAAAAATAAGACAAAATTTTAGTTTCTCACACCAGAAATACTTCAATAAAAAAGGAATTATAAAAATTAATAGAAAAAATTTACACCTGTATCCTTTTATGTTCCCCTCCCTTCTTTGTTAAGGAAAAGGGAATTAATAGTATATTGATATATTTCTTCATTATTTTAAACCACAAGTGTTTGAAAAACTTGTGCCCTATTATTTTATTGATTGGGCTATTTTTTATTTTTATCAATTCTCTTTACATAAACAAAAGGCATTTAATTATGTTGTGTTGCAGGATGCTTGCTGTAATTTTATTTACACACAATATACACCTCTTCTGCTTCACACCCTAACTCAGTACATTATTTATTGCTGTGGCCTCACAACCCACAATGTCAATTATAATTTGTATACTGATTTACACACACTGGCTCAATTTGTATCAATTTTAGGTCTTCACATATTGGTATTCTGGTACTTTCTTTATACTCTAAAATTTTTTTTCATACCAAAATATCTCATCAAAATATTATTATAATGAAATTAGTAAATTATAAATAATTTCAAGCAAATTAAGATATTGTATAAACTTGTGAATACACAAAATATTTTACTTTTGTAATTATTGATTTCCTTTTCCCCTTTCAATTTGTCATACATTTTCAAGAAAAATTTGTTGGATAAATTGTCATACAGCTGTGAATTATTATAAATTCTACATTGCATAGCTTATTTTGTAATTCTAATGTCTTGATTTCAGTATACATTGTTGCATCTTATGGAGGATAACTAAATCCTGTAAAAACAAGTTATAATTAATTATTGGTGTTATATATTTGATGTTTAATTATACATTATTAGCCACTTTGTAATATGAAAAATATTTTTTAAGTAATATTGGTTTTATATCGAAAATTATTTTCCAATTTGTAGTATGTATTTGTCTTGATGTGAGAGAGCGCAATATTCTTTTTGGTTACCTTTCAAATTTTTCTTTTTAGGCGAAGGGGAGAAATATGTGAGGAAGTTAATCACATATTCAAATACATCTAATTTTATTCTAAATTTATTTAGTATCAAATTATCAGTTAAATAATTAATTAAATAAATTTAATTTAGATCTAATTCACAATTATGTTACTTAATGTATTCGAAATTATTTGAGAAGCTCACTTTCATTAATAACAGTTCTTTCAATTCATTTAAATCAGGGTTGGCGAGGTTTCGGACACTATGATAAAAATCATACTGTCCAAAACCCCAGTGTCCTAAACTGTCTGAAACTACATTTTTTAATGGAATTATATTTTATTAAAATGATGAAAATTTTTGAAAAACTACAAAATAATTACTATAATTATATATCTGTATACATTTTCTCCCCATATATAATTTTTATTTTGTACATTTTCTAAGTTTTTTTTTCTTTTTTTTTTTTGATATATATATATACATACACACAGAGAGAGGGAGAGATTACAGTTATAGTATTAATATATAAAAGCAACCAGTTATTTATAATGCTTTAATGTGGAAAGCTAGAATGTGGACAATTCTGTATCAAACATACCTACAAAGACTTACATATAAAAATACTATAAATAAATTTAAAAGAGAAATGCATTTAATAATTATATTTACTTTTAAATTTTGTGTTTTTCCCCCTTTTATTGAGTAATTGAAAGTATATGAAAAATTTAATTGTTTATACTTAAGTCCATATTTCAATTATTTCATTTGGTACATATTTATTATTATTATTTTTTTTTTTTTTCAAGTATGTAGAATTCATTCACTAATTAAAACAATTTAATTGTTCAAATTAAATAAAAAATTTTATTTGTTATGTCAATTTATAGAAAAATGAATATGAATGTAAATGAAGGAAAATGTAAATGAATCTGCAATTGGCTTAAGTTGTAAGAGAGCATCTTTGGACTGTTTATATAAGTTATAGTTGTTTATAAGATTGGCAATATCTCTGTCAATGAGGTTCTCATTTTCTTCAATAATTTTTTGATATGCTTGTCCATTGCGATGAAAACTTTCAATGCATGTTAGTTGGCTTTTCTATCTTGTGTCTCCTGGTAACTGTGGTTTAATAGAATCTGGAATATCTTTTAAAAGAGCACTTGGTATATGGTCGTTGCGGAAATATTTCTGTGCTTTTACAATATTTTGTAAAACTTGAACTGGTGTAATATCTTGTCCTAATAAATTTAAATAATAAGTGCTACATCCATACACTACTAAATTCTTATCTTCATAAAGAAGTTCCTTCGCTTTTTCCATAACTCTAGTGTTGTCTGTGGTAACAGCTTTTACATTACAATTGAATTCTGCTTTTGCTTTTGTGATTGCTTCTTCCAAAACAGTTTTATGGTAATGTGCATTTCTTGTATGAGCACCTGATTCTGCTGTATCCAGATAAGATTTTCCCTCACTATGAATGCATGTTGCAATTATGGGATCATTGTGGATGTTACTCCATCCATCTTCAATAAGAGTGAGGTGATTGCCTTCAATATTTTTCTTCATTTGATTTTTTACTTCAAATAGACCAGTGGCGGATCCAAAACTTGACTTTTTTTTTTTTTTTTTTTGGGGGGGGGGGGGGGGGGGCTGAGATTTTTCAGTGTTATTCTAGAACAATGAAATATTTACAATTGCAATATTCAATTGTGAATGTCAGTGTTTTGGGGGCGGGCTTCAGCCCCCTAGCCCCCCCCCCCTAAATCCGCCACTGCAATGGGCACTTTATCCAAAAGCTCTCCAGCTAATGCTTTACGACTTAGTGGTGTATAACCTGGGCGCAGAACAGAGATTAATTCCTTAAATGTGTGATGTTCTACTGCTGTAAAAGCAATATTATTTGCATAAAAAAAATTTGCAACAAGTAAATTTAAATTTTCTGCTGCATTTTTACTTATTTTAAAGACGTGGGAATCTAAACACTGTTGTTCTTGAAGTTTCATCTTTTTTTCAGGCACTACTGATACAGTTTCAATTTCATTCATCTTTATTTCTATGTTGGCTGCATCAATATCTACATTTTTGGGGTTACTGACTGTTCCATTGTTGTTAATTTTTGCTGACTGGCAAGACAAAATATGTTTCTTCATTCTGTCAGCTTTTCCAAGTTGGATATTGCCACAATAATTACATTTGGCATAGTTACTTTTTTTTTTCTCCTTCAACATCCACTTTAAAAAAAATGTTGCCATACACTATCTGCTGGTCGTTCACTTTTATTCATTTTGATTGAAAAAAATAAATGAATTTAATTCCGAAATTTCAGCTATAGAATAAAGACAATCACAATGCAAATTCTGCTGTAAAATCACAAGATGCAGGGAGAAGGAGAATAGATAAGATTATTTCCTTCAGGGTTAGAAGGAAGAGATCTTGTATAGCAATTGACTCCTCCCCTACTTTCAACTACTTCCCATATGAATCAACTGACCAATGTAATCCTAGGACACATAAGTGCAGTATCCACTACAGTTGGTTCGAGCAGCGCTTTTCAAAATCCTTTGATGTGGTCAAGCGGTTGGACGTGGTTGGTTGTCAGGGAGAAGTCCATGGCACTAACCCCCTGTTGAGATAATTGATGGGCCAGAGGCAGATATCTTTGTCAATTTTGCATGTTTTCCTTTGAAGTAACTGCACAATCTGATACAGTTGATGACAAGACATTTGGCTCTTTGTGTCGGAAGCGTGATTAATGGTTTTTTGAACCTCGAAGTTTCAACCCTAGTGGAAACCAGTCTTTAAACTCTTGCTGTCAAGGTCAAGTTGAACCTTCTTTGTAACAACATGACCTTAAATATCACTGGCTGCAGTCCAGTTACACTACACTGCTTTGCTGCAATTAAAGGACTAGTATCTTATGATTTTATACTGATTTTTCACCAATAAAAAATAAATTTGAAAAATAAGTATTTTTTTCTTTTTTTTTTGTGCAAGATATAGATAATTTATTTTTAAGTGTGTCATTTTATTTTGCACAATATATTCATTTATGAAAATATAATTCAAAAGAATACCTAGGTTTTAACTGTATGTGACATTTATTTTATGGCATCTTTTAATCTGTAACTTAAGAAATAATTTTAATTTTCCTTTTTTTTTTTTTTTTTTTTAATATAAATAAAAATACATTAAAATTTAAAAACTTTTAAATTTTAATGTATTGGGGAGGTTTATCAAAAAAACCTCCCCAAATTTTACTTATTCCATACCATATGATCAAGGAATTTCAACTAAAGTTAAAAATATAGCCAAAAAACATAATATAAATATACCTATAAAACCAAATCCTAATATCTACCAGTTAATTTGAAATGATAAAGACACAACCCCCCCCCCCTCTTGAAACAGCCGGAATTTACCAAATCCTTTTTAAATATACAGATGAAAAAAGAGGAAATTATATTGGAGTAACCAAAAGAAAAATATCAACTAGAGTTAAAGAGCATCAAAATGACATCAAATATGGTAAAATTACTACAGCCCTTACTAAAGTTAATAAAGAAAACAACATAGATATTATTTTTAACGAAATAAGAAAAATAGCAAATTATAACAACCCCGATTACGCCTTTAACCGTGAAACCATAGAAATACTTAAAGACAAATTAGCGTGTAATGGGCACGAGTCGCGCACCGATTTGGATCGAGTGTGGCGCCACATCATGGAGAACAAGACCGGGAAAAAGAAGCAAGATGAAAAATCAGTTTCAACAACAGAGACAGACCATGTAGCTACTGAAGAAGGGGCGGATTTCGCCCTGAAAGATCTTTAGCATCGTAACAGGGCATTATAAAAGGTATTTTTTAAGTAATTAAATTTAAAAATACATTAGTTAATATTCTTTTTAAACAGAAATGAGATTTTTTAGGTTTTGATTATTGTTTCATTTTTATATATAAATTTAATTTTTATATTTCTCAAAAATAATAAAATTATTTTGGCATTTATGTAAACTGTCAGAAATTCTATACATTTTTAATTTTTTTTTTTTTTTTTTTTTTTTTTAAATTTCTCTTATTATTTGTGTTTCTGTGTACTTAAACAATCTGTTTTCATATGTTTTTCCTGCTTATTTATGAGAACAATATCTTGGATATGTTATATTTGATCTTTTATTTTGAAATCGCTGAATATTTCAGAGTACTAGAAAAAGAAATTTATTATTGACCACATAGCAATTTCAGTTTGCAGCAAAACTGCAGCAGTATTGCTTTGTAAGCCAACAAACTTGCAGCAAGTTCAGCGTGGCAAACTTGTAAATTCATAACAAGACTGAAGCAAGATAACGCAAACTCCGAAGTCACCATATGCAAAATTTGCAGCAAACTTGTCTTGCAAGTTGCACTCTACTGTATCAAACTTGCTGAAAATTCATTGCAGACTATCAGAAAAGTTAGCATTGTCATATCAAGATTACTGCAAATACATTACAACAAGCAAACTTTTCATGTCACACCCACTGCTGACGGATTGCAAACTCAGATTCTTGTCACACACTATTTGCAAATATGCATAGAAATATGTAAACATAGCACATATCTCACAGAAGCCTTGTCAACACAAAACTTTGAATATTCTGGAAGCCCCGTGGATAATGCCCCGCTTCTTCTTCCAATAAACAACACTGTATCAACCTGTTGGAATTGTTCATCATTTATATTATTGGAAATTTCCTTCAATAAAAGACCTCATGATGACTGCCATGGATTGTATTCTTGAAAACTTTCTAGTTTAAGATTCCTTACGATCACTACGGCAAAAATTCCACGTAACATCAATGCAGTGAAATTGTTATTCGGGACTCATACTCTGTTAGCTTTCACTCTTATGTATCGGAGGATGCGTGATGCTGTCACAGGTGCCTCCCAACCATTCCATCCTAACTCCTTTACAGTACTTTAATTATTCTGAATTTAGTTTTTTAGATATGTATTTACTTCAGTACTACTTTAAAAAAAATTTTAGGTATACAGTGAAACCCTGATCTATCATTCCCGCATCCATCGTTTTCCCGCATTGATTGTTTTAATTCTATGGTCCCTGCACAAACTGTATTTAAATAATGTTAACGGAACACACATATATCGTTCTTCAAAAGTCATTTTCCATCATTTATCGTTGTAAAATTTTTCTTCTGACTGAAATGAATTTGAAAATCAAGCGATTCCATATGGCATACGAACTTTAATTACTTCTTTCAACTCTTTTCCCCATTTCCATGAAAGATCAAAATTGTGATGCTATGACTCTGGACCATCTATTATTCATTTTGTAATTTCAGCTTAGCAAGAAGAAACAACTTCAGTAATCCAGAAAATTGTTTCGTGAAATGCAATTATGTGTAAATAAATGATGAAGAATACCAAACAGAAGTGCAAGAAAATGATGATGCTGCTGCTGCTAATGCAGATGAACTGTGGTTGCGTGTAGCAGAGGATGTCTGGTATAAAATTTAGTGATGATATTTGCATTAATCAAGATGTTGCGACATGCGGTATTCTACAAGCGGACCTTACTTTCAAAATGACAAAAACATGCGGTCGCAAAAATTTTAAAAAACTATTTTACAAGTCTGTCTTGCATTCCAATCCCATTCGTTTTTTTTAATTGACAATTTTTTCATTCGACTTATTTTTCTATTTTAAACAGCTAACCTAGCCTATTTAGTTAATTTTTTTCTTCTATTGTTCGTTTAAGGGATTCAAAATTTATCACCAGTAATCGATGAAGTAATTACCACTTGTGTATATTTTTGCCAACGTAAAAAAAGGGCTTAACACGAATGCTCAAAGTCACATTTACTTTTCTTTTCTGTATAGTATTTTGTTTTGAAGAACGATGAAAGGCGGGGCTTGTCTTCTTCAGAAAACAGGAATGTCTAAAAATCATCATTTTTGTTTTATTTTTTTGCGTTTGACATTATATAATTTGACCCGTAAATAAAAAAGAAAAATATTTTGTTTAATTTTCTATGTTATTTTTAAAGATTTGCTTCGTTATCTCATGCAAAACTTTATAAGAGACGACCCCCTAAACCACTCCAAAAGAAAGATTTATTTATATCTCGAAAACTAATAACTGGAATAAGCTGCAAATTTGCACACCCATATTTTTCAGCATTAGGATTCACTTTATGTAAAAACTAATATCGGTCATAATTCATAATTTTTATGAACATGAATTTATTAATATTTTTCAGAATCAAAAGTAATGATGGATTATGTTTGGGTTTCTTCACTGTATCTTGTAAAAAAAAAAATTATATCGATCAAGTTATTTTTTGTGAAGATATTAATAAAAGTTTGAAATATGAATTTAACATTAGCACCTTCAAACTTTGAATGCTTATAACTCTGTGAAAAAATAAGTAAAATATACAACAAATATACTTTTTCACGTTGTCGTGATTCCAGGTGTTCAAATATAAAATAAAAATGAGGCATTACCATTGAAAAAAATCAAAGTTGGTGTGCTTTTTAATATGTAGACAACCCCCAATTTAAAATTTCACTTCATTTTCTGAAACTACTCGCAATTCCTCATTGAATGATATCTATTACATTTTTGTGCATCGATTAGCAACAAAGTTATGTCGAGTACTGCATATTTTTTCCCCGACTGTACAACTTCATAGTGCTATGTGAGAGGACTATTATTAAAAGATATGTGGATTTAATTTGGCACATATCAGTTCATAGGTGGTGCTACTGTATCTCAGATTTTGTAAGTGATTGTATAAAACTTGGTATATGAGAGGTTCATTATGAAATTTATGCTGATTAAATTTGGGTGCATATCGGGCTAGAGGAGGTGGCTGCTAGGCTGAAATTTACCCAGTGAATAAAAGCTAAATCTCAACTTCAATGACATTTAAATGCGGCAAATTTTATAGGTGAGATAATCATTATGAAACTGAATATTGCCTTTATTTGGATGTATATCTGCCAACAGGTGGTACTGATAATACTCCCCTTCTTCATTTTTCCACCTGAATATATCTTAGCAACTTTTGATAAAAACTGCACCATATACCAAAAGTAAAATTTTTCTTGTGAGATAACCATTTTGAAATTGAATATTGCTTTCATTTAGATGTATATTCACTAACAGATAGTGTCGATATTACACACCTTCTTTGATTTTTCTACTTGAATATATCTTAGCATCTGTTGATTAAAATTGCACAAAACTCCATAAGTAAAATCTTTGTGAAAATCTATGATTAAGTTTTTAATGCATGTTAGAAAGTAAGTAGCGCTGCTATATAAAATGATATAAAAGAAAATTTTATGATGGCCACAACATTAGTTTTCTTTGCAGAAATCCCCATGTCTTTCACAGTCCATACATGAACTTTGGTTTCATTCAGTTCATAAGTTTTAGCTGCAGATACCTGCAGACAGGAAAAGTTATTTTATGCCACCCTGTACATCCATCTAATGTGGGAACATAATCAAATTAGTTTCATTATATGACAAAACGAAGATATATTTAAAATCCAATTAAAGAAAAATTGAAATAAAAAAATTTATAATTTCTTAATTAAATTACTGGAAATAATTTTGTTCATATTAGGGAATATTCAAATGATAAATATAAAATATTTCCCAATGACAATATCAAACTGAAATATTAAATAATAAATATAAACATTTTTCCACTAAAAATAAATAAATAAAACATTTATCTTTGCCTAAAGTAGTAACAATTGTTTTGCATTTAATTGTCCATTTTTATGACAGGGAAAAAAAAAAAAAAAAAAAAAAATTGAAATCATAACAAAAATGTTTAAAAGTGCATTTATTTTCTGCATAAAAGTAATGTTTTTTGCATAAGTTGATATTAAAATAATTAAGTATTTTTATGAAACTTGTTTCCATAAATAAAAAGGACTTTATTATTTTAAATGATAAATTATTATATACAATACAAAATATTCTTACAAATTTAAACAAGTTAAATTAACGTATATATTTGTAAAGAAGTTAATAAACTCAAATTTTTGAGAACTGTTTGGTACTTTTAAACAGTTCTTATTGCATTACTTTAAATATCACAAAAGTTTCAACCTTTTAAAATAAACATCTTTTATTTTAAAAGATGTGTCAATAAGTTATTATTAATATTCTTTTGTCTAAAATGTAAAAAGACTTGACTTTTAATAATACAATATAAATTCATAGGTTAAAATGCAAATTCCAAATAAGATAGCCTTTAGATTATTTAGTCAAACAAAATAACATAATGGGGGAGGGGGGGGTAACAAAATAAATCAAAGCTCTTGGAAACTACAATTATTTTCCAATGTTGAATGATCTATTCTGATATGCAATTCTAATATTTGGGGTGAAAATTTTTAATATTTTACTTTTAAATTTTTTCACATAAATTGATAATAGTTATAAATTTTAAAGTTAAATTTATGAATTTTACACTGAAACTACAGAATCAGAATTGTTTTTTTCTACAACTTCATCTTTCTTTTCTTGATCTTTGATACCATTAGAATTTAAAACAGTTGAAGAGTCTGAAAATAGGCTGAAAGACCATGCTCCTGTTTCTAATGATTCAGAACAATTTTCTTTTTCTCCATTTTTGATCTCGTTCAACCAAAGGGCACTTGGGGTTAAAAAAGGGTCAAATTTTTTAACAGCAGTTATCTAAAATGTAAAAAAAAAAAAAAAAAAAAAAAAAAAAAATCAAAAGAATGTTTAGACCAAGATACTATATTTATATAATAGAATGTGTTTCATACATTCTTAGACATTAATGTGTTAAAAATCAAACAATACAAATATAAGCAATTATTTCTACAGCTACCATTTTAAGCACCACTTTTTACATGAACAATAAAATATATACAGGGTCTACCAAAAGTCCCACACTAGCACATTTTTTATCTTGGAAATGAGGAATTCAAGGGGACCTCAATTTGGTGTAAAAAGTTTTGGGCCCAGGAGGTCTAGGGGCTGTTAGGGAGAGCAACTTTAAAATTTCAAATGGGAAGGTATGCCTTGTGATACATCCCTGGAAATATCTCTTCATGACAATGAACTTAATATAAATATTTTTGTCCTGAAAAAATTATTAAAGGTGATGCATGAGTATAAAATCTAGATTTCAAAAGTCAAAAAATTTCCCCCGCAATTTAAGTTCCATAGTACAATTTTTTCCGTAGTTTAGTTTTTAGGTTTTAATTTATAACTTAAGGTTTAAAATTTTTATTTAACCTTTTAACATTCATTGGTTTTGTACTAAAACCAAATATTCGACACCATTTAATATTTTTTATGCAACATTCTTTCCTTGTTTTAATCAATTTTCAAACGTCTGTTCCTTTTCTGTTAGACGGATAGCGGCACTACTCTGAAAGTCCAAACTTCATCAAATGATATTTCAAAGGAAGCCCAATGCACCCATTTACGCTACCAAAACTGCAGTCTGCATTTAACACTTTTTTACATTGACATTTTTAATGTTGTGTAAATATTGATATTTCTGTTCTGCGTCAAGTCTAGTTATTTATTCTAAGAGAAAGTTACTTAATTTATATATTAAAACGTACATGTGTTAACTTGTGTAACTTTTATACATGTGTTAAGACGCACACATTCATATGCGCACTATGTTCATAATGTATTCATATTGTAACTTTTAGTTTAAAATTTGGGCACAACAGCAGATCCTAACTGATCAGTTGTGATGCTTCACACATGCAGCGTTATGGAGTTCTTTAAGTCATTCAACATCGCAATACCTCCATGATACACCACACTTTGTAAGTTGCTCTATAACCAGAAATCGCACGTATTAAGTTCCGGTGAACGTGGTAGCCATGGATTACAAAAGAAGCAACTAATAACATGTTCGTCTGAAGTGTTGGAGCAAATAGCGCCTTACGGACTCATGAATATGTGGGAGTGCACCATCCTGCATGAAAATGGTCGATGTAACATGTAAGGACTCGTTTTTGCTGTAGTTACAACACAACAAATGTCTGCAGCATATCATGGTCCCAATGGCCCGTAACGGAACATGTGACAGGACCACGTGCAGTTATCTTCTCAAAGGAGAATGGCCCAAGGGTGAATGTCGTTGTAGGTTCTTTATACCACAAAATTCACGAACTGCAGTAGAAGCATTCCTCTTGTTTTGTAAAACAGCTTCACCAATAACACACGTTCAACTAAAGATACCGTCATCATTACAGCCGGAAACATGACAACGTCTGCAACTGTTTTATACCCTAACCTGTTTTGCATAAAGCTTCCTCTTCTTCGCAAGCATGCAAATCTCGACATTTTTTTCCTAGAACTGACAGTTTTTCCCAGTTTTACATATAATTACTCATAATTCTTGTTCTGGATTGTTATAATATTGTTTTTGAATTCTGTTTTGGTCATTTATTGTGTTAAATTTAATGTTTTTCCGGAAAAAGGCACCCTTTGGCGGACATTTTGGAGTTAAGTTTTTTTTTTTTTTCAAAATTCCATGAGCGCATCTCGTGTATAGCCTGTATACCAAATATCGTTGCATTCCGTTCCCCCATTTGCACTGTAGGAGCTGTTTTTAGAGGAAGGTTTAATTATAACCACTCTGTATATATTTTTATATATATATCAGTCAGTAAACAAATCGCCGCTGCTAACAAAATAACAGACATAACAAGTACAGAACAATAGATCTCCGGTTGCACAGTTAGATTCCTCCCACAGCATCATGAAGTGTGATGTTGCATTGAAACTCACCCTTTTTTGTAGTCAGGTGGCTTTCGCTGAATTTTAAAATTAATTTACAAATGATTGATAATTTTTTTTTTGTAATTTTTAAAACATTTTTGAAAAATGTGGTTCTAGATGTATCAGAAAATAGTAAATTTCATCAATTTCACCTTGTGTGCGAATTCCTCTTAAAAAACACACACACACACACACACACACACACACAGACAAACCAGAAAAGGAAAAAGAAAACATCAATGTCTGTACTCTGTACGGGCAAACCAGTTGGAATGAACTTCAGATAGTCTGTATGCTGCCATAAGGGCAAACCCATTAAAGAGTTTATATCTTAGAAAACTCATCTTATATATATATATATATATATATATATATATATAAACACAAAATAACAAAATTTCAAACACTGTTTACAAAACATAGGGCAGAGTGTACATACAAATATTTTTTGTCTCTTGGTCTGGTGCACATTTCTATAAAAATGACCAAAAATGTTCAACATGATTTATAAGAACTTTTATAAAAACCTAAAAACATACAAGTAACTACAATATAGGTATAAATAATTCATCTTGAAAGATTTCTACACATTTTTATAGATTTAATTATTAAAATAAAATTTTCAACTTTATTTCTTGTGATTTTTTTTTTTTTTTTTTTTTTTTTTTAAATAACTACAGGATTTAAAGCATTTTTGAATGCAAATATAAAATTTATGATCATATATTCTCAAATTAATTATTTTACATATGTAAACAATTTTGTAGTCTTTTAAACAAGATATAAAACACAACAGTTTAATTTTCATGAACAAAACAAACTTTTTAGACATTATGCTTATTTTTTGCCTACATGTGCAACACTGTTTTTAATTGTAATTTTAAGCTCTCAAAAGGCAGCTTCAATTTATGTCTTAAATATCAAATAAATAAAATAAATAATACACAAAATAAATAATCTGGAAATATTTAGAAGTTTGGGGTGGTTTAGATATTTTCATAGCTATGTACTGAAAGCAATAATAATAATAATTAATAATAATAATAATAAAAACCCTTTTGTTATACTTGTGAGCCAGGGTTGGGTTTCTTCCAGGACAGTGGGAGAAACTGGAAGAAACTGGAAGAAATGTAAGAAATGGAAGAAACCAACCAAAAGACAAAACAGATGTTCAAAATTTAAATTTATGAACTATATAAACTCAAAGTATAAATATAATGCCAAATCTAAACTATAATTCAATTAATATTAAAAATATCTTTAGAAAAATAAGTTATTTGATAACAAACACTCAGTATATACAGGTGATGGGTTTTTACTTTTTAATGCTAATATTTTTAGAATTTTTGCATAGATACTATCTCATAATATTATTATATGTTCAAACAGTACAAGTGATAATAATTATGGAATTTTTAGCCATAATATTTGCACTTTTTTTTTTTTTTTTTTTTTTTTTTTTTTTTTTTTAAGATACAACTTTTTGTATAAACTTGAAGCTGGTACCCAATGAACTGTATCAATAAGTAAGATACCTACTTTTAAACTGTCCTGCAAGCACTCTAGGATAAAAAATAAAAAAAAATCTATAGTTTGTATTTATCTATTTTAAGTTGAAAAATAAAGTGCAGTATTGAACTACTAAAAAACTTTTCATTTGTTTTACAGTCAACTCCCTCTAACTCTCAAATGTTTTGCCCAGAGGTTGTGCAGATAATAGGAATTTGCAGATTAGAGATAATTGCCTTTGTTTACATTTTTCTTTTGCAGACACAAAGTCAGTTATTATTAATTCATAAATAGACATCAAAACGGAAAGAGGATTTTTAATAAATTTTAGAATAAATATTTCTTCAATATTAATAAAACTAATCTATCACATTCATGTATGATGGTAAATAATTTAAGCATAATTCAAACAATAGGTACCTATAAAATGTAAACAAACATTTAAAAAATACGAAACAAAATATCTTTGAAAGTCTGGAAATAATATTCATCGCTGATTAATTTTGTTAAACCTTCATGCAATTGTGGTTTATTTTCAGCGCTAGTCTGTATGAATTGCAGGATAATAAAATAAGAATGTTACTTCCCCCCCCCCCCCCCCCCGTCTCCATTTGTGTTTCAAAGTAAGGATTATGCTAAAAGTTCTCAGTTCTGTGAAATAATAATAATAGTGGAAAAAAAGTTGGTTTAAAAATAAAATATTACTCCTTTTAGAACAATGTATATTAGCATCGTACATTAGCACTTATCAGTGTGTATAAAATTTAAAAATTGATAATGATGTCAATTTTTGTGAAATGCATAATTTAACTTTTTATATTTTTTTTACATTCATGTTGAATTAAATGTATTTATTTTTATGTCAAAAGAAAATGAACTCGTAATTTTTTTTTCGCCAACAATTAAATTATAGACAATTTTTTAATGGCTATTTTATTGCTATTAAGAGCTTATTATTTTCATATTTTAATTAATTAAAAGAAAACTATTCGAAAATCTGACTTCGAAGTATTGTGTTGTCACCGGGTTTTGAGTTACTGTGAAAGTTTCCAATGTCTAGCTAGTAGGGAAATTAGTTAAAAATAGATTGCAAGATTTGTACTGGACAAACAAACAAACAAACAAACAAGAATCAAAGTTAATAAAAACATGATAATAAAAAGTAAAAATGTGAGAAATGTGAATTTTTTTGAAATATGAGATGTAAATTTTCTTTTAGATTAAAAAATCAATTACGGATTAGAAGGATTTGCAGATTATAAATCTGCAGATTAGAGGGAGTTGACTGTACTGTATGTGACTATAAGGAAAATAAAGTTTTTATGACATTTTGTAATACAGTAAATAGTAATTATTGCATACTGGTTCTTTTAAATTAACTGGATTATGTTAAGAGCTGTTTTATCAGAAAGTATAAACAAGGGATCCAAATTATTATTTATTACTAGTTAAAGAAATAAAATTGTCTAAATTATAAAACTTTATACTGTTTAAATTGAAATTGATTTTTTTTCCTGGATTTTGAGTATTTTGGAACGTGATCATCAGATACCGAGGCTCATTAGCTCATTTTGATGAAAAAACTCATAATTATTAACTAAATATGTTATTAAATTTATATATGTATATTTAAAATTACTTAAAGTTGTTTATAAGATCAATGCATCCATTATATCTTACAAATCTGCAATTTATAGGATAAATTTTTAAGAAAAACAGTTTCTTCCATTTCTTCCACTTGGAAGAAACCTATTTCTTCCGGCCGGTTTTTTCCGCCCTGGAAGAAACTTGCCAACCCTGCTTGTGACAGACCTTCCTCACCACTGAGAAAGAATATAACATAAAAATTACATTTAATAAAATCTAAGAATACTTTTATAAAATATATAAACACAGGGTTTTTGAAAAATCATCTTTGTTTCAATTTCTTAAATACTGATCTTAGATGTATTAAAAATAAATAAATAAATAAATAAAAATAAAAAACATTAACACACAATAAATTTACATACCATTTTACATTTTCCAGATTCTATATGAATATTATCACTATTAGTTGTATTTTCAACCTGATTGAAATTATCACATGATGAGGAAGACCAAGGAGAGCCATCAGATTTCCAGAGAGATGGCAAATAACCAGTGTTCCATATGCTATTTGAAGAAGGTGCTGGCTGAAAAATTAAATAAAGGATTTAATATGGATTAAAAACATATTCTTACTGAAAAATACTCACTCAAAGTATTCTCTTAACAATGAGAATGAAAACACTAATAAAATTAAAGCAACATCAACTTCATTTGACAGTTAATAAAAAAGCCATCACTTGCATGAACATTCAAAGATTTGCTAAAAACTATATGCTGCCAAAATAGACCTAATGTCATATTGTGAAATCGAATAAGAAAACAGAATTTTTACCTTTTATAAATAAAATAAATTTAAAGAGAAACAAATAATATGTAACTGTTTAAAAATATTTTTAGCTGAAGTAAAGTCAAATTTGCATTCATATCCTAACAATATTACAATTGTCCACAATTATAACTTTTAAATGCAGTTAATTTCAGATGTTTTTGACACTGGTTTTAACATAGCACATGTCTATTTCTAAGAAAACTTTTTTTTTTTTTTTTGACATAATTTTTGTGCTTGGTGGAAGTTAGTTTATAAAGTATCCAGCAAATGAATTGGGAGTAAAATTAATTACCTTTTAAGGTTTCTGTTTATAAACAGTTCTTATTCTTTATCATTCAACATCAGTTTTAGGATTTTTTTTTTTTTAAGCAATAGAAGATATGAATACAAAGGCTACATGATTACAAAATACTAATAAAACCTATATAAGATGTACAACTGAATTTTTAAAGTAAATACTGTGTTAGAAAACCGAACTATATATAAAATAACATAATTTAAGAGCTAAGTTTTCTTTCAATGAGAGTATTAATTTAAGATTTACTTTTATACATATGGGAAGATTTTATTTTCTTCAAAAGATGAAACTCAATAAGTCCCCCCCCCCCCCACACACACACACTTCTTTTTGACTTGTGGTAATTTAAAAAGTTTTCAAGCAATACGTTCTTAGTTTAAGGAGTTTTAAGCTGTTTGTGAAAAAATCAAATTAGGTAAAATATTTAAAATAATGACACCTTCATTGGTATCATCATTTTGAGACTTACAACTAACAAACAAAAAATAATCCAAAGTTTATCACACACTAACATTAATACATAAAAAAAAAAGTTAAAAGCTTACACATGACTTGTTTATTGAAGTTTCAGTCTCATTTTTACTCTCATCAGTCCAAGATCCATTAACTGAGTGATAGTTTGAATCCCATGGGCTTTCCTTAACTGGAGTCTTATTTATACCAGGCAATTCTTCTAAAGGAAAAAAGTAAAAAAATAAATAAAATGTACATATATATACATAATATACATTTATACAAAGCTAAAATAAGAACTAAATTACAGGGTGCGGCAAAAAATCTCTGACAAAGTTACTGCATCATAGACGTTAACTAATTTCTTTTTAATTTGTGTGTTCATTTCTTTTTGTCTGCCACTTTAATTATAAAATATTTTATATATTTTCGTTAGTATTGGTTTTTGTCTTTTTTAGAATGTTAAGTAAAAGGTCGGCTATTTTTGAGTTGTTTAAGCAAGGAGAATGACAGTGTGAAATCGTTCGTTTGCTTAATGTGCCTCGGCAGTCAGTGTCTGATGCAATCTGTCATTTCAAAGAGCTTGGCAATGATGGTCGATGTCCAGGAAGTAGACGAAAATGTATGATGAACACTTCTAATAATCGTAAGGCCAACAAAAAGCAAGTTAAACGAAATCCGAGGGTTTCCATGAGAAAGATCACTCGTGAAATGGGAATAAGTGACTGATCAGTGTGGAGAATGGCTAAAACAGAGCCTTGACTGAAGCCTTACAAGTTCTAAAAAGTTCAGCTTCTCATTAGAGAAAACAAACTTGTTAAGCTCTCCAAAGATGCCGAAAACTTTGGAGACAGGCCACAAGTCAATGCTGGGAGAGATTCCTTTTCTGTCCAACAAGCTCGTAACTCCCAGAACGGTAGGATCTGGTCTGTAGATACTCCAAGCACATCGGCAATTGTTGAACACTGCCAAAATCCAGAGTCAATCATGGTCTGGCGCAGAATTTGAGCAAGCAGCAAAACACTTCTGGTTTTTGCTGATAAGGGCGTTAAAATAAATCAAAAAGTGTACTAGTGGGACATAAACTGTTGTACTTCTGTAGGCCAAAAAGCACTTTGGCAATGTAAACTGGATGTTTCAACAAGACTCTGCACCAGCTCACAAAGCCAAAAAGACACAAGAGTGGTGCAAGGTGCATTTTATGGACATTATACCATCTGAAGAATGGCCACCCTACTTGCCAGATCTCAATCCCATGGATTACAGTGTAGGGTTCATTTTGAAGTCTAGGGCCTGCATAAAACCACACAAAAGTTTGGACTCTCCAAAGCAATCACTTCAGCGGGAATGGGACAGATTAAAGGTAGAAGACTTGAAGCCCATCACTGAAAATTTCAATATGCGTTTGCGCCTCTACATCGCTGCAAAAGGCGGCAACTTTGAAACCAATTAAATTTATTTATTAGTAAAACTCAACTCTTATTATTATTTGTTATATTTTGTTAATTTATTTATTTTTAATAAAGTTATATTAAAAAATATTTAAATTAAAATTTTTTTAAACATACAACCTTAATTCTTCACGTTAACTTGCCGACTAGTTTCGCATGGGGTGCCCCAGCTTGTTCTCCAGCGATATGGTGTTCGAAGTTCGACGAAACTGACGTTTCCCTCTAGCTTTACCACTTTTAAAGACTCGGCGCTAGTGGTGAAGCTAGAAAAAGCCTTTCTATCAGAAATGAATTTCCAGGTTGATGAATCTAATTTCTGAATTAAAACTTCGTGGCTATTTGGAGTTGTGCCATGTTTAAATTTGTCACTTGATATAGCTGCTTTAATGCAGACTCTGTGACCTTGCCAACATATATTATGTGAGAAGTGCCGAGCTGGTTATCAGCCAGGGTAGCTCAATGTTTAGAGCATCCGCGCGTTAAGCGGAAGGCCCGGGTTCGATTCCCAGCTCTGGTATTTTTCACATAGTTGGTATTAAAAAAAAAAAAAAAAAAAAAAAAAAACAGCCTTCTACTCCATTCTATCAGAAATAAACCCTATTTCAGTAATTAATTGTGATTAAATGTAAATTCTGTTGATTAGCAGTAAAATGACTGTCTTTCTGCAATCAGAGAGAGAGAAAAAAAAAATCATGAATTTAAGAAATTAGGTTGCAAAAAGCTTTAATTTTATTGATCAGAGGTGAAATAATAACTATTTTAGCAATTCATTACAATCACAAATTTAAAAAAAAAAAATTTGTTCAATTAGCAGTGAAGTTATTCCATATTTCTCAAATCAACTGCATAATTATTGCATATTTTCAGATTCAGCTTTGAAAAAAAAAAAAAAAAAAAAACAGCTTGAATGTCATCAATTTGGGACAAAACAATTGAGTGTTTGGAGATTCAATTATGAAATGAACATGAATTTTATTGATTAGCAGTAAAATAATAGTGGGTTTTCACAACTGTCTGCAAATATATTTGGAATTTCAAGAATTAACTTTATTTTAAAGAAGGCAAATTTTATATATTAGTAGCAAAATTACGATATATTTTAGCAATTAGTTGCATTTAAACTTAACGTATATTAAATGTAACTTGTATTTAAACAGTGGTGGAAATTATCTCATTTTTTAAATTGGCTTCAAAATTTGAGCTTAGAAAAGTGTGAATGTCATCAATCAGCAGTGAAATAACTAAGTTTTTGGGATGAAGTAACAAGACTCCATTATCAATAATAGATTTTGCAGTTATTAAGCAGCATAAAAATAAAATTTATAGCTGGAAATAAAAATAAAATCTCATACCTTCTACTAGATTACCCCAGCCTATAATTTATTAAAACTTACATAAAAAATAATTTTACAGTGAATAGAAAATTAATTTAATATCTGTCAACAGATACTGATGTCATATAAACTCCTTTAATAGAAATTTCTTTAAAAATTTCATCATTAGAATAATATAATCCCATAACTTATATCATAACCTTCCCATCCCAATAACTAAGAGGTTCTGCTCTCAATGCTCGTAGATAGGAGGTGTTCGGTTGTACCCAGGTTCCATCCATTGGCCACCAAGCAAAAAATGTTGTGTTCTAAAATCACAAGACATGACGATATTCCTGGATCCAAAACTACGGTTTACAGAGAGCATGACAAAATGGCAAGGAAACCAAAGCTGGAAAAACATCATTGAGATGCCCGCTTAAAATTTACAAAAGACCACCAAACTCGGGCTAAGGAATGGTATGAAGTTTGGTGGTCAGATGAAAAAAAATTCAATTTAGATGGACCAGATGGGCACAAAAGTTATTAGCACCATCTACAACAACAATAGGAAATCAAACGAAGCTGGCAGATGGGTAGAGGAAGTATTGTGATTTGGGCCACTTTTTCATCGTATGAAAAATCATATCGCTTTTGTTAAAGGAAACCAAATGGCAGTAAATTATGTCCAAACGTTAGAAAATTATCTCCTTACAACAACTGTTAACTTTCCAGGCAGAACAATACTTTTTCAATACGATAACGCAACCATTCAGAAGGTGAATGTAACAACGCAATTCTTGAACTCCAAAAATATCCATACACTGGCCTGGCCAGCATGGACTCTGGACTTTAACTCTATAGAAAATCTTTGAGCCGTCATTGCAAGGAAAGTGTAAGGAGGGGGAAAGCAATATAATTGCCTTAATGACCTCAAAAGTGGCATTCTCACAGCTTGGACGCAAATCCCTTTAAACATTACAAGGATGAAGTTTTTGCAAGGATGAAGTTTCTAAAATGTACAGATCATACACTTTATATCTTTCTTAATTTACTACCTTTCTGCATTCTGTTTTATAGTTTATCAATAAATTAAAGCCTTTTATGATGTTTTTAATGTGTGCCTTAAAGTTTTGAAACGTAGTATATATCATACTTTTATATAAATGATGCAAATTATTTTTCTAGATTTATGCTACTTTTATGTTATGATTTATACAGAATATACTGACAAAGATTTTGTGCAAACTTTTATAGTTAATACTAGACTTTTGAAAATAAATTTCTTTGACTTACCCGAGGTTGGTACATATCTGACATCACCTCTAGACACAGACAACAACTTCAAATCTTTTGGACTATATGGAGCAAAAAGAGAAGAACATTCAGTATTAGACTGGAACATCCAGTTTTTTAATTTTGAACCAGAGAGGCTATCTTGTGTTTCTGATTGATTCACGTGTGCTAAATTTTCAGTCCAAATATTAGAGGGAATCATTCCAGGTGTTTTATTTGTAAGTTTAGAAGAATAAGAAGTCTGAGAATTTTTCAGTCTAGATGGAACTAGAAAGATAAATTTTATATGAACAATACACAAACAATTAAATAATGCTTTTACAAATAAAAATAATAATTCAAATAAAAAATAATTATTTATTATTATCTGTTCAATTACTAAGGAAGATACATTAAGACAAAGTACATAAAAAAATACTGAAAACATTTGAAATAAACCAAATGTATCAATGTATAACAATAAATAGTAGTCAAAGTGATAAATTAAAACAGATTTCTTGGTTTCAGCCATTTTTAAGTACATTGCTGGGAGAAAACCACAGTTTTAAATTTAGTATAGCTAAAAATAATTTGCAGGCAGAAATCTACACATGAATTTTATTTCTTTGAAGATTTTAATCTTAAAAGCGTTGTTAATTCAGATTTCACTGTACCCATGTTACACTTTATTTTAGGTAACATTTCCTATTTAAAATTGAATAACATCATTATATTGGTTTTAGTAATTCTGTATTCAAAATCAGATTAAAATAGCTTAATTATCACTAACATTTCTAATTTAACTAATTATATCTCTAATAATTTGAAAAGGATACCTTTTCATAGTCTAGTAATCTAAAATAAAATGTTTTAAGTCTCTAAATTAAATAATAATTTAGCAACATTAATTTTCATTTCAAAACATTTTTACATCATTTATAATCTCCCAGTTACTTATAATCTCAATTTATCATCTGTAAGAAGTATAGATTTTCCTTTGTTTCCAGATTAATCTACATCAAACTAAATCTGCACTTCTAAATTTGTCAAAAAATAAAGTTTGTATATTGAAATTTTGATTAATACAAAATTGGCTATTTTAGAAATGTGCGCATGTGAAATTTTATATACAATCCACATTTTCTTAAAATTTTTTCTATATTTTTCCCAACAATCATTTATGTCCAATGCTACTAGTTGATAAACAGTCTGTAGAATTCAGTTACAATCCTATATATCCCCTACACTTTCTTTTTGTTTCTTCAAGCACTGACAATGGTACACTCAATGCTACAAAACAGCTGTCTGCATTTTCATTATTCCCTTTGGCACACATTGAAGACTATTTCTGCATTTATTTATCTAGCATAACTGCTTTCATTAAACCAGAGTTTTTCTCATAGAATTTTTTTTCTTCTAAATAATGAATTGAAATTAATTTTCAGGTGTGTATATGGGTAATGGCAGGAAAATTCACCAAAATGTGGCAAGTAAGAACAAGCTAAACAGGGCCGTTTAAAACCCTTTATGCCCTAAATTATGAAAAAACATATTGAACATCAAAACTTTCCTAATACCTAATATAGGCTCATTAGGAGATAAGTAAAACCAAAATGGGAATTTTTTTCTTTTTCTGTTAATTAGAGCTAATTAATTGTTTTGTACTAGTGTGATCGGGACACTACAGCTGAAAAAAATTCAAACCACAAATTTCTTGTTCACTAGTTATTAATACTTTTCATACCATACAATATTAGAAAAAAATTATGATACACGTATCTTTCAGTTTTCAGGAGATTTATATGAAGAAATATAGCAACACATATCATTCAACAAAACAGAAGAATTTGAGATCTAATGGCAGCAAAAATCACTTCCAAAGCATTTCCTCCTTCATGGAACTGCTATTGCAATCTTACAATAGTTGAGAGAAGTATTCAATATTGGTACTAAAAAGTATTGTTGGTAAAATGTGAATGGTTATTTTTCTGCAAGAGTTACAATCAGGTGGTACTTTAATGTTCCGACGGGGCATAAACAGTTAAGCCGATTGGACCGATTGCACCCAATTGGGCTTCGTGCCTAAAGGGGGCCTCACGCTTGGGTCATGTTAATATAAAAAAATGGTGTGTGAAGAAGTCAAAGTTATAATATTTAATGTACACCAGTTAAATTTACATTTTGAATACAATTTATGTCAATAAAAAACGTCAAATGGTCCGAACTGAATTTTTTAAAAAAAGGACTTTCAAATGTGTTAGTAAGGCCAGTCTATTTAACAAACAAGTCATTCCAGAGGGAATCTATAAGCAAATCCATTGTTAAGGTCTCCCTATTTTATCACTGTAAAACAATGACCCTCATCTTCTTGGAAAAAAGCATGGCAAATAACTTGTTTATGCAGAGCATCTGAAATGAAATGTTTGGCGATAAGTGTGTAAACATGGAAAAATGTCTGTCCGAAGATGACATTTTACTGCTAAAAACCATTTCATATGAAGAAGAAATGGACCTTATTAAAAATAACTTATACCAAAACTCTCTCAAAAATGAACAGCTGGAAGATAATGATGAGTACATATCTGGACCATCCTCCAATGCATTTCTGATGAAGGTTTACATACGATGCACCCTTTAGATTTTATGAGGAAAAAAAAATTGAAAAAAAAAAAAAAAATCTGTGTGTGTTTTTGTCTCCCAAAAGTTTAGCTCACCTCAGAAACTTTGCAAATTTGTGTTACTTTTATTTAACATGTCCAAAGTGAAATAAAATCATGTCCACCTTTATGAATTAGTTGAAACCTAAGTCTGATTTAACAGAGCTATTTAAAATTTTTATTTTATATATATATTTATTTATTTTCTACAAAAGAGGTTAACATAGATGCCATTTAAAAAAATTTATTATTCATTTCATAACAAAGGCCTGGCTTTTATTCACAATTTTTTTTCCTTCTTTTTTTAAGAGTAATTTTCATCTTATTTAATCATGATTATACATTGAAGATAATTACTTTACAAAAGTTGTGTTGTGTATAAAAGGCGGGTACTAACAACACTATGAAATAAATTTTAAAAAGTGGCATCTACGGATTAAGCAAGTTTATAGTTCTTGCATTCATCTGTAACATGTTCTGAAGAATAAGAGAAATCACATTTGTATATTTTCCATTAATTATTTTTTATAGATAGTGTATACACTGAACTCTTAATTGTTCATGTAAAAGTACGGTTTTTGTTTTGTAAAGCAATGTTGGGGATTACCATAATAAAACAATGCTTGAAATAATTTGTTGTTGTTGCATATGATTATATTTCTTTTAACTATCAGTACACATCAGTGGCGCACCCAGAATTTCTGTCTGGAGGGGGCTGAAGAATAATCGGGTCATGTAGTACAGTAAATAGGAGTATGGGCATATACGCACACATACATTTAGTAAAGAATCTGCTTTAAATATTTCTTTTGAAATAAGTAAACGCATGAATGAAATTGAATTTAAGTTGAATAGCGCAATCGAGAAATTTATATCGGTATATAACAAGCTAAGTTACAGTAGTTCGGTCAGTTGGAATTGACATTGAGCTTGTAAACATAAAGTTGTCTGTTCATCTATGATAAAAAAATAAATAAATAAATAAATAAATAAAAAATATATATATCGTGTACAATATGACAAACTAGTGAACACAAAATTCATCCGAAATGAAATGCCTTCCCCCATATTTCCATTTAAAATGAAATTTGATCAAATTTAATACTCTTCTGCGCTGCTTTACATGCATATGCAGTAACACGTAAGTAATTAAGAAATTATAATAATTATAGCCAAATAAAAGCTACAGTTGTAATATGTAGGAATTATAACAGAATTTCAGTGTAAATTTTTACATTGCTATTTTCATTTAATTATCTGAAGTATTGGGGCGATGCTTTTAGGTTCGGTTAACAGAAACAAGTCGGACGTGTAGTTTTCGTGGGTGTTAGTCAACACAGCAAGCAGGGGGCAGAACCTCTTAATATCCTAAATCATTAATTCTATTCTAATATATATTACTTAGAATTTTAATTTGTTCAGTTAGCAAATATTTCAAGCGTTACCTTTCTGAGTTCATTACAGGATATTGTATTCCAGTATAATATTTATATATATTGTGAAATTTTAATTTTTATAACAGGAAAAAATTGCATTATCCAAAAATGAAGCTTAGATCTCAGTGACATGAGAGGCAAAAATGAAAACTGTGCATGGTCCCTACTGTGTGTTCTACTAACCGTGATAAAAATAAATACACTGATGGAAAAAAAATCCCAACACCAAGAAAAAATTATTGTACAGTAATGAAATTTCAGCAATACATTTGTCTAGGTAACATATTTAATTGATTAAAGTTTCAAGATCACAGGTAGAGCCATTTCAAATGTGAAATGTTGGTACATTAGTAACCGTTGTAACCGCCAGAATTTTGAATACAAGCATGCAAACGTGCATGCATTGTGTCGTACAGGTGTCGGATATCAGTTTGTGGGATGGAGTTCTATGCCTGTTGCACTTGGGCGGTCAATGCAGGGACGGTTAATGCTGGTTGTGGATGACGCTGGAGTTGTCGTCCAATGATGTCCCATACGTGCTCGATTGGAGAAAGATCTGGTGATCTAGCAGGCCAAGGCAACATGTCGACACTCTGTAGAGCATGTTGGGTTACAAGAGCGGTATGAGGGCGAGCGTTATCCTGTTGGAAAACACCCCCTTGAATGCTGTTCATGAATGGCAGCACAACAGGTTGTATCACTAGACTGATGTACAAATTTGCAGTCAAGGTGCGTGGGATAACCACAAGAGTGCTCCTGCTGTCATACAAAATTGCTCCCCAAACCATAACTCCAGGAGTAGGCCCTGTGTGTCTAGGCCACAGACAGGTCATTAGCAGGCGTTCACCTGGCCGCCTCCTAACCAACACACGGCTAACACTGCGAGCAAGGCAGAACTGGCTTTCATCAGAAAACACAACAGATCTCCACTCCGTCCTCCAATGAGCTCTAGCTTGACACCACTCACGTCGCAAACGGCAGTGGTTTGGAGTCAGTGGAATGCACGCTACAGGGCGTCTGGCTCGGAGCTGTCCTTGAAGTAACCGATTTGTAACAGCTCGTTGTGTCACTGTGGTACCAACTGCAGCTCGAATTTCAGCTGCAGACGCAGTATGATTAGCCACAGCCATACGCCGAACACGGTGGTCTACCCTCTCAGTAGTGCCACGTGGCCGCCCGGAACCCGGTCTTCTTGAGGCAGTACCTTCCCTTGACCACTGCTGCCAACACTCATGCACAGTGGATACATTCCTGCGAAGTCTTTCTGCAATATCGCGGAAAGAAAACCCACCTTCTAGTAGCCCTACTACACGACCTCGTTCAAACTCAGTGAGCTGTTGATAATGGCTTCTTCGTCTTCTTAGAAGCATCCTTGACTAACATTAACCCACTACATCAAATCTCAACTGTAAATAACGATCACGAACCTTACAGCGCTTATTTAAAGCAAACGTCATTTGCATGTTCATAGTGTCGCTACTAGCGCCACACTTATGCGCGTAGCTCGAAATTTGAATCGACGTCATCTTTCAGATGTATAAACACGCCTACCAAATTTCGTTTATCTAGCACAGCTCCTTTCTGGTGTTGGGATTTTTTTTTCTATCAGTGTAAGTGACCCCATCCTCAGAAGTATCTGTAAAATATCTTAACATATTGCTATCGGGATATTTTCCTATTTTGAACAGTAAACTATGCCTTTTGGCATTCCTCTAAATCATTATATTTTTAGAGAAATAATTTTGCGTATTTGAGATTAAACCAATTAAATTTTATCTTCAATTCATGTGAAATTTTACTAGCATGTATATGTGCTAATGACATATGAAAGGCTTAACGAATATGCAAATTTCATTTTTAATTTAAAATATTGTTTCAGAGGAACGACTAAGAGCAGGGCTGATCTTTTATTTTATATCAAACGAGAATTTTCATTTACCAATGCGAATGTGTTAATTTTGCCCAAGGACAAAACAATCTTTCACAAAGATGCTATATATACTCATGAATTAAAATATAAAATTTTATGAGCCTGGTATCCCATTTTTCTGACAAATACATCCCTGCTTACTTCCACATCAGATTGCTTCTCCTGCCTGACTTTTTCGGTACTCCCTCGATTTCACAATAACAGTATATGCTTTAGGGCCTTAGAAGCCGATTCCTAAAAATTGCAATGGAATGTCTAGGGTATCTTTCAACTAAAAAACAAAGAACTAGTTCACTGTTTTTGTGTTTGAATGTAAGAATTTCAAAAATTCCTAAAAATTTGAAGTTTAATTTATAAACTTTATTTTTGCTTACAATATCTGTGTTTGAATAATATTTTTTCATGCATGTTTTTTACCATATCAGCTAGTTCTGGAGGGGGCTTCAGCCCCCTAAGCCCCCTCCGTGGGTGCGCCACTGGTACACATCTGTATGAGAATAGCAAGAACATTCATTGAATTAGAACAATTTATTTAACATCAAATATTTTTGTATATGCTTTTCATTTATAACATGCAGAACACCAATACAGTGTCATTTTTCGGAAACTTGACATGATATTGCAGCAGACAACACACACAGAAATTAGAATATAAATTTATTAAATAGATGATGAAATATGAAAATTTTTAATAAATGTTGAACAATGTATGTACAAACGTTAAAATTTCTTTTGCATAATTTATTAGCAAAATGTACATTCTTGTAGAAAACCCAAGCATACATTGTGAAAATTCAGAAGGAGAATGAGATGAATCATCGATAAGATAATCTTTCTGAATTTTAAACACATTGACTGCCAGTCATTAGAGTTAGATTGATAGTTATTGATGTCACATGGAAGTAGATTGTAACGCCAACATACTTATAGGAAATACGATTTAAAAATAGTAATAAAAGATAATTATGTGATACTTAAGCATTATTTAAGCCTTTCATTAAAGAATTTTTTAATTACGTGCCAGCGTGTGATTCGTACTACATGTCAAATTTTTCCCCAAATGCCACATTACACGCTGGCACCTGACATGTAAAAAGTGAATCAAAATACGAAAAATGAATGACAGTATGCATTGTTTTTATATAAATCTGTATTACAAAAAATTTATTACAAGAAAATTACAAGGACATTATTCCAAAAGATACATTTAGAATCAGAGGCGTCGCCAGAAAATTTTTCTGGAGGGGGCAAACTTAAAATTGCAAAATTTCAGCATATTTTTAAAAATTAAATTAGATTCAAATGGTTGGCTGGTTGATTGAGGTGATTAAGTGAGCCTGTGTGTAAGCATTTACTATAACAAATTTTTATGCGTGCATTTTAAGCTAAAACATTTTACTTATAAAAATTTTATAGTTCATTCTAAACCAATACTAATCCGAAAAACTTATCGTTGATTTAAAATCTGTTTTCAGGGAAAGGTTAGAGACAAATTATAAGTGCAGGCCGGGTCGGTTTGTCTCTAATTGTCGGCTCTGTGATATAAATTTTATTCGGTCATTTGAATTCTAATGACATTGATTTAAAGCTTAAATAGTAATTTTGTAAAATAATTGTTTACTTATTAGAATTTTCCAGCAGGGGCCAAGTGCCCCCTCTTGCTCCTGTGTGTCGACACCCATGTTTAGAATGTTATTTATGTATTATCTTTGCACAATTTAAGCAGTAGGAGATCCTTCACAAAATTTGCAGACATATATTGCATCTTTACGTTTCCCTTGAGAATAGCAGCTTTTGCATTATTATCTTAGAATCGTTCTGGCTTTTTTTTCTTCCTGTGTACTCAGCACTCATTCAGATTCAGACTGATCACACACAGGAGCACGAAGGACAGATGGCTGTTTCAGTAAACTTCACATCACGGATGAATGATAGTCATACAGTGATGTATTTTCATTGGAATACTTATTATAGTAAAGTGGAAATTGTTCATCACTATTTGCAAAATATGCACAAACATTTTCATGGGCCACCTAACTGTTTTTCTTTCATAAGGATAATAAGCAAGCAACTAATATTGCTTATCAATAAATCCCATAAATTTAATTATATTGAATTACAGGTAGAGGCTTTGATTAAATTTACCACTTGTTTGTTTTCTACACCATATCATTTTTACATTCACTGGAAATGTAAGTGATGTCTCTCTTATCCTGCCAGTTTGCAATCATCACAACATTAGCATACTTTATTACAGTTTGCCCTTTCTTCAGTTTTTTTTTTTGTTTACCTCTTTCGGAAATGTCTTCTTGTTCTTTCTGATTATCACAGTGCACTGAGTTTTTCTATCAGCAAGACTTGCCAGTTAATAGCTGTTATAATATTGTCCATAAATATGCTATGTCCTACATCCAGCATTCCCTCAAGTAAATTCATAATGACTTTTTGTGCATGTCCTTTTACCTCCAGAATCATCCAACAGACCTGTATATACCATAAATTTTAGAACCCATACCATGAGGGTTTATGATTATGTACAACTTGATACTATATTTATGACATTTATTTGGTATATACTGTCTGAATATAAGCCATCCATGTCCCAATACCATCGATTCATCTAAACTCGCATCCTGGATAGTATATTTCAGATAATCGTACATTGAAAAAAAATCACCATATTTCTTTATACAGTTGATCCTTTAGAGGTTCTGTATTTTGCTTTGGGATTTTTGCAAAGTGCAATTCCCTCAGTAAAAACAAAAACTGATGTCTACTCATATTTTTTGAAAATGCATGTAAACCAAACAGTAAATCTTTTTTTTAAATAATTTTGTATACGGTTCATTTGTACAATTCCCATGGGTAAGATCAATCCCACAAATGAGTTCTTTTGTGGTGTCTTTCCAGGCAATGATGCGAGAATGCTTGTTTTTTTTTCACAGTGAGAAAGTACTGTATGAGCATAATCATTAGCTTCCGCAACTATTTCTTTCAAGAAACCATTGGTGAAAAAATGGCAAAAGAAATCTATAGCATTGTTAGCTCAAACAGATTGGAGCAAACACTCCGATTTTATGAAAGGAAAATGTTTCATTGATGTTGAATCGTTTTTCCAAATTATGTTTTCCACCACAGTTGAATCATCCTGATCGCACACAGTCTCATGCACGATTCGTCGTTCATCATCATCATCAGAATCCGAAATATCATGGGCATCAGTGAGAGAAATGAATTCCTCGTCACTGTCACTATTATAACTAAATTCCCTCAGGTACTCGTCTGATAGCTCAGCCAACAAATTTGCTATTTCATCATCTGTTAGAGCCTTATTATTTTGAACTTTCCTCTTTTTTTGGGGTGCAAAGACCTTGCACTATCATATGTATAACTCGTATCACAAGATTACTTTTTCAATAAAAAATAAAACAATTTCAAAACCATTATTATTAATACCTAGTTTCTAATCATCACTCCATGCCAATGCCAGCAGAAATACCATGCATGCAATACCAAGTGAACTGGTGAATGAATAATCTGAGAAATATTTTCCCACAACATCATGTTGACAAAGAAAAGGTTGTCAAACTTATATTGCAAAGTGCACAGAGGAAAACTTTTAAATGCTCTATCAATATTAAGCTTTAATCAAATAATGTGTTGCATTTTAATAAAACAGATTTTAAATTAACGAAAATAAAGTTTATTTAACTCATAACACAACAAATATTGACTGTAAAAAAATCAAGACTTAACATTATCAAAAAGAGTAATTAACATCAAAATTAATAAACATCGCCAGCGACGAAATTTCTTAAACTACCAAGAGGATATATTACTATAAACAGTATAACATTGAAAAAAATCATCTTTATAGCCTGGTATTTAACGGAAACTCAATATTTAATTTAAGACTTCTCGTACGAAATAAAATTTTAATAAGATAAAGGTAAGCTATTTAATAAACAAAATTACTTTTAGTTTTAATTCAAAAGTAAATAAAATTCATATTAAGCACTTTGAAAAGTAAGCTTAAACAATGTTTACATTTAAATTTACTACTTTAAAATAACTATTTGAAACTGTTTAACTTTAATATTCTAAACTATAGCTTATATTTAATTAAAAGATTCCTCTTTAAAATAGGCAGTAAAGATTAATAACTTTAAATGAATCATCATGGAAAAACTTAATATATTTAACACATCACCCCACATCACGTGCCTGCACATGCTTGACTCTTTGCTGATACAACATGTCATGCACTGGTGCATGATTGGCAACAAATGTGTTAAGATATTTGCTTGAGTTTTTAAAATGTAACTCTATAAATTTGGCTAATAAATAAAGTACACGAAATTTTGTTTGCAGATGCACAAATATTTAAGAAAGACCTCATATTTTTATATTCAATTGTAGTATGTCAAGTTTTCTGAAAAATAACATTCATTTGAAAACCTTGCATGTTTTAGACAAAAAATTTACAAAAATGTTTTGATGATATCTAATAAATCTTTACTCCAAATAAAACTCCATAAATATATAAGCTACTGTCATAAAAATGAATATAGATATTTAAAAGAAGCATTATAATAATATTCAGCAGATACAATGCATTTCAAGCATTAATTTTTAGAGGATAGTTTTAAACTTTATTCTGTAGCCCTATCAGTGACCAAGAGGTTCTGCACTGGTAAATGAGATGTACAGGGTCCAGGTTCCAAGTAACACTCGTCAGCCAGAGTTATCTGTTGTTTTCTCAGAAACTCTTATAAACACAGGCTAAAACCCCTTAAAAAGACCTCCTATGGAAGACATCCCATCCCAGGTGTAGAACATATGTGTAGTCAAATTACATTAATACCAACCCCACATTTTTTATTTCTCACCATCTTTTGTCTTAAAGGCAAAAACTTCATTGAGGTATATCCTTTTCCTCCTTTGTATCTTTGAAGTTCCAAGAGAAGTTTCAGATCTTCTTAAGATATTAAATATACACTCATGTTTGTGAAAATTGCAACACCAAGAAGGAATGCGAATATAAGAATGATATTTATTGGGCTCATACATTATAGTAGGAAGAGCAATTGATTAAATTTTCAGGAAGTTTTGAGTAATATATCCTGAGAAAACTGTATATAAAGCAACGACCTCTGGGAGTAATAACTACACTTATCTGCCTAAGCATTGAATCAAATAGTGATTGGATGACATATTCGGGTACAGCACTTTATGAAGCTTCAACAGGATACCACAGTTCATAGACCGTAGTTACTGGTGAGTGGTGGCGGGCCACTAGCTTTTCAATGATAAAACAGACATTTTCATCGACGCAAGATCACAAGAACGCACTGGCCGGAGCAATGGTTGAGCACATTCTCTATCAAGGAGGGTCTGGACAATACAGACAATTTGCAGTCATGCATTATATATTTTAAATGTTGTGCTATGGAAGACTAGAAATTAGGGCAGAGGAGCGGGCCTTAACTCACCAGAAATTTAACAGCCGCTACTCAGAGTGCCGGGAATGAGAACAAGAAGTAATCGAGACATACCCTATACCATTACTGCAGGTGATGGACAGTGTGACGATGTCCAATCCCAGCTGGAAATGTGCATTATTCACAATGCTGTTAAATATGGATAAGGCAATCTTGATACTGTAAACATGATTGTCATTTGTCTGAAAAGTGACTTCACGCCATTCCTGCATTCAGGTTTGTCATTGATCACACATTAAAGGCACCCATGTCAGTGAAGCAGTTTTGAGGGTAATCAAAATGTTGGTAACCACATACTGGGTCACCACCTAGAGTGATGGTATGCTGTACCATTGGATACATGTCTCAGTCAACTGTTTTCATTCCCGCCACTCTGATGATGAATGTGACTTATGATGAGTTAAGGCTCATCGCTCTGCCCTATATTCAAGGCCTCCAAAGCGCAATATTTAACAATGCGCAGCTGCAAGTTGTCTGTATTGTCCAGACCTTCCTTGATGCAGAATATATTCGAATGTCGCTCTGTCGAGCGCATTCTCCTGATCTTGCACCAATGAAAATGGCTGTTTAATCATTGAAAAGCAACTGGCCCCACACCACTCACCAGTGACTACGATCGATGAATTGTGGCATTGTGTTGAAGCTTCATGAAGTGCTCTACCAATACATGTCATCCAATTACTGGTTGAGTCGATGCTGTTATTTCAGATAAGTGCTGTTATTTCTCTCAGAGGTCGCTGCTTTATGTACTGTTTTTTCAGTACATATTACTCCAAATTTCTTAAAATTTTAATCAGTTGGTCTTCCCACTATAATGTATGTGCCCGATAAATATTCTGATATTCGCATTCCTTCTTGGTGTTGCAATTTTCACAAACATGAGTGTGTGTATATGGTAAGACACCACATGACTTCCTTATACTCCCAATGAAATATAAATATTGTTTCAAAAATATTGACATTTTTTGTGTGTGACAACTGGTTCAAAATAAACAGACAGGTTCCATGAGCATTCCTGATCTCTGAACATTCCCAAACACAAGAGAAGAAAACTATTACTCCAACCACAAGTCACAATAATAATATTATACACACCACAGAGAATAAATATTGCTTGTTCAGGAATAGTGCTCAAAAGCATATTACAAAATCTCTCACTGACAAATGCACAGCTAAGAGTTTAATGGATTTCACCCGAGTGTAGATGGCCAATTTTTTTTTACTTTTTGGCAAAAATTAGTGGTGGAAAACAAAATATAACCAAAAATAAATAAATACATAAATAAAAATAATTCCATTAAAATTGAGAAAGGGCTTACTTATTCTGACAAACCTAAATTACTATTTTCCATCAAACTTGACTGCTAATTTCACCAAGTTTATTGCCAACACAAATTTTGACAGCTGGTGTTTAATTTGGCAACTTGGCAATCAAATCTGATGAAAAATTTAGTTCAGAGTGCAAAAGCTTTGAAGCTTTAACTTCAATAAGAAGAAAGTTCAGAATTTTCTGGAATAATACATTGGTTTCTAAAGCAAAACTAACTTGAAAATTCTATAAACTACTAATAACACACTCGATGAGCTCAAATTCAAATTAAGACTCCAAACTAAACAGTTGATCGTTGTTCCTTAATTAATCAAAATTCCTTTTTTATGATGTACTTAATACTGTTTACTTGACTTTTGTGGTACAAATGACGATTTCATTGAATTGTTTAAAAAATATTCATTGATTTTAAATTTTTGTTGTACAATGAATTGTTTTATTCAACTGTTTCCAGAATATTCATTAAATAAAGTACCTTTATCGACTAGAACCTACTTATGTCATTATGAACTACATTATACACACAAAAATGTCAACTTTCATAACAATATCATTACAATGCTATATCACTAGCTTCTGTTAAAAAGTCTATGACAGTAGGTCACATACAATGAATGGCCAAATTTTTGGTCTTAGGAATATAATTTTCATAAATATCTCTAAAGCAGAAAGACGAAAAAGGGAAGTGCACAACTAGATGTTATAGCAAAGTTATGTATGAATTTACAATGTTCTACATCCATTCTGTTTTGGGTTATGCGATCCCTCCTAGAGAGATAATAATAAAACTAAATTTGCAACATTCCACAATCATTCGTGTTTTAGCTATACAAGATACAAAATCCATTTTGGGAAAACAGGATTAAATATCTCTTATTTTGTTTTAGAAAGTAAAAAGCCTATATTCAAAAGTGTCTATACAGTGTATGTAGTTTTGTTATTTTGTTTTAATTGATGCAAGAAGAAAAATGTTACAATCCTGTAAGATAGAATTTTACTTTTTAACAATGTTGTTTATAAATAAAATAATATATTCCACTTATATATGTTGTCAATTAAATTATAAAAATAGTAGTAAAATAATACTTCACAGCACATCAAACTATATAAAATATCTTTATATTCCAAAATATATTTACATTCCGACGTTTCGGTTAATATTCAATCTTTAACCATCTTCAGGGAAATGATGTACAGAAACTATAAACATAAATCAAATTAAGCCATTCATGAATATTACAAACAGAATTCATAAAGAAATTAATACGTGATTACATAACTTATATTAAAAACACTATATACATTTTAAAATGAGTTAAAAACATCTAAAAAAAAATCCCAATCATGCACATTTCAAGAAAAATAAAGCTCTTTAATAAAATAGAGTCAAAGGATCACACTGCAGGGTTGCTTTTTTTAGTAGAGCTTGGTTTCTATTGTTAGTACTATAAATTAATTGGGCATTTTCAAAATCAGGTTTGATGGGATTAATTTCATAAGTACGCGAAAAAGCAGTGCAGGATCTGTTATATTTTAAATCTGCTATATGTTCTTTCATTCTATCACTAAAAGGTCTATTGGTCATTCCTATATAATAGTTAGTTTTATTATCAATTTTATAATGGGATTTCATAAACACCTGATTTTAATTTGGAAGGAGGGGGATAAAATTTCTTAGAAAGTAATGAATTTAATTTTAGGGGAGCTTTAGCAACAAGATGAACATAATTATTAATTAATTTAGAAAATCCTTCATGTAGACCAGGCCAATATTGTATTTTCTTATATTTATTATTAGAGGATTTATTAGAATAACAGCAACCCTATTAGCAATTTATTAGAAACCCTGCAGTGTGATCCTTTGGCTCTCTTATTAAAGAGCTTTATTTTTCTTGTAATGTGCATGATTGGGATTTCTTTTAGATGTTTTTAACTCATTTTAAGATGTATATAGAGTGTTTTTTATGTAAGTTATGTAATCATGTATTAATTTCTTTATGAATTGTGTTTGTAATATCCATGAATGGCTTAATTTGATTTATGTTTAAAGTTTATGTACATCATTTCCCTGAAGATAGTTAAAGATTGAATATTAACAGAAATGTCGGAATGTAAATATATTTTGGAATATAAAGATATTTTATATAGTTTGATGTGCTGTTAAGTATGATTTTACTACTATTTTTATAATGTTGTTTATTTTATGATATATATTTTTGATAAGTTTATGGTTTTAAGTTGGGATTTGTTGTGTTACTTTATCGATTCGTTTGTTTTGCGGGCTGTTAATAGATCTGGTTTCTTTACATTAGTGTATTTCATCCACTAAAAATTTTTTTAAATCCTATTGGTCATTGGTGTTTCAGTGATCTTGTATCTGTTGCTTGGCTTCTACTATGCTTAATAGATCATCTTTATTATATATACATACACACATAGCAAACTGAATCTGTTTTTTTAAACTTATACAATCTAAAATATTTAATAGGTATGTAACAAAATTCACATATAACATATCTTTCATGCATGATCTATAACATAATGTTGTAGCATTCAAGTCTTGTTGCTTGTTTTGAACTTATAAAAATATCCCAATAAAATTAATACTTTGTATAACATTAAAACGAGCATCATTACAAAATGCACATTTTCAAAATGTCAAAACATTAAATCACTTATTTTGTGACATTATATTATATTTTACATTTTATACTCTGTAATTTTATTTTTTGTTTTTTTAAGAGAAACCAAATGGATAAATTAATCAGCCAATTATATCAAAGTAATTTAGAATAGCGCTCTTATTTTTTTTTAACATACCAATATAAAAAAATAAATGTAGTCTTACTTGAAGATTTAAGATGATCGAGGTTATATCTGTTGAGATTGCTGATACTATTATTATTATTTTCTTTATTTTTTGATATATCGCGACTTAAAACAGCAGAGTAAGACGATGGGCTTTTAGAAAACGATGATTCCTGAGACATTGAAGACTGTGAATTTTCTAAAGGAGATTTAGACCAGAATAAATTATGATGTCCTTGATGGATGGCAAAGTTTTGTGTTCTTTCTACGATTTCATTTAAAGCATCATCTAAAAAAATTAACATAACTAAAATAAACATTTGTTATTAATACAACAGAAACAATACACTAAAAATAAAAAGCTCTGTATAATTTTACAATTAATATCATAAAACAAATTATTGAAAAAATTGAATAATGGTTAACTGTAGTATTTTGAAGATATTCCCCTATCTGGCTATTTTTCTAAACTTTAAATGCTCATAATAACATAGGGGGGAATGAAGATTTAACAACAAAAATTAAAAATTAAAGATTTAGTTCTATAATCAAAATTTATTAGATTGAAAAATATAAAAACTATAGCAAATTTTAGATTATATAAGCTTATAAAATATACACAATTTCTTAATTATTGATTAAAATATGAAACACTGTAATTATTAGTTTTAAAGCATCAAAAATGCTTAAAAATAAATAAATGGTAGATCATAAATCAATTTCTGAAGCAAAAATATTTGAATTATACAAGACATTCAACTTGGATATTCAACTAAATTTCAAAAGACAAAAATAAAATATAATAAAACAATTGTGCTGTTTATGGTCAAAAAATTCTTGGCTAAATCACTGTGCTAGGCAACTCCATATTTACATAACACAAAAAGTTGTTTCCTTTAGGCTTAGTTTTACATGTAAAATCTTTAAATGCTTTGATAAATTAGAAAAAAAAATCTGTTCATAAATTTGAATTTTTTAAAATTAGATGATTTTAAATATTTAATATGTTGAAAACAATGAAAAAACAGATAGGTTGTATCAAGTATTTTATGTTAATACTATTCTCAACCAATTACATAAATTAAAAAATGTAATTTTAAAATGAAATGATATAAACACAAATTTAAGTTTTAAATGCACTTAAAAGTCCTCCCCCCCCCCAAAAAAAAAGGAAAAAATAAATGGGGGAGACTGGGATAATTTGCATAGATTTTGGTATTTGATTCTCTCCCCTCTTTTGTACAATAATTAAAGAAATTCCGGTGAATGTGAAAGAAAGCTTAACTCTTTGGCTGCAAAATCATGTATGACCCATCAATTAAGTGTGTGTTTAAAAAACCCCAAAAGACTTTTCTTAAAAGCTTGATACTGTGCCAACTAACCTTAGGTGAATGGTTGGTTGATTTACCCATAGGGGTGAGTTGGTATAATGTGATATAGATAGGAATACTTTGGCAGAATATAGCAATTTTCATGGAAAAATATTTTATTTCTCATCAAAAAATTTTTGTAATATCGGACCAAAAATTTCTGCTTAAATGTATGAACAAATAATGAATTCTTCAAGAAAAATAAGTTCTGCTTATTACTATGACTTAATATGGAGGGTAGCCCTTAGCAGGACACAGAGTTAGGCACATCAACCAGAGGTCTATTGTACCTAATGCTTATTACCACACCAATCTGGATTATTCAAAAAGAATTAGCTCAATGTTCAAAAACAATCACGAATGCAGAAGTTATGAGCTCATTCATTTGAACAGGTGGGGTCAATTTTTGCACAATTTACTTAATTTAATACAATTAAATCACCTTTCCCTGGCCATCTCAATTTTCTCCTATTAAACTATGTTGGACATGCAAATATCATTGTCATTGGTCTCGTCAATCTTTCCAAGGTGCTGGTGAGTTTGATATTTTATTTAAACAAAGTCATTTATTTTGAATTTAGGGTGATCTAGAGGCCTTTAATACTATGGGAGATTTAATGATAGTCTTATTCAATGTGACATATTGGCATCTTTTTGAGGTTCACTAAGGTTCATGTGAGCTGTTGAAGGAAAACCCTCACCGCCATCTTGGTAGGAGGCTGAAGGTGAAAGCTTTTCACTATGGAAAAATTCTTCAACTTTTGAAAGTATCATTAATGAAGATCAAACTATGTTATAGCTATTCTACAGCTATGCCAAATGGCCCCCATACCTAACTATGCCAATAAATTCCACAGGGATATCCAAACATAAGATGGGCACCACAAAATCCCAAACATCATTTTAAAAAAAGATTATGACAGATGAATGCAACCACAGTTAACCACTCTTTCAAAAATTGCCATAAGCAGTATCTCAATTTGATCTACAAATTCACCAAAACAAAAATAATTGTGATGAAGAAATTAGCTCATGACTCAGAAAAATAATGAGACAGATTTTTCTTTGTGACACTTCTAAGTAGACTGAAGTTACAGTGGATGATACATATATACATATTACTTTGCTCATTCATCTTTCTGCAATTTGCAAAAAAAAAAAAAAAAATTCAACTTTAAGCATTCTCTAAAGATATTTTTTGCTGTTAGCAGAGTACTTCAGATTTTTAAGTTTATTATTAATGAACTAAACGAAATTCATAAAATCGCATCAAAAGCAGATTATAATATGAAACGTATAAATAAAATTTATATTAAAAAAAAAAAGGATAAAAAATTTAAATAAAATTAACAACGCTCAGAAAATTAGAAAAAAAAATACATAACAGCGATTCCCTACAGTAAAGGCACCTCAATTAAAATAAAAAATGAAGCTGCAAATTTCAATATAAACAAACCTATAAAACCCAATGATAATATCTTTCAACGAATATGTAATGATAAAGACCCCACAGATTCCTTACAGACTGCAGGTATTTACGAGATCAAATATGAAAACAAAAATAAAGAGTTAGGATTCTATATTGGAATGACAAAAAGAAAAATCAATAATAGAGTAAAAGAACATAAAAATGATATAAAACACTGAAAAATAATGACGACCTTAACTAAAACTAATCGAGATTCAAATATTGATTTCCAGAATTTTAAAAAATTAGCTAACTTCAATATTTATAGCAGTTTAATTTTAACTTCAATATATATATGCAGCTTTACGGGAAAATACAGAAATCGTGATCAATGACAGTGCATGTAACGAGAGACAAACCAATCAACTTATTGACAGGAGACGACATTCCATGTTGAGAGGTGAATAGAAGAACAGCAGAAACACACAGGATAACAGCTCCCTGAAGATGGCCAGACGCCCAGTTAAATGAGCCCATGGAGTAGAACAAAGTAGGTTCTTTTTATTATTTTGGTTTAGTGTTTCCTCCAGAATTATTGTCAACTTATTAATTTTAATGTTACAAAATTGTATATTTTTGTGACAGATTTATAAATTTTAATTATACATTATCACCTTTTAAATTTATTATTATTATTTTTTTAATGTCCTCAGATTAAAAAAAAAAAAAAAGCTTTACTAGTCACTATATTTAAAGAAATAAAAAAAAAAAAATAATTAATCACTATATTTTAAATCAACTTTATAAATAAGAAAGAAAAAAAACCCTTTAAAATTGCTTAAAACCTCGTTTCATGTGTCCACTGTCTTTGACAGAGCCTATCAAAACGCTAAATCTGTTCTGGGTCCCCAATGCTTACATTTGCACCTTAACTTCACATTTTAATTTCAGAGCTAACCAGATGATAAGTGGTGCTACTATTATTCAAGAACTATGTTTTTTGGACAACATTTCTCAGATAGATCTTTACTCTATGACAACAGATGACATGCAGCATCAGACAATCTCCTCAGCTGCAAAACTTAAAAGAAAAAAAAAAAAAAAAGACTAATAAAAAATTTGAAAATTATGCTTTGAGGTACAGGAGAAGTCAAAATGGACCTCCATGCAAAGTTCTGTAGCTTTGCAATCAGCCATTTGCCTACAAAGCAATGGACATACACACAATTTCATTTATTATATGTATATATATAAGGTAACTTTTGAAACTTGAAATGCAATCTAACATTTTAAATATAATTTATAATTAATGCATTTTTAATAAAAAAAAAAACAATATCTAAAAACACGAGAAGAAAAACGGCATGGTAACGTCCCTTATAATTTTAATGGTTGAGGTTTTTTTTTTTTTAACAGAATAATTGGCTCTTTTAGTGAAAATTTTACTATTTTAATAAAGTTAAACATAATTTATACGTCTCATTAATACATTAAAACCAATGTAACATTTAAAATGAGATAAAAAAAAAAAAAAAAATACAAACATTTTTAAAACTTTAAAAATACATTTTAATTAAAAACATTAAAACACAAGACAGGCGTTTTGGCTAGAACACTAGCCCTCCTCAGTGTCAAACATACAAGCACAAACAACACTTACAAAAATTCATAAAACATCATAGCAAGATTAAATATTCAGGAGGAATAGCTTTAGCCACGTTTAGGGCAGAATGTTGCATTTTGGTAAAAGCGCCCTCTAGAAAAATATGGGATTCATAGATATTTACATTAGAAGCTAAAAGTTTAAAGTTTTCAAAATCTGGAATATGATCACTATTGAGAGAATGGATTATGAGTTTTGATCTTAAATCTCCTGTTTTATATGAGCGTTTATGTTCCTTTAATCTAATTTCACCTGTTCTGCCAGTTTCACCGATATATGTAGAATCACAATTTTTACAAGGAATACTATAGATTACACCTAGACGTTTAAGAGGGGGCACAGCGGGTTTAAAGTTTGAGAGAAAGTTACTAATACGGAGTTGAGGTTTAAAGCTAGTAGAGATATTAACTGTTCTAAGTAATTTAGAGATATTTTCAGAAATACCTTTATAATAAGGGATAGTCGTACGATAAGTGGAATTTTTAACTTTAGGATAAACTGACTTATATGAAAAATAGAGCTCTTCTTAATAAATTCTTTTAATAAAACGAGGGGGGGGGGGTAACCATTTTTTTTTCCTTCTGATTTAAAAAATAATGGTTACCCCCCTCGTTTCAACATAATTTTGAAAATAAATCTAAAGAATTCTTTTCTCCTCTTCCTTATACTATATGATCATCTCTAGCCAATTAGGGCCAATCAAGATCACATGACCCTCTTTCTCCTGAGCAGAAAAAGAAATTTCATTTCAGTTTTTTAGAGGAATATTTTTAAGTAGCAGCCAATAAATAGATGACTTAGTTTTTGTTTGATTTTAGAAAGGTTAATCTTTGTGTGATGCAGTGTAAACCCCTGAATTCATTAAAGAGCTACGAAGCCAATGACTGAATTATTTCCAATGTCTGCTATTATTATTATTTAACTACATGTGCATTTAAATAGCTATTGCAACACTTAACCCTTTAACTGACTGAGTATAATTGTCATAATGAAATGACAATTTTTCACATATTATCAAGTGTACTTGAGAAGTTGGATTTACAATAAAATAAATTTTATTTGTTAACAAGTAAAAATTTATATTTTCTAAAATGGTCAACAGGAAATGCTTGATTTCTTGACAAAATTAGTTAATTTTACAGCATAAAAATTTTACTCTTTTCATTGAGTATGCTCCTTTTTTGTTGAATAATTAAGTAGGCAGAAAAGTTTTTCAAAATAAAATTAAACAGTTAAATGGTTAATGATAAAATGCAAAATATATATCATATTATTAGATTAAATAGTAACTGACTTCATAACACCAAAATGTAACAAAATAAATAAAATTTCTGTTCTGTTATAAAATCATTTTTCAAATTATAGTAAATTTCTGAATGACAAACATATGATTCATTGTTTTATTCCGAATAACATTTGCCAAAAACTTCTACATAAACAGAATTAATCGAATTCAAAGTAACCAATGACCAATTATTTTACTCCTGAATTGAATTAGCAAAATGTGTTCAATGTTATATAGATGCAAGGTGATGTCCCAAATATGTAGTTTACTGTCAGGCCAAAAATTTCTATTTGTAACTGGTGACAAAATTTTCTTCTGCCAATGCATGTTTTTATGGCTACTAAGGCTTCTCCAATATTTTACTTCAAAATGACTTTTGGATCTGCGGCTGTCTGAAATTTAAAGTTTACATATTCAATCCACAAGGATTATCTTATATGGAATTTGCCATTACATATTAGGACCAGAAGATTTTTCTTAGAGTGATATGTGCTCGAATGCTAAAGATAATCAACCATGAAACATGTAGAAAATTTTTAAAACATAATAAATAATAAACATAATTTTAAAACATGATTACTGCTTTAACACTAGCATTACAGTATTTTCTGTATACCAGCAACTATGAACAGCGGTCATGAAAAACCAAACTTTTTGCTCATATTATGGAAAGTTAATGATTATAATTATGCAGTTTGTTTGTTTAATAAGCAAACAAAATTAAAAAATGATATTTCATGTTAAACTAAGAAAGCATAAGGTAATAAGTAAATAAACATATGTACACAATGGACCATTCAATATCATTTATTGCTAAAATTAAAAAAAAATCTTTATAAATGTTTTTATACTTGTATTAATTTAATAATTTACTTCATAAAAATATTTATTATGACAAATTTATTACATCATTGAGTTTGACATTGTACACACACTATAAATTTCTGAATTTTACCAGTGCATTTTCCTTAAATATATCTTCTACAGTCTACTTCTTTTAAAAAAAAGTCCTGTCAAAATTATAGATAGTGAACTAAATTTGTTGCATACAACTAAATTTGATTTCCGGTGTTAAAGTAATATGTGGCTCCAAATGAATTTTCAGGAGCCACAGAACACGTTCTTCTGGTGCTGAAAGTCACAAATTATGTAAAATGACCAAGGAAAAGTTTTACTTTCGTCAAAATGCAGGAAAAAAAACTTTCCATGTATTTTTGCTGATTTGCCTAAAAGAAAAATGATTTATGACAGTTACACTCATAAAAAAGCATTTTTATAATTAAACTAGCTTTACCCGTCTAGCTGTGCAGCCCCATTTAAAAACATCAAATAGAGGAGAAACTCTGTTTGCCTTCAATAGTGGTTTTTATTATCTAACAAGGAGAGGTCATGACATGGAAAATTCAGATCAGGACGAAATTGCACAAGATTGTAATATACTATGAAGGTAACAACATTAAAGCAGTAGGACCCACTATTCACAGAATTTTGAGAAAAAAGCATTTAAAGATTATAATCTTTAAATATAAGTTATTTCGCAAATGAGTCAGCACCCCAGTGGTGTGAGCTTAAAGCACTAATCTTCCACCCAGAAATCCTGGGTTCGAGGCTACCCACAGGACTTTTTTTTTCTTTCTCTTTAATTTTTTATGTAATCTAAACTTTTTATTTATTTTATAATTTAATTCAAAATTTGAAAATTTTAATAAAAGATCATTTAATTTTCTTGAATATAAAATAAATAATTTTTTCTATTTTTAATATTTTAACTTAAAAATACAATAAATTTCTGTAACTTAAAAAATAAATTTTAGTTTTACAAAACATTAAATAACAAATATAAAGAAAAACAGACGAAAATTTAAATAATTAAAAACTAAGCAAGCTGTAAAACAAAATGTATAATAATTAGCAGGTGCACTTAAGGCTTGGTTTGAGTTTCCTGATTTGGTTTTAATGTGTATAAATAACGTAAACGCTTTTAGCTTGTTAATAATAGAGAGCAGGTAGAATTTTATCTCGTGCACAGAAGGATTTAAAAAAAAAAAAAGCAAATCATTGTCGAAGAAGAAAGTATGTTGATTAACATTTAAAATCTACATTTAAGGATAACATTTCTTTGCCTGTAATAATTTAAGAGCTTCGTAATCCTATACTTTAATTTTTCAAGAAGCTGTATTGATTGGAGAAGTAAATATTTAATTTTGATAGTAATTACATATACAATTAAAATCATCATTTCTCGTAATTTAAAAACAAAATTTAGTTAAAATCATCATTTCTCATAATTTAAAAACAAAATTTAGTATTGTTTGAAATGTACCTAAAATAAAATAAAATATTTAGATAAATAATTAAAAACAGTTTCTTTAGTTTTACCTTATTTTATAGTTAAAAAAAAAAAACTAAAATTTATTTTTTAAGTTATAGAAATTTATTGTATTTTTAAGTTTTAAATATTAAAAATAGAAAAATTTATTTATTTTATATTCAAGAAAATTAAATCTTTTATTAAAATTTTCATATTTTGAATTGAATTATAAAATAAAGCAAAAATAAATAAAAAGTTTAGATTACATAAAAAATTACAGAAGAAGAAAAAAAAAGGCTGACTAAAACCCAGGTCATCTGGGTGGAAAAGACTAGTGCTTTAAGCTCACGCCACTGAGGCGCTGACTCGCTTGCGAAATAACTTGTATTTAAAGATTACTGAAACTTTAAACTCTTTTTTCTCGAAATTCCATGGATAGTGGGTCCTACTGCTTTAATATGTTGTTACCTTCATAGTATACTACAATCCCGCGCAATTTCGTCCTGATCTGAATTTTCCATGTCGTGACCTCTCCTTTAAGTTCACCATTCTTTCGCTTTTCCCTGAGCATTGCAACTTTTGGAGGACTTCTTTGTTCGCTTAAAATTGTTCAATTTGCGTGTAAACATATCCAAGTGCTAATTTTACTCACCTTTTTTAAAGTAACGTAACTCTAAATCCGAAAATGCCACTTTGTTACTTCTCTTCTAACTTCAAAACTTCAACTACTACTGGCAAGCAGTCGTAACTTTTACAATCTTCCTCATTCAATTCTATTTTTGAGAGTGCAACACTTTTCTGGTTATTACATTCTCTTTTCAACTCTAAATCTTTCAACTTTTCAAACTCAAATCAAACTTTTTAACTCTAAATAGTCAAAAATAACTCAGTTATAGCACTTGGACATGCAACATCAGAAATCATTCATTTTTTTACGTTTTTGCATCACGCTTAACAGCAATGCAATTAACTGTTTCTTTAACTACCATCAACTTCTTTTGACAGCTTCAGTTTCTTTTAAAAGGGGGTGTGTGCTACACATCTTTGCCCTGCTTTGTTAGTTGCATCTCATATACGCCTTCTCTCTTAAAATTTCATGAAACATTTGACCTAAGGCTTTAATGGGTAAATGCTTTGTTATTATTGACACTATTAAATTAATTTTGCATGTTTAATTTTAGTCATAATTGTTCCATTTTATTTTATGGAAATTAATATTAAAGAATCAATTTATAAGTTAGCATTATGTTATACAGATTCAAGTTGAATCTTAAACATAAAAAATATGTCATCTAAAAGTTTTTATCTTTCCCTACTGATTTCTGGCTCTGGCATACGAGTACAGTTATTTTCAGTCTCATTTTATTTATTTTGACTTATTCATGTTTAGAAGTTAACTATGAGAGTATCATATAACTTTAGTACTCGCATATGAAGGGTCAGAAATTTTGAAATGATCATTGGGAAATAAATTTTTACTGTTAAACTGCAATTGCACTTTTTGTATCAAAATAGATTCACTAGTGAAAAAGAAAACAACAGTTTTCAAAGCAATGACAGTGAAATTTTGAAAGTAAAAAAAAGGAAGGCTTCAAGAGACATTTGTGTATGGTAAGTAAGGCTAAATATTTATTAATTAATAAAAGGACACTAATAACTTTAAATACCTTATTTAATTTCATCCTTTCGAAACGTGCGGATATATTTCGAGTGCTTCGCAGTCCTCTTCAGCACAACTTAGCGACACGGATTCCCTCACTAGCTTGTCATCATTCTTCCTTCTTTTGCCGATTTCTTTCACCTTACTTCTTTACAGCTAGTACATGTTGCCACTCATTGGGTATGATGTGGTGTTCTCGGTCATTTACTGAAGAGTTATTTATAGAATTTCAATAGCCTCACATTTAAGTGCAGATTGATGGCAATTGTATTGGGCTATTTTTTGAATGTTAAGGATGTTAAGATTATTCGGATTATCTTTGCGAGTGGTTGAGAGTGCGGTAGTAGATTTATTATACTTTAAGTCTGATAAGTGCTCTTTTTTGCGATCAATTTGCACTTAAACGTGAAGCCATTGAAATTCTAACAACTAACTCTTCAGTAAATGACCGAAAACACAGCATTATACCCAATATGAGTGGAAACATCTGCTAGCTGTAAAGAAGAGAGTTGAAGGAAATTGGCAAAAGAAGGAAGAATGATGACAAGCCAGTGAGGGAATCAGTGTCGCTAAGTTGCGCTGAAGAGGACGTGAAGCAGTCAAAATATATCTGCATGTCTCAAAAGGATGAAATTTAATAAGGTATTTAAAGTAAAATGTAAGGCTTCAAGAAACATATGTATGTACGTAATTATTTTTTAAAGGAGAAAAAATAGAAAATATCTGAAATATTTAATGCATATTATATGCGAAAAATTATTTCCTGATAGACAAGACTGTCATGAGTCTAAATCATAGTTACTTGGTTTAAATCTTTACCTTTCTGGCTGCATGTTTTCAGAGTGCAGGGTTCGCGCTAGAGCGCGGGATCGCGAGAATCGCGCAATATTAAAAAAAATCCCACTTAAAAAAATTTCATATGCGCGCTTTTTCCGCACTTATTTTTCCGCGATTTTTTTTTTTTTTTTAATCTAATTTATTGAACTCCACGAATTTATATTTTCCGTTTTTAAAAAAATCGCGGATATCGTTCGTTAAAAAATAAATAAATAAATAAAAATGGAACAATCGGCGATCAAATGTTCTACAAAAGCTTCTGATTCCTAATCTTTCTCCATCCACAACATAAATGTCAATATTCATTTCAAACTTGCTTTATGAGATTCTAGAACATGTAAAGAAATACAATTGTTAAATATTTCTTGCTCAAGTAATTATTTTTTGCCCACCTCCTCCTTTATTTATCTCCATCTAGCGATCAGCAATCAAATGTTCTTCAGAAGTCTTGTTTCCCAATCTTTACCCATCTGCAGCATAAATTATATTTATAATATTCATTTTAAACTTGCTTTATTAGGTTCTAGAAATAGAATTGAAAGAGTTTAATATTTCTTACTCTGTAATTATTTTTTTAATCTCTCTCCCCCCCCCCCTCTTTCCCCATCTCCAGAATCCGGATTGTGATCGATGATCAATTCTAGAAACAATAAAAAGCAATAGAAGTGCTCAATATTTCTGACATATGTAATTATTTTTAGACCTTTTGTGCTGAACTTAATGAATCTATTTATTTTTTCTCAATTAAATTAAATCTTTATGGAGTGTCATATCTATACCAAATTTGTAAACATGGGGGAAGCGAAGAATAGATTTTTCAGTTAAGAAAATTTTTTTCCAATCAATTTAAGAAAATTAATACTCAGTTGGTTATATGCACGTTTGAAACTAATAATTAGCTACTGCTACTTTTATATGAATGATTAATGTATATACATAAAAATCATATTCTATATTTGTTTGAAAAATTTGTTTTTCTCTTGGTGTGAAATTTTAATAAGATTTTATGTGGATATAAAAGTTATTGCAGGTATATTGAAGAATTTTTTTTACGCAAATGAAAAAATCCTGAAAATGCTTAATGTAGATAAAAACTATGTATATAAATGTTTATGTCATCAGTTTATTGAAAGTGACGTTATCAATATTCAACTAATCATCCAACCAATTATATTAGCGAAAAAATTTCAGCTAATTTCTAATTTCAGCAATCACATGTCTGTAATTTGCATATTTCTTGAAAATACCTTTTTTCTGTAAAATGTAATTATTGATTTAAATTTCATAAATCTCACTTAAATTTTGAAAATCCCACTTAATTTTTTTGTTAGAGTGGGAGAATCCCACTCATTTTTTTTCCTTAGTGCAAACCCTGAGAGTGAGTCCGAGTAGCCCAGTTTGCAGAATGTCGAGCTCGCAATTGGAACGATAGTCAAGTGATAGTAGAGTGCACAATAGACAGTTCACTCAACATACCTGAGGAAAGCTGCAGTATACAGCTGAAAGCACTGGCATAGGTGATTTTTAAAAATGGTTTTAACAGTTTTAATGTAAATTTTAAATAATCACTTTTTAAAATATGATTTTAAAATTCCTCTGTTGTTTAAATAATAAAAAATAAACAGCATGTAGTGGCTATCACAAAACTTTATATTTCCCTATACAAATTCACAAAGTACAAATTATTTTCCATGATGAATGAACTGATTTCCATCAAAGCAAAATATAACATTAAATGTCAAAAGAGTAAATTTTGTGCCCTATTAGATTACATCTTTTTTTTTATAATGAAAAGGGTGTAGGGTCCAATTAAACTTAAATGCGCCTCCGACCACACCTAGGAGTAAATTCTAGACCATCACCAATTGCCCACTGCATACAGAGCTGCCAACTTCATGACTAAAAATTTATATATATTACTTGAGGCAGGCTGCATTTGTTTCTTTTATGATGTATTATTTATAGTGTCTGAAGGCTATTATAAATTCTATTCTAGTATAATTCTCACTCATACATTTCTTATGTTACATTTTTAGCTACTGATATTACGTATCTTGCGTAAGATCTATGTTTGGTGATATAGTATGTATTTAAAATTTTAAAACAATTTAAAAAAGGTAAAATACATTAAAACTTTAAAAACATTAAAACCCGTTTAAAAGATTACCTCGCTAGCGCTTTCGGCTGCACCATGCAGCCTTCTTCTGGCGTTTTCGCTCCCGTGAACTATCGTACACTCGGCCATGTATTCTTCTCTCTCTAAAATACTGCGCCATCTCGTGTCGATTTCTGATTGGTCGGTGTTGCATGAACCCTCATTAGCTAAAATTTCGACTGTTTCCCGTTTTGTGGCATAGAAATAACTATTGTAGTTTGCTAGTTTTTTGTAATTTTTAAAATCTATTTCTATTTTTTCTGTTTGGTTTATTTTAGTTACAGCTGTGGTTGTATGGTTATATTTTATATCATTTTGGTGTTCTTTGATTCGCGTTTTTATTTTTCGCTTTGTCATTCCAATGTAGCAACCGGTTTTTTGGTCATCTTTGTTAAAGTTAATTTTAGATATACCTGCAGTTTCAGAGAATAATTATTTCTATGCCACAAAACGGGAAACAGTCGAAATTTTAGCTAATGAGGGTTCATGCAACACCAACCAATCAGAAATCGACACGAGATGGCGCAGTATTTTAGAGAGAGAAGAAGAGAGAAGAATACATGGCCGAGTGTACGATAGTTCACGGGAGCGAAAACGCCAGAAGAAGGCTGCGTGATGCAGCCGAAAGTGCTAGCGAGGTAATCTTTTAAACAGGTTTTAATGTTTTTAAAGTTTTAATGTATTTTACCTTTTTTAAATTGTTTTAAATAGTTTTAGCCTTACCCGGCTTTTAAAGTTTTTGATGTGAACGTTCACGTTTTGGATTTCGGTTAGCATGAAACCCTCGCTTTTCGACAATAAATACTTACGCCGTAATGGCTTTTTCAAATATAATTCACAAAAAATTTTTGATCTAGCTAATAACATCACGTTTAAAAAATGGTTAATATAATAGATAAAAATGAAACCTTTAAAATATGGAATAAACTAAATAAAAGGCTAACTAAAGTTAACAGACATATAATTTTTCTTCAAGATTGCAAATATTTTAAAATTATACCTAAATTTTTGAAAATTAGAAATAAAACTCTTAGATATGAATATAAAAACAAAGTTTATAAATTTGAAAGACAAATCCTTAATAAAGCTATTAAAAATAAAAAAGCAACCTACTACAAACTAAAAAACCAAATAGAAGTAATAGAAAAACAAATGAAAGAACTTTGTAAACCAAGAAGAATTTAACAACTTAAAAGCAAAAATTGAAATTTATAGTAATCAAATAAACGAAACTTATACCAAAAATCAAAACAAAAAACTTAAATCATGGCTTAAAAATAAAAATAAATCACAAGAAAACTGTAGAAAACCAATAGAAATCCCATACTTAAATTTCTCAAATGTAAAACTTGCCACACACCAGGATCAATTACTAAAACTAGGACATAAATACATTTTAGATGAACCAATAGATATAAAAGATACCATAGCAAAAATAGAATCCACTTTACAATACATCCCTAAAAACCATCAAAATAATATACGAAATATCGCGCAAAACAACATTATTGAAAAAATTAAACCCAATAGTACCGACTGTGAAGATAGAAAAGCCCTAAAAGCACTTAAAGAAAACAATAACATCACGTGTGTACTCACAGATAAAACCAATAAAATAGCCATCTTTAATCGTACTGAATATAATGAAAAAATGGAAAATGCAATTAATGACATAGGAGTTACCCCCATTGAAAAAGATCCCAATAAAAAACTTATAGAAAAAATAAATAAAATTATAAAAGAAGGAAAATGGCCAAACAATAATAAACCAAAAATAACTAACTTTGCACCCAACACAGCCAGAATGTTTGGAAAATTCAAAGGCCATAAAAACCCAGCTAAATTCAGACCCATAGTGAATAAAAGAGAAAGCCCATCATACGAACTTGAAAATTACATGAAAAACATATATAACGAAATACTCCCCCCTTCAAACACCAATTTAAACTCAACTGAAGATTTTATAAAAAAAACTGAAAGACTTAAAAATAGAACCTAATGATATTATAGTTAGCTTCGATGTAATAAACCTATACCCGTCAATTAATATAAAAGAAATTAATGAAATTATAAATGAAAAAATAAAACAAAAATATAAAGATAAAGACATAAGCCAAACATTAATTGCAGCTAATAACCTAATTTTAAATGAAAACTATTTCAGATTCAACAATAAATTTTATAAACAGAATCAAGGCGTCCCAATGGGATCGCCTATCTCAGGCATAGTAGCAGACTTTAAACTAAGATTACTTGAAAACGAAAATATACTAACGAATTTCAAAGAAATAAAATATTGGTTCAGGTATGTAGACGACACATTTGCAGTAATAAACAGTAACTACTCCTCCCCAGAAAGCACACTAGAAAAATTAAATAAAATTGACCCAAACATCAAATTCCCACTTGAAATAGAAAATAACCTCATTAACTTCCTAGATGTCACAATAATAAAAACTCAAAACTTAAACTTCGAAACTACCGTATACCGGAAACAAAGTAATAGCAACGAAATTATAAATACAAAATGCAAGACTCCATATAAATACAAAATAGCAGCAATACAATATTATATAAACCGCGCAATAAACATATGCTCAAATGAAAATTTACTTAAACAGGAACTCCAAAAAATCACTGAAATAGCTCAAAACGCAGGTTATAAGAAAAACTTAGTAAACAAACTTTATAGAAATAGAATAAAAAAACTTAATAACATAGACAATGCACAGAAACCAAAACAAAAATACATCCCCCCAATTCCATACAATAAAGGTACATCTAATAAAATTAAAAACGAAGCCGTTAAATTAAATATTAATATACCAATAAAACCAAACCAAAATATTTTCCAAAGAATTAGGAACGACAAAGATAAAATAGACTTCTCTGAAACTGCAGGTATATATAAAATAAACTTTAACAAAGATGACCAAAAAACCGGTTGCTACATTGGAATGACAAAGCGAAAAATAAAAACGCGAATCAAAGAACACCAAAATGATATAAAATATAACCATACAACCACAGCTTTAACTAAAATAAACCAAACAGAAAAAATAGAAATAGATTTTAAAAATTACAAAAAACTAGCAAACTACAATAATTATTTCTATGCCACAAAACGGGAAACAGTCGAAATTTTAGTTAATGAGGGTTCATGCAACACCGACCAATCAGAAATCGACACGAGATGGCGCAGTATTTTAGAGAGAGAAGAAGAGAGAAGAATACATGACTGAGTGTACGATAGTTCACGGGAGCGAAAACGCCAGAAGAAGGCTGCGTGATGCAGCCGAAAGCGCTAGCGAGGTAATCTTTTAAACGGGTTTTAATGTTTTTAAACTTATTAAGGAAAAAGAAATAGATTCAACAAGTTCAGTATTAAAGTACAAAAATAAGTAGATATTTGAGAAATATTGAGCATTTTTATCACTTTATTGGTTCTAGAATCTAATAAAACAATTTTATTCTGAGCAATGATTCTTTTGTTGTAGACTAAGAAAGCTTAGCTTGAGCATGCGAAGAAGGGAGGGGGAATACATGACTGAGTTATGGGAGGAATACAATGATTTTAAGTCTAATAAAGCAAGTTTAAAATGAATACTGATATTTATTTTGCGATGGAAGAAAGATTGGGTAGCAAATGGCTTCCGCAGAGCAATTAATTGCTAGTTGGAAATAAAAGAGGGGGGGGGGGTAAAAAATAATGACATTAGCCAGTAGTATTGAATAATTATATTTCTTTATACATTCTAGAATCTCACATAGTAATTTTAAAATGAATATTAACATTTATGTTGTGGATGGAACAAGATTGGAAATCAGGCTTCTGTGAAGCATTTAATTCCCAATAGTTTATTATTATTTTTTTTTGTAACGAACAATATTCACAAATTTTTAAAAAACGGAAGAAATCAATTTAATATTGGAAGCCAGCAGATAACTTAAAAATTGGAAAACTTCTGCCAAAAACAGAAAAGTTGGCAGCTATGAATAAAAGTGAAAATGACAAAGAAATGCCAAGTTTGAAAAATTGGAGTTTTCCCGATAATATTTGGATTAACGGAGCACACTGATAAAAATCGGAGAAACTGATTAAATCTGAGTACTTGGCAGCTATGTGCATAGCTCTAGTGAGATGATAAACCCATTCAAACACAACCTTCTTTTTCTTTTTGCCTATAAAGTAGATGTTTCATCAATGGTTCATATAATCCACCATCTAATAAGAAAAATATTATTTCAGATTGGCTACAACTTTTTTTGTATGCTCAAATGATCTCACTTTTATGTTCACAAAACAGTTCTTTGTTTAAACGTGTAATATATATATATATATATTTATTTATTTATTTTAATTAGTATAAATTTATTAATAAATTCTGTTTCCTTAGATATGTGGAAATATTTTAAAAAATAATTTAATGTAATTTTAAAAAAAAAAAAAAAAAAAAAAAAAAGGTGAGTAAAAGTGTTTAACGACTTCTATCTAGTAAACTTAAAATTTTGATTTTCTGATCAAGATAAAAAGGTTGAAAAAAGAAAATGATAAAGAAAACACACAAAAGGTACATAAAAATTTTAATGCACTTTTCACTTCCATATTCAAAACAATCCTTTAAACTTAGTCTTCTATACATCTGCCACAATACGTAAGTATTTTTTTTTTTTTAACTTGAAACCCATACTAAAATAAAATAAAATATAAACTAAAGAAACCAAAATGTACCTATAAATAAAATTTAATTACAAAAAAATATAAGGAAAATAATAAAATAAAAACAATTTTTTTCAGTACAAACCATTATCATTTGTGACATTATCCCAAGCTGGAGGTGTAGAATCTCTATTTTCATCATTATCATATGTTTTAAGAGAAGGCAGTCCGTGAGATTTAGTCAAATTCTGTAATTTTAAATTCTGTGATTTTCGACCATAAGTTTCTGAATTTCTCCAAGGGCAATAAATGGTTTCTATTTTTCAAGGAAAATTTTAAATAGGTTTCAAACCAAATCAAAATAAAAGTAAGGTCAAGCAATTAAAAAAGTAATTTATGGTAATTGAAACAACACAATAATATAAATAACTTATAATACATCTTACCATTAGATGTCAAAGAAGTGCTTAAGTCACGAGATGGTGAATCTTCATTACATGATCTATCAAGAGCATCTAATTTATGTTCATTTATCACAGGTTTAGGTTTATAAGGAAGCTCCAGAGTGCTAAATATCATACAATAATAATATAGTTGAATCACTCATAATATATTAACATACCCAACATATTAAAAAATATAGATTTTTTTTAATACCTTGGTCTGAGTATATCACCACAAAATACTTTATTAGGATCAACTTTAATTTTTTTATGTCCTTTACTTTTTGTCTTTAGTTCAAAACCTTCAGCATCTGTAATATCTGATGATTGTGTTGATGTTCTAGAACCAGCTTCAGACCTCTCCTCTCGAGATTTGTTTTTTGAAAAACGTTGTTTTGAAGTTTTCGATGTTACACAAACATCTGGTAAACTATTGCTAATCTATAATGTCAATTTAAGCAATATTAGTTTAAAAATAATAAATAAAAACAAAGTACTAACTATAATTAATTAAAATATATAAAAACCTTTGACTGACTTCCTGTTCGTCATTAAATTTTTCGGCTGGGTACCCAGCTCTCTTCAGATGACTTCCTCTGTGGAGGACTTCAGCTTGATTAAAGTGCAGGATCTCCTTTCACCATAAGGTGGCACCCTCACACGATCGGGGGCCACTACGCCACTGTCGTTACATGCCTCTCTATTGGTTGTAAAACTTCTATTGACTCTTGGAACATTGCAAAGTGGTAATCTTCATAATTAGCAATTTTACTGGCTTTATCAAAATCAATTTTAATATCTTGTTTACTAAACGTCTTGGCTAAGGCTGTGTTAAATTTTCCTGTTTTTATATTGTTTATGTGTTCATTGATTCTTGTTTTAATTTTCCTTTTGGTAACTTCAATATAAGATTCTCTTGGTTTGTAAAGGGAATTTTATAAATCTCTGCCATTTCTAAAGGTGGGATGGGTTCTTTATCACTTCTAATCAACTGAAAAATATTTTTAATAGGTTTGATAGGGATGTTAACACCGTATTTATTTGCTATATTTTTAATTCTATTGGAGGCTCCGCGATTATATGGAATGGAAGAAGTAAACTTTAAGGGTTTTTTTTTTTTGAAAACTGGGTATTTTTTTTAATCAAGATTTTTTTTTATTTTACTTTTAATTAATTTATTGACAATTTTATCTGGGTATCCTGCCCTTCCTGTAAAAACTTTAATTAAATTTAATTCATTATTGAGATCTTCAGGTTCGATACATATTAGAAAGGCGTGATTGATATATGAACGTATTGCATTGGTTTTATAACAGTAGGGTGTTTTACTATTGTAATGGATTATTTCGTTACTGTTTGTCGGTTTTCGGTATACGGTGGTTTTAATTTTTTGATTGGTATGTGTGATTTTAACATCTAGGAAATTGATTTGTTTGTTAATTTCTTCTTTGTACATAAATTGGATGTCTGGGTCATAACTATTAATTTCATTAAGTATTTTATTAACATCAAAATTTTTATCAATGACGGCAAAAACGTCATCTACGTATCTGTAAAAGAAAAATATTTTATTTTTTAAGTTTTCAGTTACCAATTTCCTTAAATTTAATCTTTTTCTGGTACAGATACGTAGACGACGTTTCTGCCATCAGTGATAAAAATTTTGATGTTAATAAAATACTTAATGAATATAATAGTTATGACCCAGACATCCAATTTACGTATGAAGAAGAAATTAACAAACAAATCAATTTCCTAGATATTAAAATCACGTGTACCGACCATAAAATTAAAACCACCATATACCGAAAACCAACAAACAGTAATGAAATAAACCATTACAATAGTAAAACACTCTACCGTTATAAAACCTATGCAATATGTTCATATATCAATCATGCCTTTCTAATATGTAACTAACCTGAAGATCTCAATAATGAATTAGATTTAATTAAAGTTTTACAGGAAGGGCAGGATACCCAGATAAAATTGTTAATAAACTAATTAGAATTAAAATAAAAAATCTTGATAAAATACACAGTTTTCAAAACCCCCCCTTAAAGTTTACTTCTTCCACCCCATATGATCACGGAGCCTCCAATAGAAATAAAAATATAGCAAATAAATATGGCGTTAACATCCCTATCAAACCTAATAAAAATATTTTTCAGTTGATTAGAAGTGATAAAGACCCCACTTCACCTTTAGAAACCACAGGGATTTATAAAATTCCCTTTATAAACAAGGATATTATATTGAAGATACCAAAAGAATAATTAAAACAAGAATCAACGAGCACATAAACAATATAAAAACAGGAAAATTTAACACAGCCTTAGCCAAGACGTTTAGTGAACAAGATATTAAGATTGATTTTGATAAAGCCAGTAAAATTGCTAATTATGAAGATTACCACTACGCAATGTTCAGAGAGTCAACAGAAATTACAACCAATAGAGAGGCATGTAACGACAGCAGCACAGTGGCCCCCGATTGTGTATGGCACCGCCTTATGGTGAAGGAAGATCCTGCACTTCAGTCAAGCTCAAGTCCTCCACAGAGGAAGTCATATGAGGAAAGCCGAGTACCAGGCCGAAAAATTTAATGATGAACACAAAGTCAGTCAAAAGGTTTTTATATATTTTAACTAACTGCAATATTAGTTGTTGTAAATTAATATATTATGATACAGTAAATAAACTGGAAAAAGTTACTTGCATAGTAAAGGCATTTTTATTAACACACAAAATTATTAACATAAAATATGTATTTACACTCATGTCCATAAATAAAGGATAATTCAGATTCACACTGAAATCAAACTTTAATGCAAAAATTTCACCTGTAGAAATACCACATACATCTTTAAGAATAATATGCAATTTATAAGAAGCCATCAGATGAAGCCGATATAATGTTACAATGACGAAAGTGTAAGAAGGGGGTAGATAAGGAATGGGAGCAAAGAAGGGAAACTGTTCACAAGCATTCTGTGTGCCGCTCAGTGCCACAACCGAATAGTTATGACACAGAGGACGCATGCAAATAATTTTTTACTTGGTAGAATTATCGGCCGACTAGAATGTGGGCATACTCAGATAGAAGTATCGGGGGAACTTAGAATCGCCCAAAGTGTCATCTCTAGGCTTTGGCAACGATTCCAAAATGATGGAAATGCCAGTCGACGTTACAGTACTGGTCGGCGACAAGTTACAATTCCGAATGACCACCAGTATTTGGTAGTAACTGCCAAAACAAGCAGATAAAGCACAGCATCAGACCTGTCTCGTCAGCTGTCTGCAGCCACAAAAGCCACAGTTTCAAGACAAACCGTGGATAGACGTTTGGGAGATATTGGTCTATATGCTCGCAGGCCTGTTAGATGTGTTCCACTCACGGCAATGCACTGTGCCAGCGGTTAACTTGGAGTAGAGAACATGCAATGTGGACAGCGGCACAGTGAGCTTGTGTGATGTTTTCCGACGAGTCCAGATTTAGCTTGCAGTGTGATTCACGCTACACTTTCATATGTAGAACGTCAGGTACCCGTTTCCACCAAAACAAAGTCATTGAACGACACCATGTGGGACAGGAGTGCTCGTTTGGGGGGGGGGGGGGGAGGATCATATTGGGCACCAGAACAGATCTGCATGTTCAAATCGGAAGAATGATAGGCCAAATTTATCGGGACATCAGTCGGGAACAACATGTACGTTTGTTTAGGGGTGCCATGAGCCCAGAATTTGTGTTTATGGATGACAATGCGCGTCCTCACCATGCAAACGTTGTACACGGATGCCTACAATCTGAAGCTATCACTGACATGGAATGGCCAGCATTCTCACCTGACTAGAATCCGATAGAGCATGTGTAGGACATACTTTTCCGACGAGTTGTAGCCACCTCCTACATGTTACCACCTCCTACATGTGTACCGGAACTTCAGAGAGCATTGCTTACTGAGTACAGTAACCTTCCCAAAGATAAGATCAATAATTCAATACTCAGCATTCCTAGGCGTTGTAAGGACTGTATTTCATCATCCGAAAGACATACAATGTATTAACCATCATACCAACCTTGTAATGTTAAGTTTTTGTAAGGAAGATATTTTTTGTAATTGCTTCAGGGAGCAAAAATCGTAGTTTTTATAAATGGTATCCTACATAAACCACCTTTTTTTGTTCGTGATCATCTGTTTAATAAATGGACTTTATGAATAAGTCATGTTTGTTTTGTTTCTGAACCTTTATTTGCCTCAGCTAGCATTATCCTTAATTTATGGACATGAGTGTAAATACCATTTAAATTAATACTTTCTTGAATTTAAAAAGAATAACGTAACTCTAAATAAAACAAAATATATATATGTTATGATCAAGCTGTATTTACATGACTATAATAATTCTCTATTATTTCCATGATCTGTTAACTGTTTTCTAACTGTGTTAGTTTTTGCTGCTTGTTTATTTTCCCCCATTTTGTGTTCAGTACAAAATTTATTAAAGATAGTGTTCGTTATTAACATCTCTTGCATTTACTACAATTAATATGTATAGAATTGCAATGTATTCTGGTGACAAGGATGGTATTACATCAGTAGCGGCTCGTGAGATTCCTTTACAGGGGGGCTGCATAGCTGCATGTCTATGTAAGATTTGAGAAAAAAGCGAAAATGATTTTCTAAATAATCTGTTTTAATCGGGGACTTCGGGTTTTATATGCTTAGACTGAGCAAGAAGCAAAGCAATACAGGATACAGCATAGATTTAAAATTTTATATTATTGGACATTCATTACAAAAAAAAAAAAAAAAAAAAAAAAAAAAAAAAACTAGAGATTTTATTTTGTTAACTTTATTTATTTATGATAATCAATTTTCCCCCAACAAAATATTTTTCATTTGCATGCTATTATTTTCTCCAAGATGTTACGAAGTGTACATACATGTTTGTAAATCAACTTTTGCTCGTTAAAAAGATGCCCACAATGATTTATATACAAATAATAATAAATAGTTTGATTACATACTTATGTAGATCTGTACAGTTCTTGCGATAATAACTGCAAATAATTCGAATCTATAGTCCATAATGATAAAGAATTTCTTTTTGTGTCTCTGTACAAAAATTTATAAGCCCTGTACTCATCAAAACTATACAAATTGCATGACGATTACCTATAACCTACCTACCAATTTTTAGCTCAATTGGATAAAACATTTAGGCGCAATCGCACTTCATAAATTTAAGTCCATTAATCAAAATGATAAGGAATTTTTCTTTGTGTCCTTGTAACAGAACTATAAGTCTCACACCCATCAAATTCTATATAGCTCGTTTGATGGTGACCTTTCACATACTTACCAGCTTTTAGTTCAATCGATCATTTAGATGTTATGATATTCCCTCACACATATACACTTACTCACACCATACATATAACACTGTAAAAATAACAAAAATGAGCTCAGGAGACCTCAAAATATTATAGTAATGTAATGCTCGTATCTTAAAAGTGCAATTATAATGATGCGTTTCATTAATTTATTTAGAACATCCTTTGAAATATTAATTAAAAGCGTTAACATCGACGTAAAATCTTGCACATCATATAGATTATGAAATGCTTGTCTAACATTACGAACATTTTATTATTATTATTTTTTTTTTAATGCGAACTTTACACACATGGTACAGTAAACTAAAATTTCATTTAGATGCGAAACTTTAGTATAATTAAAAATGAATTTCCAAAATTTGCTGCACATAGTCAGTAACGTATCCGATATCTTCTGTATTGCCGTGCATTAAAAAAAAAAAAAAAAAAATCTACAAATGTTAAAACACTATTTTCTTTAGATATATTTAAAAAGACTTGAATAGTATATATCGGTTTAATTTGGTTTGAAATATTATCCAAGCCAGCAGGGCATTCTGGATGTTTTGTGTGTCCACGTAAAAGAAGTACAAATGAAAAATACAACATTTTCTAAATGGATAAGTTTGTTATGCATTAGAATAATTTATATAAATTTCCTAGATTCTGCAACAGAATAACACTGCTAAAATGTATTTAAATTAATTTTCTTATAAAATGTAATGAAATTTTTGTGCATTCCTCTAAATGAACTGTAAACAAAACATACCCCATTTTTAATAGGAAAAATAGTGTGGTCAATCTAAAGAACTGATATTAAAATGCTTAAATTTCCGAACATATTTCTGAAAGTTCTCACTCAAATAGAAAGACAGATGAAACGAAGTTATAAATGCTTTCCAACTTCGTTATACGAAAATGTCAGAAATTAAAAATTTAGTAATCTCGTGTTTTTAAGAAAGGTTCGTCTACTAATATTTCTCATCAAAATAGAAAAACATTAGTGACTAATATACAAGTGAAAAAAAAATTAAAATAATAATAATAATTATAATAATAACCATATCAACAAAGCAATTAAACACTTGATAAATTTTAAATATTATGTTTAAGGCAAAATTTATATAAAAATTGAGATTCTGTCTATTCAACGTTTCTGCCATTGGCAAAGCAAGAAACCGAAAAAACGTGCGAAATTTCCATGCTAATATAAAATAAATGTCTGTTTGAAAAATAAATAAAAATGACTTCTATTTTCTCATATAATCGTGAATAACCTCATGCTAAATTTTTTTACCTCTCATAGAGAAATAATCTTCAAACACAGCGATTACCGCATTAAAAACAGTGAAGAAAAAACGTAGATTACAAAGGGAAATTGTTCTTTTTCAGCATTACCGAAATCTTTACTTAGATCGGAGCTGCGTCGGATGCAGCTCCAACCAAATGGTCGAAACTGGTAGGGAAAACGAGTAGGAGCGGTTGTAACTGTTCTTTCCCTAAAGAAATCCCTTTTTTCGGGAGCTGCATGAATGAACAGCCCCTTTATGAATTTTCGAGGTGCTATTACGTTTAAAAATGGTTAACTTTTCTCAGCTTTTTAATAATTTTTCATGATAACGAAGTAATCTGCTTTTCTATATGCATAATACTATACAATATAATATTTATTTTCAAAATATTTTGAAAGTTGATAAAATAATTTTTTCGAATATTTCTGGGGGGGGGGCTGCAGCTCTGCAGCTCCTGCCACGAAACGCCACTGTATTAGATCCATTACATTGCATTAATGTAAACTACGTTTTTTCCCCCCCCCCCTTTCCGAAATTCACCGAAATTTAAGTTTCCTTTTCAACTGCGAAAGTGATATCTTTACAATGTCAACCACTGATTCAATTGGTGAATTTGATGTTAGTAATCTTATTTACGGGAACAATTATTCAGAGAAAGTAAAATATATTTGAGAAGCTAACAAAATATCTGACGAAGATAAGAAAAAAGCATTGCTTATGTGTGTGGAATTAGAACTCTCGGTGTTTTATGTTCATTATTGACACCAGAGTTGCCCTCAAGTAAATCATATAGAGAGTTAATTAGATTATTAAAAGAGCATTTTGCACCAACTTCTGAAATTTACCAGTGATTCCAATTTCATAAACACACAAACTACAACAATGAAATTTTTTCTTTATATGTAACTGATTTGCACTGTTTGGTGGAAGTCTGAATTTTGACAACATTCTCTGAATGAGCTGAATCAGCTAGTTTGTGGCATGCAAGATGAGGCATTACAGCAATAACTTTTTGCCGAGTCAACACTTATTTTCAATGATCCATTTTCAAGGGTAGACTGTTGCAGTCAAAACTGCCACAAAAAAAGCTAAATATATTTGTTCTCAAAAATTCAATTGTGGAAATTCAACCAATTTAATTAATTAGACTGCAAGGTAAAAAAAACAGGAAATCCTTCCAAAAAACATAGCAATAAATAATTTTTAGGAAAAATCTACTGACAATGTTTGTTACAGATATGGGGAGTCATCAAAGCCATTCTTTTTGTAAATTTAAAGATATCATTTGTCACTTTTGTAAAAAAAAAAAAAAAGCATATTGAGCATATATGTAAAACTAAATGCAACGATGATTCAATTTCCTGTACAGAGCATATCCCCCCCCCCCAAAAAAAAAGCATCAACCCATACAGTGAAAAGTGAAGTTGAAAACAAAACTGCTAAATTATAACTTGAGCAACATTCAGAGAACAAGTTATAAATGAATCCGAGCATTTCCATTCAGTTAAAGGAATGTGAATGTAATATGGAAATTGATTATAGTATCATTTCCTCACATGAATTAAATAGTTTGTGGTCAAATAATAAACCCAAAATTGCTCCTCTTCTATTCCAACTACGCAATTATTAAAAATCTCCAATACATATTTAGTAAGGGCAGTGCTACAGTCAGTAATAAAAGTATCTGAACACTAGCAAAAATTCCTATATAAAAAAAGTAGAGTTAATACAGTTTTGTTAAATAAATCCTTGTCGAATCATGTTCTTAGACTGACTAAGAACAGGATTAAACAAGGATTTATTTAATAAAACAGTATTAACTCTTCTTTTTTTATATAGGAATTTTTGCTAGTGTTTGGATACTTTTGTTACCAACTGTACATAAATGTACAGTATGGTAAATTCAAGACAGCATTAAAATTATTGACTGCTAAGTATTCTCACGCAAATCTCTTAGTGATTGAATGGTTCAAACCATCTATATAAATTAAGTAAGGAGTTTGTCGGCGGACCACTCCTATATTTGATTGGTCTAGATTTAACTTTTTTGGTGATGAAAGTCGCCCATTTTTTTTTTTTTTTTTTTTGTAAAAACTGATGAGTTTTTTTTTTTTTAAGATACTGCATAGATGTTATACTTTTTTAAAAGAGCTCCAAATACTGTTCATTTTTTGTGAGGGCAATACATCAAGTTATTAGATTTATACAAAGTTTCCCAACACAATATGATTCAATTGCTTTAGATGAAGGTCGGCCTTTTTTTTTTTTTTTTAGTAGAAACTGATGAATTTTTTAAAAAGATACTGCATAGATGTTATACTTTTTTTAAGAGCTCTAAAAAATGTTAATTTTCTGAGGACACTATATACATTAAGTTATTAGATTTAAAGATATTACGTTGCAAAGTTTCACAATGCGATATCATTCGATTGCTTTTACCTTAAAATAAGAGTCAAATATTAAACAAAAAACAGTCTAATATTAAAGAATAATGAATAACTTTTTAAAAATTATCAGTTTTGAAGTTCTAAGGGCGGCAATTTTTAAATTACAGCGTACTTATTTCCCATACATAATCCATTAAATTTGTAAGCAATTGTTGATTCATTCTTGAGAATCATTCACGTAAGACCATAGAGCATTGTTGTAAAATGAGTGCAAAACGGAAGAAATATTTTTTATAAGAGCAAAGAGTTTGTTGGCAGAACACATACGGGCAGAAAACGAGCTGCCGTAGGCAACATGAACCCAAAAGCAAGCTTTGGAGCAATTTCAATGTACTTTTTTTTAGTTTTTATTTATAATGTGATATAAAAAAATAAATAGTAATTCTTTTAAAAATTCATTCAAATGTAGTGATGGGCGAAGCGGGCGTAGCCTGCTAGTTAGGAATAAAATTGGTGTTCATCAGATTCAAGTTGATGTTGAACATATTCTAGAGGAATTCAAAGATGATTTTCTGATACTCTAGGTAGGGATGTCATCAGCTAGGGGGACAAGGGACAGAGAATCCCTCCCCATAAATGCATATTTTCAAAATCATTGCGAAAAAATATTTTCAATTTAAAAATACCTTATATTAAAATCCTTTAAAATGCAGCATTTTCATAATATATTTCGACATGCCATCGATCGCGGTAATCATCAGATGTTAGTGCTGCTGCTTTGACCAACGTCGCTGGACCTTTTTTTCTCTTCTTCTTTCATTACATCAACTTTACGTTTTTTCTTGTACATCAACTGTTGCCATTCATCAGGTATTGTACTATGCTCCCGGTTGTTAATAGCGGCGTTAGTTGTTAGTATTTCGAGGGCTTCACGTTTTAATTCATATTGATGTGAATTGTAGAATGTGATTTTTGTAATGGTTATTGTATTAGGATTAATGGGGTTAGTAGCATTAAAACGCATTAAAAATGAAGTCCCTGAAATACTAACAACTAACACCGCTATCAACGACCAGGAGCATGGTACAATACCTGATGAATGGCAACAGCTGATGTACAAGAAAAAACATAAAGATGATGTAATGAAAGCAGAAGCGAAAGAAAGGTCCAGCGACAATGGTCAAAGCAGCACTACTAACATCTGATGATGACCGAGATCAATGGCATGTCAAAATATATTGATCAAAATTTGATTTGCGATGTAAAACATGCCTTACGGCATAAAATATAACAGCTCCCGACATAAAAGATAATATAGTAACACAATTCACGATATAAATTGTTTGCTCAAGAAACATTTTCCAGGTTTATATCATCATTTTCCCCAGGTTTTTGGGCAATATTTGGAGTTTTCCCTGACATTTCAAATTCCCTGACTTTTTCAGGTTTTGCAGGCTCTCCCTGATGTATGGGAACCCTGGTAACAGTGGTTCTGCACTGATAATGGTATGCTTAATGCTACTGAAATAGCTGTCTCTATTTCAGTTTTAATTTTTTTCCCCATTCTTATTTTGGTAGCATTGAGCATACAGTGCATGATGATGATATGCTCAATGCTACCGAAACAGCTATCTGCATTTTTATTTTTTATTTTTTGGTGTTCTATATTTTGAAAACTTTTTCTTTGTAGTTTGTTTCTAATAAATGTTCAAGGTGGCATTGATCTAGATCTATCCTTAAATCTGTAACACAACAATAAAATCATAAGTCTCATTTAAACAACTGAAATTACCAAATTAAATTAATTTAGAACCTTTACACAGACAATATCGAACGCAAAAACAATTCACAAAAGCATTAATGATATCTTATAATATTTACCTTTTCACTAATGTCTGATTCAGTTGTAGATGTTTCTGTTGTTGTTGAAGATGTCTCTGATTCAGGTAACATGTCATTTAATTTTTTAACATTATTTTTGGATTCAACATATTTAGTTTCATTTTTATTTTTATTTTTACACTGATTATTATTTTCATTATTTAAAAAGCAGTTTATATTTTGATCTCTAATTATATCTAATTCTTTAAAAGATTTAGAGGAGTCTTCTGAATTATCTGGAATAGTCTGTGTGGCAACACTAGGTTTATTATACAAAACTGAACTTTTACGGAATGGAAATGGACGCTTGAGAAATTGAGACCAACTAGTTCGTGGCTGTGATTTTTTAATTTCTATGTGTTCTGGCTCTGAGGAGTAATTTTCATGCATGTGTTTTAATTTTGAATTGCGTTTTTTAGAATGCTTGTTATCTACAATATGATCATCAAAGTCTTTTGTTTCTTTTCTTTTAAAAGCACTAGATCCTGTAGTTTTCATTGAATTTAATATAGAGCCGTTTTCTAAAATATCAACTGGCTCCGGAGAATTTCCTTTCTTTTTCCTTTGATCAGACGATTGATAACTATTTCTTATATAGCTGAAAGAAAAAAAAAAAGTCAAAAGTAGAAAATAAGTATCACACATGATTAATCAGATTAAAATACACACACACACACACACACATAATATTTAAGCACATATACATTTATTTGAAGATTTTGAGCGAAACATAGAAACAGAGCCCATGTGTTCATGATTATTATATAATACAAATTATATATATATCCACACCATAAATTAAAAATTTATAACTGCCATTAAAACCTTAAAAAAAAAAAAAAAAAAAAATTGGCTGTTTCTTTAAAATTTAGGATAACTTTAAGAAAACTCAACTATATTTCTGATTATTATAAACTTAAAATATAAATAAATACAAATTACTGGTGATATAAGATGAGAAAATTATAGCTCACTCATTCCAATACATTCAAATTTTATGAAAAAAAAAAAAAAAAAAAAAAAAAAAAACAGGAACTTCAAATTCTAAATGCAAACTTCTTAATTACATTATAATAATGATATAAATGGCCATTCTTGGAAGCTTCTTGTGAAGTTTTCAACGCGAGCCCATGCCATAATCAGGCATGCTTCAGTTGGTGAGTTGACAGTTGAAACTGATTAACCTTAGCTGTCTTCTTTCTATCTAACCAGGTGTTGCTACTTGCTGTCAATGTCTGTAGATTGATCATTTTGATTGCAACTGTGCATGTTTTTAAAAATTTCCACAACTTCTTGATTAATGGCATAAAGGTAGTTTTCATAGTGTGTGAGATTTAAAACATGATCCAAAGTTTATTTTGATATACTTTCATTAATGCAATAGTGGTGGTTTTGTTTAATTTTATATCTGCTTTATGTTCCTCAATCTGTTTTTATTTTTCTTTTGGTCATTTCCCTGTACTAATAATTTTTGCAAAAGTGGATAAAAATTAAAAAAAAAAAAAAATCATAGAAAAATTGAACAAAATAGACAAAAATATAATTTACACATGAAATAGAAATTAACCAACAATTAAACTTTCTAGATGTTATCATTCTGTGAAAAGAATCCAACACAATAGAAACTACTGTGTCCTAGAAACCGAATAATAGCAATGAAATAATTAATAACAGATGCAAAACATCATATAAATACAAAATCAACACAATCCAAACATATATAAACTGAACCATTTTAATATGTTCTAATGAACAACTTCTTAAAAATTAATTAAATAAAATTGCAAGTAAAGCAGCATACCATAAAAATTTAATCCACCATCTATATAAAAAACATATTAAACGATATTGAGAGTGCTCAAAAAACGAACCAAAATTCACCAACATGATTCCTTACGATAAAAGCATGGCCATAAAAATAAAAAAATAAACTTCTAAACTAAACATCACCATCAAAACTAACCCAAATATATTTCAAAGAATTCGTAGCAATAAAGATCAAATCAATCACTTAGAAACTGACGATATCTATGAAATATGCTATGAAACAAAAGATAATAATAATAATAAAAGAAGGTTACTACATCATAAATGATCAAGAGAAAAATAAAAAAAACAGAATTAAGGAACCATAAAAGCAGATATAAAATTTAACAAACCCACTACCAGATTAACAAAAGTATACCAAAATAATGACATCAAGATAAACTTTGATTACGTTAAAAAACTCGTTGACTACAAAAACTACTACTATGTCATTAATTGTAAAGCTGGGGAAATTTTTAAAAACATGTGCATTTGCAACCAAAATTATCCATCTATGAACATCAACAGCAAGTGGCAACGCCTGGTTAGATGGAAAGAAGGAGATAGCTGAGGTTGATCAGTTTTGACTGTCAACACACTGAAGCATGCCTAATGATGACGTGGGCCCATGTAGAAAACTTTGCAAGAAGCTTTCAAGTAAGGCTATTTATATCATTATTATAGAGAAAATAAGGACATTACTTATATGCATTTTACGTTTAACAGTGTTATAAAAGCTTATACTGAATTTTGAACTAATTGATATGAGACAAAAATGGTTACAAAATACTGAATAAAAATATTATGGACATTTATGATACATTAACTCTAATGAGATAAAAATGAGGAGAAAATTATAATCATATTCCAGGCAACATGTTGCATATCAGAAATGTTTAAGGCAGCTGAATTCGTAAAATATTTTAAAGCAGAAAAACTGTATTCAGCCATATGTACCATATGAAGAAGTTTGTTTTGTAAATTATATATAAAATTCTTAGATATTAAAACATGCAAAAATTACCTTTTCAATACTTTTTTTTTTTTTTTTTTTTTAATTTATATTCATTTTTATAGTAAATTTAGGCAATTAAAAATCATCTTTGTACAAGAACATAATTTATATTAAAATTCTATGTCAAGTATTACATTGAATTTAAAGATTAATCTTTCTTAGACATATCTTTTAAGATATGCTATTTACTTTTACTACCATACTAGTTATTACATTTTCTTAATATATGTACTAAAAATCCCATATATTTAATCCATAGTATAAAGTTTATATTATATGGTGAAAAGAAACAATTTCTTTTTTCATAACTACTAGAAAATTTTTACCAAGTATTTTTTAATTTGTTAAGGTCTGGTTTTATCGATTATCAATCATTTTTTCATATAAACATTTTTTTTCTAAACAGAAAATAAGCTTTTTTTATAGAAAATATCTGCACGCAGCATTGAAGTATTGCTGTAGCAAGAATATAGAACAGATTCTCAAATTTAAAAGAAAAGGAAAAACAATAATTAATACTAAAATTTTAAATCAATAAAAAAAAATATTCTCTCCATAAATAAAAAGCTGGAGCAATTCATTTGACTTCCGAAGCATTTAGTAGTTACCAAATTTTACAAATCTAAACCAATTTAAACCAATTTTAAATTAGTCAAAACAAAAGTGAAAAACATAACAGGTTGTTTGAGCATTCCTCCAATTGCTTATTGTTTATAAAGAAAATCAACCCTTATAATTTTAAAACTTCTAAAAATCAACACTTGTAGAAAAAAAAAAAAAAAAAAAAATCAATATGAAATTTAGCCACTCTTTACATATAATATGCTGAATTCAAGAACTTATAGCAATGAGTAGGATCTTTAAACTTATAAATTCATATTGATCTTTAAAAAAGTTCCAAAGAAATTTATTTAAAAATTATGAACATTATCAAAAGAAATTTAATCAGAAATAATTTAAAATGTTCTATAGCTATTATCAAGGTGGATCCCAAAGAGTATAGGTAAAAAAAAAAAAAATCACAAGATTCTCTCTTTACCTAGGATTGTCTAATATATATATATATATATATTTAATTAAGGTTTGTAAAAGAAATTTAATCAGAAATAATTTAAAATGTTCTATAGCTATTATCAAGGTGGATCCCAAAGAGTATAGGTATATATAAAAAAAAAAAAAAAAAAAAATCACAAGATTCTCTCTTTACCTAGGATTGTCTAATATTTTTTTTTTTTTTTTTTTTTTTTTTTTTTTTTTAAATTAAAGTTTGTATTTCTCCTCTAGAGAAGCAATGACTCCCCAATTTATCCTTAGAACTTTATAAAGCTATAGCTTCAATTTGTAAAAAATTCTTAGAGCTTTCATTCCAAATAGTGGTCAATTTTAGTATCAAACACGTGTTGTTTGCAAGAGAGAGGATGTATTAAATTAGGTCATGCAGGTATCATTTCAGACCCATCTTGATCTGTTAATACAGTATGAAACCGTTTATCCAGAATCCAGTTATCTAGAAAACCAGTTATCAGGAATTATATTTTTAAACAATTAACTTCTAATGTATATTAAAAAAAAACTTACAGAAGTATTGTTTATTTTTTAATAATAATGGTTTACCATTGTAATATGAAACAATTAAAAATAAAAAAAATATTTAATAAATAGTAATTCCATTTAATTTTTTTTTATATTTAAAAGTATTTATTTATTTGGATAAGTAGAGTGTAGTAAACTGAAAAGATAGCTTTTAGTTCTGAAAAATATTGATAGATGGCACCACTACACAATATAAAACTGGCAATTTTATTTATCTAGAAAGGGTTGGGTGAAGTGATAATTGGTTCTTTTCCGAATTTATTTTATTATTATTTCATTTATTGGGGGTGGGGAGGAGGTAAATAAAATCAAGTAACTTAAAATTTATCTAATATTTTGCACTTTCATGGACATAAAAAACATGAAATTTCATAAGGGGGAAAAAAAAAAAAAAAAAAAAAAAAGCCTTTAAAACCAGGTCTTATTTTTCTAAATCCCTAGTAATATTCAATGTTTTAAAATCATTGGCTAATCATAGTTAAAAACACTTGGATTTGGGCAGATTTTGATTTTTATGTAGGGTTAATAAATTTCAAAGATTTTTTTTTTTTTTTTTTCATATTTTAATTAATAATTTATTTAGATTGAAAATTATTTTAATGCTTTTATTTTTTAAAAGTTTTCAGGTTAATTAAATATTTAAATTTGATTAATTGATAAAAAATAGTTATTAATTTTTTATTTAAAATATTTTAAATGGGAACCATATGCATTCTAAAATTTTGATTAATGAGGGTTGCTTTGATGAGCAATCAGTGGAAAAACCAGTTATCCAGAATAGTCTTGTAAAAACCATTCCAGATAATTGGTTTCCTACTGTACTAAGGCTACAAAATCTTTTGCAATTTAGTCAACATATTTTTTTATAGTATATGTTTTCTAATTGATAGCATAGATGAGATAAAATATTTTATTAGGCACTGACAGAGAATAAAATAAAACAAAGCTGCAATAAGTATATAAATAAATAAAATTATACATAAATATAATAAATAATTGCAATGGCTTGGATAGAAAATATTTGAAAATTAAATAAAAGTCCTTGAGTGAAAGTATAACTCATGTTTCACATTTCTACATATAAATTCTATTCTGCTTTAAAATTTCAAGCAAAATTTAAGAAAGAAGGTTTTAATAAAAGAGTGTAATCATAAATATAATATTACAATTAAAAATATAAGCAACTAGAGTAGAGGTGCATAACCTGCGGCCCGGGGGGCCACATGCGGCCCAATAGCCATCAATGTGCGGCCCGCGGAAGGACAGACTTTTTAGGTCGCATTCATCAACAGCAGAAGAGAAAAAAAAATTAAAAAAAGAGAGAAAGAAAAAATATTTATTGCATTCACAAAACTGGCATTTCCAAAACTTTTTTTTTTTTTTTTTTTTTTGGGGGGGGGGGGGGGTGAATAAGAATGTTAGTTTTTATATGTATTTCTGTTTGAGATCTAAATTTTTCATTCTATTTCTCAATAATGTAACCCATCACAGTATATTCCTTATTTTGTTATTCGAAAAATCATGAAATAATCGATTAGTAAGTGGTTATATAGCTTTATCTATTTGAGAAGATTAAAAACTGAAAAATGTAACAGTCAATAAGTAAATGCTCTTCCTTCCCCCCTTTCTTAAAAGAAAAAAATCTGTCCCCGAAATGTAATAATGTGTGTTAAAATTAATGATGAAGAAGCATAAATTTATAGTAGTAGTTAATTTCCATTAAAAAAAATATATACATACAGTCGGTAACAAAAGTCTCCAAACACTAGCAAAAATTCCTATATAAAAAAAGTACACTTAATACAGTTTTGTTAGATAAATCCTTGTCGAATTCTGTTTTTAGACTGACTAAGAACAGGATTTGATAAGGATTTATTTAACAAAACTGCATTAAATGTACTTTTCTTACATAGGAATTTTTGCTAGTGTTCGGAGACTTTTGTTACCGACTGTATATATAATAATAATAAATACTTTAGATGTGCAGTCAGTCGAATTTATTAGTGTACGGTGACATAAATGATGAAAAAAGACCGATTGATGCCTATTTATTTTGTAGAACTTGTAAAAATCGCTCGTGATCATTTACGATTTACGGGGGTTGATCTGAGGTTTATGAGATCTTGCTAGTATCCAATATCTCAAAACGGTATTTTCATATTCACTTACCTACACTAAAATTACTTATTTTTGTACCCTCTATCTGCCTTTACATTTGTGCTAGTTGTTTTTGAGACTCCTAATACATTTTTTTTCTCTCTCTTCAAAGCATACTTCTATTTATTTTATTTATCCTTTTTGTACTACAATACGATACTTTAATTTGTTTGCTTACTATTCAATAATTTTAAGATTATAATGCTTTGAGATTCACTTGACTTGCTAATTGAAAAATTATTATAAAAGGATATATATATCATATTTGCTAACTTTTCTGGTTTTTCCAGAAGACTTCCGTTTTTTTAACCTATCGTCCGGTCTTCTAGACAGATGATGAAATCTTCCGTTTTTAATCAGATCTTATTTTTCAATTCAGAAATATTTAGGGTGGGGGAGGGGGGTGCACTTGAAACAGCTAATGGAAACTAAAAATGTTTAACAGAAAATACTTGACAGCTGCTTATTGACTGCATCTTTTTCTACTCTTTTAGGTATCAATTCTCTATCTCATTTTGTTTAGTTTTTTATTATATACTTTAACCTGACTAAGTTTTTTTGTCTATTGTTAAACAAATTTCTTACAGATTCTATTTTGTAGTTATTTTTATGTTGAAGAGGTATAATTTCATTTGAAACTTTTATGTATTTAGTATAATCAATTTATAGTAAAATATTTCTATAGATTGCTTCAAAATATTAAAAGTGTAAAACTGTATTGTTTAATACATCAAAGAAATAATAATAATAATAATAAAAAAGAAAGAAAAGAAAAGAGAAAAATCTTCCCCTTTCTAATGAAATCTTCTGCAGTGTAAAAAATATGTCCTATTTGCTGCCAGAAATTCTCTGTAATTTGAGAAAATATGCGTAATTTAAGAAAAAATTACGCGTATTTTCTCAAATTACAGAAAATTTCTGGCAGCAAATAGGACATATTTTTTACAGTGTTTTTTTCAAGAAAAACCTTCCCTTTTTTTATTAAAGTTGGTTGACAAGTGTGATATATATTAAGTAACATATGATACAAATTAAAGTTCTGCATACAGGCACTTGACAATGATAATGTGTCCTTTATATATGTGTGTGTATGTATATATTACACGGCAAATATATCTGCTTAGATTAATTATTTTATATTATCTCATCTGTGGCCCTTCATGTCCCATTCAACAATGAGAGTTGCCCTCCAGCCAAAAAGGTTGTGCACCCCTAAACTAGAGAAATATAAATGCCAAAATTTATTATTAACTTTTTTAGTAGCATGCAAAACAATTATTCTTGAATTTCAATTACTCAAAAATTTCAATTTAAAATATTTTTTTTTTTGAGGAGATTTGAAATTCACAAATTTCATATTACATACAATATTTTTAATTTATTAGGAAAAAGAGAGAGAAAAAAAAAAAAAAAAAAAAAAAAAAAACAGAAGTGCTTATATAATTACCTGTTTGTTTCAATACTTGAAGCACAAATAGCTTTTAAGTCAAATATATTTTCTTTGTCAATTTTGTCAGTATGAAATCCAATAGTTATAAAAGGAAAAAATGTCGTTTGAAGAATACGTTTGCTGTCCAAATATGCACAAACTATCACAGAAAAAAGTAAAAAAATAGACAAGGTGGTAAAACAAATATGTACATAATATTCCCAATTAGGTCGAGGTAAAGCTTGTAAACAAAATGCTAATAAATGAAGTGGCACAGTAGCAGCAACATTAAATTGTAAAATTTTTCCATTTTGACCTTGACTAGTATGAATATTTAATGTCCTTTGTATATGTGTTAAAGAGAAATCTGGTGTATATCTGGAAAACAAAAATAAATAAAGCTCATGATACAATTTTCTATATATTTATACTACAAGGCAAAAAAAAAAAAAAAAAATATATATATATATATATATGTTATTAATTACAATAAGCTTTTAATTTATTTATTACATTAAAAATGTATAGTACATTTTATATAAATTTCAGATTTAAGAATAGTTAAGACACTTCATGCAGTCTTTACACAATATAAAACAGAAAAAATAAAATGAAAACAATCTTCCTTTTTTAACGAATGGAGATAGAGAGTTAGATAGATAGATTCTTCAATAGAGAGTTTTTTTTATGCTTGAAATTCTAGTACCTGATGTGATAAATTGTTATTAAATCAAATATTTACAAGGCTATGATATCATAAACACTAATAAATTACTGTTGAATTATATGTTGATTGCACCACAATATTTATTCAATATCTGTAAATTGTTTTAAATTACAGTTTCATGGTACCATACGTTGTTTTCAAGGTTGTAGACAGGTGACATCTTTTGGTGCTATGCTAATGAGAATATGTAAGCTGGATTGTTAGATTGCTTTTATTTGAATATAGATTTCAGAAGCAAAATATCAACAAATTAATTTTACATATGAATGTGATAGAAGATTTTTTTGGCCTTTTGAGTTTGTTATTTACGACACCACATTTCACCAGGTATGCAATCTGTATCAATAAAGAGTTGAACAATATTACATTTTTGCTTTCATACTACACATTGTAACTCCCCCCCCCCCCTTTTTTTTTCGGCATCATGAAGTGTTTAATTATGTCAACCCAAAACAACGGTATGCCTTTCACTACTAGTTTTACAAGCATTTTATTGCAAATTTTAATAACTTATATGTTTCACTTCTTTTTTTAAATTTATTTATTTTATTTTTTCCTGAATTATATCAATAAATCAAAAACACATTAAAAAAAAATCCAATGTAATCAGTAAAACTGTATTACAATAATTAGAATAATTACTGTATTTTCCAGTGTATAATGCACACTTTTAACCCTTTGCGGCGCAAGACAATTCGGATCATTTAAATTACACTGCCACCAGAATTCATGAACTAAATTAAACTAAAAGAAATTTTAAATTTTAAGGTTAAAAAAACCGGCCTTTTCTGATATGTTATAAACGTAAATATTTGCTAATAAATTTCCGGGATGAATTTTTGCAGCTGGATCTTAAATTTTGCGTCCTCGCAGCGAGGACAGCGTGCGTTAAGGGGTTAATACAAAAAATGAGGTCAAAGTTTATGGGTGTGTGTTACACACCAGATATAAAAACAATAGATTTAAAAATAAGGAAAACATGAGCATAAAAGCATTAGATTTCTGGTACTTCAAGATGCTCTGTTTATTTAAAAGGAATGACATACCTTATGAACAGTTCTCATTATCGGATAATATAAAAAATTATTCATATTCGTCTTTTGTTATACCTTCAGGCACATAATCAAACTATGTCTTATCTTCTCCATCACTGATACTCCGAGCCATAAATAAATAATCATCTTACATTCTGTCTAGATTGTTAGATTGGTACAGTCGAACCTCGTTAACATGAATTACTTTTAACATGAACTGCTTCCACAATCCCTGTCAAAATGAAGATTACTTATATGAAGATTAGTTACTGATAGCATGAACTACTGATAACATGAACAAATTTTTTATCCCCCTTGAGATTCACCTTAACAAGGTTTGACTCTACTACATTTTTTAAATGACTTTTGAATAATGTCAGGTTCAATTTCATTTCATGCTTTTTCTATCCCCTCACAGACTGCTTCTAGACAGGTATGACGCATTTGATCCCCTTTTGCAAATATTTTTTCACTTTCTAGCATCCACATAATCCAGTCATGTCATTTTAAATTTCACCGGAACAGTTTTTCTATCATATCAAACATCACAGGACATTCACCCATATTTCCAATATGCAACAGAAAATAATTTTTTTTTTGTCTTCTTAGGTTAATAACATACTTCTGGAAATTAACTAATTTGTTGTCCAAGTTGTCCATCCCCCACATACTACTGTTCTTATGGCTTGTAAATTCAGCATACAATTATTCGAAAGCTAGGTTTAATTCTTTGAATGAATGACTTGAAAATAAGAGATTTGTACATGTAAATTTCAGATTTCTTCATAAAAAGGAGATATGCGTTATACGGAGAATATAGCTTTAAAAAAAAGAAAAGCTTGAAATTATGGGTGTGTGTTATACGCAAGAAAATATGGTATGCTTTTATTCCACAAATATAATGAAGAGAAAAAAGATTGGGAGAGGAATAAACATTTAAAATATCTATTTTCAAATAAAACCAATTTATATTTCTATAAGTATGTTTGTAAAATATACATCAAATGAACTAAAAATCAAATTATTATCATTTTCATTATTGTATAATTGAAGGAATATTTTAAACAAATAATTTTTCCTTTTTTATAAAATATTATCTGATTTATCATCAAAACTCTTGTTGCATAGGTTTATGGCAATTATTGGATGTGAATAGAAGAGGGAACTTTATATGAATATTTAGCCTAAAAATTCAATATCATTGAAATTTGTAATCTAATAATAATTGCTTCTATGATAATATTCTTAGACACTACCTATTACTTGCTAATATGTATATAAATGTAAGAAATTAATTTCATAAGAGTCTGATGATTTTTGTTTATAAGTCATTCATTTATTTGAAACATATAATGCAGGAATGAAAACAGATTAAGTAAGAGAGTTATGAGGGAAGAGGTCCAATTCAAGAATATGTTCTCAAACACCCTAATTTTTTTTGGTGTGTGTGGTGTGTCAATTTAAAATGTAAAAAAAAGCAAAATATTAATGTGTCCTTTTTTCCCCACACATTAAAAGGAAAGGAAAAAGAACTGTGGAACTACAACAGAATTAACTCCCTCCCTCCCTCTGCACTTCAGCATGAATTCATAAATAAAACAAATAAAATAAACTAATTTACTTACGCTATGTCAATTTTACGGCTAGCATTAGGTTTTAGTTCAAATCCTTGACAATTTAATATTCTAAATCCATAACCTTGACAGGGGCTTCCATTAATATCAAATCCTTTAACATATATTGGCAGTGCACCAGTATTTCTAGCTGTAAAAGCTCTACGAACAGTAAAATTGGGTGCAGAATATTTTGCAGATTTAGAACCTGTAATTAATATGAAACAAAAACAATGATTACAGCATTTAATAATATTTAGTTTGTATCACAAAGTTATAGACATATGTATTTTAGAATAAAATAAGGTACTCTGAAATATAAAAGTTAATAAAATATGACAAAACTCGAGAGAGAGCATGTTATGCATTATTTTGATCTGAAGACATTTTCAACCATTTCATATCAATTACTTTGAAGCAATAAATTATCTTTTATAATAGAAAGCAGCATATTTATAATCAGAAATATTCCAAACTGGTTAAGTCAACTTACATCTAAGCTATATTTAACAATTTATATCTGCATTATAACATTCTTAAGCAAAATAAATATTTGCCTATAATTATTGCTAATGTTTTATAAAAAATAAACAAACCCAAAACATTTAAATGCATCAGATATTTTTCACGATACTTTCGAATAATTACTGACATTACATTATTAAAGGCTAAGTACACTTTTTAATATATTTTATTTATTGTACTATTTTCTATAAAATATTGAAAAATTTTGGTGGTTTATATTGCATATTTTATTTTTTAAAAAATACACGGAGAGATAGCTATTACATAAAATTATCCTTTATCAGGTGCATGCATAATGAAGCCAGGTGTTACAAAATTGTAAATGAGTTTATTTTTGTATAAATTCTTTCAAAGAGGCTTAGTAAGTTGATAAAGTGCTAATTTTGTGCATTCTAGTTGTTTTAGCGTTAAAATAGCCTTATTTTCCCTTTAAAATGCATTAAAAAGCCCCAATAACGCAGGTAATGGATTTGGCATGAAATTTGGTGACTTTTTCCCATCGTGGTGATTTTTTGGCGACCTTGGCGAGAAAATCTTTATTAGGGATATACCAAATATGGAAGCTCTAATCTCATTGGCTGATGAGATACGGAAATTTCTGGAACTGTCCACACTTTTCTACAGGGGTATATAAGGGCTGTTTTTTTTGCCAAGGCAGTCAGTTCAGTCGCTTTATGTGTTATTGCTATACAGTTTGTACTGTGGATTTGCTATTGACAACTGTTGTTTAAGCTGTGTTTACTGGTTGAATTGAAGCTGATACTTGGTTTATAGGCCTGTATTTTTCTGAAACTTTCTGTGAATAAATTATTGAATTTTTGTAAGTTTCGCCTTTCATTCTCGGACAACTCACAAACCCCCAAGTACGCGCAACACAGGTAAATAGACAGGAGAGATGTATCCCCCCACACATTTTATCTGCAACCAGTGGCGGCTCGTGGCAGGAGCTGCAGAGCTGCAGCCCCCCCAGAAATATTCGAAAAAATTATTTTATCAACTTTCAAAATATTTTGAAAATAAATATTATTATATTGTATAGTATTATGCATATAGAAAAGCAGATTACTTCGTTATCATGAAAAAATATTAAAAAATCTGAGAAAAGTTCACCATTTTTAAACGTAATAGCACCTCGAAAATTCGTAAAGGGACTGCTCATTCGTGCAGCTCCCGAAAAAAGGGATTTCTTTAGGGAAAGAACAGTTACAACCGCCCCTACTCGTTTTCCCCACCAGTTTCGACCATTTGGTTGGAGCTGCGGCCGGTGCAGCTCCAATCTGATTAGGGATTTTGGTGATGCTCGAAAAGAACAATTTCCCTTTGTAATCTACGTTTTTTCTTCACAGTTTTTAATGCGGTAGTCGCTGTGTTTGATGATTATTTATGTATGAGAGGTAAAAAAATTTAGCATAAAGATTATTCACGATTATATGAGAAAATAGAAGTCATTTTTATTTATTTTTAAACAGTTTTTTATTTTATATTACATGGAAATTTTGCACGGTTTTTCGGTTTCTTGCTTTGCCAATGGCAGAAACGTTGAATAGACAGAATCTCAATTTTTATATAAATTTTGCCTTAAACATAATATTTAAAATTTATCAGGTGTTTATTCGTTTTGTTGATAAGGTTATTATTATAATTATAATTATTATTATTTTTTTTTTTTAACTTGTATTTTAGTCACTAACGTTTTTCTATTTTGATGAGAAATATTAGCAGTCGAACCTTCCTTAAAAACACGAGATTACTAAATTTTTAATATCTGACATTTTCGTACAACGAAGTTAGAAAGCATTTATAACTTCGTTTCATGTCTTTCTATTTGAGTGAGAACTTTCAGAAATATGCTCGGAAATTTAAGCATTTTAATATCCGTTCTTTAGATTGACCCCACTATTTTTCCTATTAAAAATGGGGTATGTTCCGTTTACAGTTCATTTAGAGGAATGCACAAAAATTTCTTACACATTACACTTTATAAGAAAATAAATTTAAATACATTTTAGCAGTGCTATTCTGTTGCAGAATCTAGGAAATTTATATAAATTATTCTAATGCATAACAAACTTATCGATTTAGAAAATGTTGTATTTTTCATTTATACTTCTTTTACGAGGACACACAAAACATCCAGAATGCACTGATGGCTTAGATAATATTACAAACCAAATTAAACTGATATATACTATTCAAGACTTTTTAAATATATCAAAAGAAAATAGTGTTTTAACATTTGTAGATATATATATATATATATATATATATTATTTTAAATACACGGCAATGCAGAAGATATCGGATACGTTACTGACTATGTGCAGCAAATTTTGGAAATTCATTTTTAATTATACTAAGGTTTCATATCTAAATGAAATTTTAGTTTACTGTACCATGTGTGTAAAGTTCGCATTAAAAAAAAAAAAAAAAAATAATAATAATAAAATGTTCGTAATGTTAGACAAGCATTTCATAATCTATATGATGTGCAAGATTTTAAGTCAATGTTAACTCTTTTAATTAATATTTCAAAGGATGTTCTAAATAAATTAATGAAACGCATCATTATAATTGCACTTTTAAGATACGAGCATTACATTACTATAATGTTCTGAGGTCTCCTGAGCTCATTTTTGCTATTTTTACAGTGTTATACGTATGGTGTGAGTGAGTATCAAAACATCTAAATGCTTGGTTCGATTGAACTGAAAGCTGGTAGGTATGTGAAAGGTCACCATCAAACGAGCTGTATAGAATTTGATGGATGTGAGACTTATAGTTCTGTTACAAGGACACAAAGAAAAATTCCTTATCATTTTGATTAATGGACTTAAATTTATGAAGTGTGATTGCGCCTAAATGTTTTATCCAATTGAGCTAAAAATTGGTAGGTAGGTTATAGGTAATCGTCACGCAATTTGTATAGTTTTGATGAGTACAGGACTTATAAATTTTTTTACAGAGACACAAAAAGAAATTCTTTATCATTATGGACAATAGATTCGAATTATTTGCAGTTATTATCGCAAGAACTGTACAGATCTACATAAGTATGTAATCAAACTATTTATTATTATTTTTATATAAATCATTGTGTGTATCTTTTTAATGAGCAAAAGTTGATTTACAATCATGTATGGATACTTCGCACCGTCTTGGAGAAAATAATAGCATGCAGATGAAAAATATTTTGTTGGGGGAAAATTGATTATCATTAATAAATAAAGTTAACAAAATAAAATCTCCAGATTTTTTTTTTCTTTTGTAATGAATGTCCAATAAATAATATAAAATTTTAAATCGATGCTGTATCCTGTATTACTCTGCTTCTTGCTCAGTCTGCGCATATAAAACCCGAAGCCCCCGAGTAAAACAGATTATTTAGAAAATAATTTTCGTTTTTTTTTTTCAAATCTTACATAGACATGCAGCCCCCCTGTAAAGGAATCTCACGAGCCGCTACTGCCTGCAACGGATGGTCCATTCCAAAAGTATTTTCAAACCGTGAATTTTTAAACTTAAAATTAAGAACAAAAAACTCAGTGTATGGGACCATCCCTTCTAAATTTTTAGGCAGATTCGGGAAAGATTCTTGTTAGTATCATAGAGCAAACCAACAGATTTTCTAACCAGATACATGGTTCGTACACATTTATGATAAAGAAAAGTAAGGAGTTATTAAGGACTTTTTAAGGACCTCCAGAAGATTTTTTAAGGACTACGTAAAATAACAATTTATACATTATGTATATATATATATAATCCCCCCCCCCCCCCCCCAATGTTCCTATATATATAGAGAGAGGGAAAGGAGCACTGTTAACTAACATTACAGTCTAACACAACATAAAATAAAATTTCATAAGTTCAAAAAGGAAAATTGAGAAACAATCTTTTTTAATTCATAAAAATAATAATAATAATAATAATAAATTTTTCAGTTACTCACCAGATGATTCTGGAATGTTGTTTAATTCAGTAAAGTTGAAAACATATATTATTTTTTATGTATAGTTCAAATGTTAAAGGAAAAAAAAGAAGAGTAGTTGATGAAGTTGAAACTAGTGGAACATAAGGCATGCAGGACAACACAAAAACAATTGAAAGTAAAAAGTAAAATTATATTTTTTATATACATAAACTTTTTTTCCGCTTAAATGTTCCTCCCCCTTCTCATCCTCACCACAGATGTTGCCACCTCGGTGGCATAAATTGCGAATTTTCGATTGCCTCCATAAACAAATCTTGCATCCATACAAAAATTGCAGCATTAAAAAAAAAAAAAAAAAAAAAGTTTGATGTGGCTATTATAGCATAGACTTTCTTCTATATATCTTATAAAATTCATGCAATACCAAATTATTTATTACATTATTCACTAAAATTATTTTCCCATCATGAATGCAGACGATTTTTAAATATAACATCAAATACCGAAAGCACATAGTCAGTTCACCAACATCAGAAAAAAAGCATTTTTTTCTGTTTTTCTTTTTTCCATTAAAAATGATAAATTGATAACTTTGTTTTAAAATTTCACAAATCCATGGCTCAACCATTCGCTTTAATGGTACTGACAAGTTCTTTCGAAAGATTCTCATATAGAAAATTCACATCCCAGGTGTAGGGAAGGGTATTTCCGGAGCAATGCTCCTAGAAGCATGCACTTTCAATAATTCATATTAATTTCACAATCAGCGTTAAAAATATCTCTCATTATGTATATTTATCTAAAATTTTGTCCTACACTACCCTGTTAAAAATTTAGGGGAATAAAAGGATGTCAGCGCCACCTGTTGAGTAATTAATCCTCAAATATAATAAGCACCAGTTTAGGAAAAGGTCCAATTAAATATGAAGTTTGGTTAAATTTCGTGTATTGGTTTGTGAGACACAGCGTCGACAAAATTTGTGATACATGCACGCAGACATTTTCTAAAAATAGTTAAATCGTGTTCAGGACATCACAAACTGGTTAAATCCATCGGAAAACAGAGATTGAAAAATTTTACGAATCCAATTTTTATATATAGTGAAAGAATAAATTAAAGAAAAAAATAATAACTATGCTGAAAAAAATCTGGTGTGTAACAAACAGACAACTTTTAATGCTTACTATTACACATAAATTCGTTTTAAAGATAGTGCGGTCAGAAGGCATAAAATATACCTAAGTAATCAGACGTTTGTAGCAACTAATTAATTAGCACAAATGCTGGAAAGACATCTGAGGGAGAGAATTAATAGCATGTGTTCAAAGAAAATCGGCAGAGCTGCTTTTTGAAGCACCTATTTCTTAAATTGTATATTGACCTATTTAATCTGGAAGTCTATCATTTTCCCTAAAGTAATATCTGGTATAAATGAAAAAAGGACACCTAAAATGAAATTTTTTTTTTTAAGATTTGTTTTTAAGACACCGTTGTTGTAATCCCATATTCAGTTTTTCCACAAAACTTTGCAAATTCATCTCTTTATCAGAAATATACAATTACATATGAAAGAATATCTAAAAAAATGTTAATATGGCAAATTTGAAGAAAATCCATAGAACTGTTTTTTACGAAACCACTTACAAGGTGCAAAACTGATCAATTTATTGAAGATGTCTGTCAATTTTCCTGGAGTAACCAACGGATTTTTTTTTAAATCCGGCAACTGACGTTTTCCGACCATGCCTGTTAATCAAGGTTTTACTGTATTTATAAATCAGGTGAAAACTTGATATCGAAAATTTTGACCAAATACATTATTTCCATTACTTACTATAGTTGCGTAGTAGAAGTGAAAATCTAGATAATTCAGCGCATTGAAATTCCAGCTATACTCTAAGTCAATAGAAATACTAAAGTATGAGACCAATATCTCGGTTTAATTACCAATCAAAAAGTTTTCTAAATAATTTTGGCCCCACTAGAGACTTGTGGGATTGGTTTGAGACTGATTTATATACCTAAAGTTTTTTTTAATGACCTCAACTTACTTTTTAAAAATAATTCTTAACATGTGCGTTTATCTTTTTTCTTTTTTTAAGAAAATATCTCTCTAAATAGAGGATCAACTTATACACGAGTATTTCCGGTAATATTGCTAGGCGAAATTACTTCAAGAACTCAAGTAACGTGGTTTTGGGGTTAACGACGATAATATACTCATGAACCTAAGCTTGGGTAAAATGCCTTATGTTTAGGTCTTTCTAAAGGATCCTAGCCCATATTTCTAAGAGTTTCAGAAGAGGAAAAAATTAAAAAAAAAAAAACGCTGAAAACCTCAAATGACAGCGCCGATGAGCATGAGCTAGATTTAAACCCATCCCTTCCCATCCACCAGCTTTAAGAACAGAATGTCTCTGTCACGAACAGGGATCAAGTGTTATTACATTTGAGTGTGTTTTTTAACATAAATCTAACAAGTGTTATTACATTATTATCTGTGTGATCAGCCCACAGCGTCAAGAAATTAATTTGTTTTGGTTGATCTAACATCCATAATAAGAAATGGGTCTTCTTTTTTTTTTTTTCCAGATATTATGACAAGATACATAATATTATTAAGGAGGAGGGACTCAGCGCTACTCTGGACATCTGCGATAATTACAGAATGAAAATAGTTCTCTAAAATACCAGATTGTATTTCTAAGTGGCAGATCAAATGTGAACACCACTGAAAGTAAACAAACTTAGAGAGAGAAAGAGAGCGGCTGATCATCGGCTTGTTGTTTAGAAAGGAAGGGACAGAAGATTTATCAATTCTTTGCCATTTAACCCTTTCACGCTCAAGGGAAATATTTTTCCCTTCCACAAAAATCGTTATCGATTGTTCAATTATTATTGAATCGATATTTTTTTACTTTCCGAACACTATAGTGAGGAAAGTATTGTAATCATGTCAAAAATCCGAATTGGAGATTTTGATGTTTCTATACGTTTCGAGGTCCAATGAGTCCGTTTTCACTATTTTTGCGATGATGTATGTATGTGTGTGTGTATGTCTGTGAGTGAACACGCTAGCGTCTAAACGCTTTGTTCGAATAACCTGAAATTTGGTACGTATATTGTAAGTCACCATAGTACGAACCCTATAGATTTTGGTGAATCTAGAACTTATAGTTTTTTTACAGGGATACAAAGAAAAATTCTTTATCATTATGGCCTATGGGAGCAAAATCTTAAAAGCGCGATAGCATCTAAACGCCTTATTCAATTGAGCAAAAAAATTATACACATATTATAGGTCACAAATACGCAATCTGTATAGATTTTGGAGAATCTATCACTTATAGTTTTTTTACAGGGACACAAAGAAAAATTCTTTATCATTATGCCTATGGGGCCAAATTTTTAAAAGTGTGATAGCGTCTAAACGCCTTATTAATCTGAGTAAAAAATTTGTACACGTATTATAGGTCACAGTTGCACCAACTGTATAGATTTTGGTGAATCTAGCACTTACAGTTTTTTTACGGGGACACAAAGAAAAATTCTTTATCATTATGGCCTATGGGACCAAATTTTTAAAAGTACGATAGCATCTAAACGCCTTATGAGCTGAAAATTTATATGAGTATTATAAATCACTGTTGCACTAACTATAAGCATTTGGTGAATCTAGCATTTATAGGTTTTTACAGGGACACAGCGAAAAATTCTTTGTCATTATGATCTATGGGCTCAAAGTTCAGTAGCGTTAAATAAAGCATCGTGTAATATATGAAGAAAAATACTCAAACATTCTATTATGGTTTTCTCTTTTTTGTTTGTTTAACAACTCCTCTTTCTTTACTTTATCTACAAAACTGTTAATTACTCAATGTTCGGAAAGTCGAGTGGAGTCACTCCAGATTTTTTACTGAATGTCAAAATAAAATGTATGTCCAAGGCGGCAAATGCGTTTCTGAACGAATAAAAAAAAAAGAACTGTCAAACTTTATTGCACCAAAACCAAAACATTCGCGGGCTCAACTAATAATATCTTGAAAGTGTTTTGGACTTGAGAAAATAAAATAACTGTATTTTGTCACGTGTTTTATATTATTTGGTAAGTATAATTTTATATAATAATACAGTATAATACGATATAATAAACCTAACTCTTCGTTTATTTACTTTTATGGTCCATAGGGAAAATCATTTCCCATGAAATTATAGGAAACCTATACATCCTGCTATGTTTTTCTGGTGATATTCTCTTACTTTACACCCACAATAGCTAAAATATTGTGTTGTATTGGCATATTTAGTCTTGGACATCTTATGGTCCTGTAAGGGTTAAAAAGGGAGATAGAAAACGACATCAAGATTTTCGGGCTACATGATATTTCGGGTTAGTTAAACGCCGAGGAGCAGAGGTTTTAGTCTATTTTAAAAAGTTAATTATAAATAAAACAAGTAGTAGAAATCATTTATATATTTAAATAGCTTAACTGCAAAATTTTTTTTTTTCGAAATAATATATAATGAAAATTTATAAGCACCCAGTCAGATATATGCTTTTTCTTTCCTCCCCTTCCTCATCACATATTATTTGTTTAGTCCTCAAGTAAATAAAAAAGATTATTCTTTTTTTACATTTTTTTACCAAATCATTTTTCTTGTAGAACATCTTTTTAGTAGTGCATGAAAAGCAGACGATTTTTATGTTTTTCCAACTTTGTTGCTAAGCTGTTACGTGTTTCAGATTTATTATCGTTCCAAATATAGAATTGTCAGTTCAAAAAACGAATTTCCCTTTTATTTTTCTTTTTTAAGTTTTAAATACTATAAGAGAAAAGTAAGTACTTTTTAAGGTACAAGCATAAAAAGTAAGGAGTTTTTAAGGACCTAAAAACAGATATAAAAAGTAAGGAGTTTTTAAGGACTTTTTAAGCACCTGTACGAACCATGAGATAAGCACATAGGTTGGGCAATCCTATTTCAATTAAAAATTTTCTGTGGGACACAATCTTACAGAGTTTGTTAGAAGGGGAAAAAAAAAAAAAAAAAACATCATTTTTCATGATTGTACATTCATTAATGTATATTTTTATGGCTAAATTTTAAGCCATGAAAATATACATTACATCTATTTAAAAACTTGATGAAAAATAAGGTTCATAGATAATATGTACAGGAAAAGAAAAATTTAGTAGCACAGTTATAAATTGCAACTGAGAATCAGGGCTGGATTTTAATAACTTTAAGTTGCAAATAACAGAAAGGAGAAAGCCTTACATTTCACTAAATAAGATTTCACATTAAATCGTATTAAATAACTTAAAAAAGGTCAGCAACTAGTTTTGCCTCGGGATACGTGATTTAATCTATGCTGTCTGGTTGGCATTAACTTTTACTTCTTGCTTTCTTTATATAAGATGGAGCATCAACATGTGTTGATGTTTCCTTATGGTTCTAGCTCTTCTCATTTGCAAAAATTTCCACTGGCTCCTGATTCAATGTGCAGTTGTAGTTTTTATAGTTTGTAAATCAATATTAATTTGTTGATTTTTATTTACTTTAGTCAAGACTGGTGATTTTATCAATTTTTATGTCATTCATATGTTCTTATATTCTTTTGTTTTGTCACGGAAATAGTTTTTGGCTTGGTTGTTTTTATCTTGAAACGTAATTTTATAGATGCCGACTGTTTCGAAGGGGTCGATTTGTTCTTTATAATTTTAGATACACTGAAATATATTCAGGTTGAGTTTTTAAAAACTTTTATTCTTGCATCTTATATAAATTTTTTCATATATATTGTGGTCTTTTATCACTTCCCCCTCATAAGCTCCTGGACCTACCAGTCAGACCAGTGATTCTGTATATTACATTAACAGATCTTTTTCAAGTATAAATTCTTTGTATTCCTGGTGAAGGACACTTTATTTTGGCCAGCTTTCTACAAATGCGGAATTACCAATGCTTTAGATTTCTTAAAAACCGATAATTTTTAATAGAAATATTCTCCTCATCTATTATCAAATATCCTATGATTATGTTAAAAAGGATGATGGTAACTTTCAAGAAATAAATAACAAACTTGGAAGAAATGGCTGTTCTGTATATGTATTAAATTATATTTTATTAATTTCATGATATCTTTTTCTAGTACTATTGCTCTTTAAATACCAATATTTTACTCAATTAAAGTTTGTAAATTGCAGGCTCTTCAGTAATGTACTTTGAAGAATTTAGAATCAACTTTTTTAACAGATTTTTATGCTAATTATGACTATTTATATTGTTGGTAAAGTATTTTATTATGTCTTTAATAATTATTTTGTGACAGCATTAGATTTATAAATCCAATACATTATAAATGTAGCCATGTGTAAGATATTTACAATTAGAAAGATTTTCCTGTACATCGACATAATTGATATTTTGGGGGAATTGCATGGGGGAACAATAAAAGAAATTTAATACACCAAAAGAGTAATGGGGGGGGGGGGGGGGAAATAAGCAGAAAAATACACTTCTACTTAAAAAAAAAACTTAATAATTTTATTATTACCTACAATATAATATTTTAATGAAAATGAATATTTAAAGTAATAATTTTCTTCATTACTATAAAAATTACAATAGCTTCTTTTACTTTAATTGCTTTTTTTTTCTTCTTTTTAATACTTTTCACACAGTTTAGCATGTACAAATTTATTGTTGACAAAGTAATTATTAAACAGTAAAATACTGTACAGGTAATAATATATATGTATATATATAATAACATGCATATTTATTTATTTTTCAATGGTGTGGTACTTGCAAATGAGCATTGACTGTGCAGTCGCTGAACTGATAACCATTTGTGAAGGAGTACCCAATAGGAGGATTTGAACCCAGCACTACTCTGAGGGAGTAAGGGACGCTCACCAAAACAATATATGAGCGACCTTTACTAATAATATATAAAATTGTTTTTAGAATGGGAATCTTTTACAAAACTGATTATAATGATAGAAACTATACGAAGAATCTGTAATTTAAAAAGTTTAATTGAGAATAACTTATGCTAGGGGGTGCATTTGCCGATAAGATGAATATTTTCATTGTCAGCTCAGAAAGACCTTTCAGATGATATATAATATGTATAAATATCTTTTGAACAGTTGGTGACCCTCCCTTGTAAGTCTAAATATATATAAATCAAGTGGTTACATTTGTTGCATGTGCTTGGTGGCTTATATGTCATCACAGTCATATAATATAATACTATCTTATTGACTAGGTTTATGACTGCTGCACCTAGGTATCACAAATACATATTCTTAATTCTATTGCATAGAAATTACAACACATTTTCCACCAATGAAATTAGCACGAATGAATAGCATATAAAAAATTCATTTATAAACAGACAAACAACAGAACTTACTATCACAATCTTTTAAGTGTCTTTCACTTAATTCAAACATAAGAAATGAATCACTACCAGGTGATATGTTTCCAAATTTAATCTGCCCATTTCCACCTTGACCATGAACAATCAAGGCATCCATAACTGTAAGGTTGTTTCTAATTTAAAAAAAAAAAAGAAAGAGAAGAAAAATACATATTAAATAATCAAGTAAGATAAAACAAAGAATGAACTATTTAAAAAAGACAGCCACTCTACAATAAATTAGCATGAAATTAAAGCAGGAAGACCTTTCTTTAAAAATTTTTTTTTTTTTTAATATGACTGTACAACAGATTCTTGATATGACGATTCAGACAGTGTTACTACACAAATCAGGAGAAAAAATTACCTGAGTTTTTCCTATCTCTCTTAAAAGTAAAATAGATGACACAAAATACTGCAGCATTAGAATCTAACATGTTTAACAAGTCGAATGAACGCATCTAGGGCATATTAATTTTATTAGTATAGTTGGGGAAAAAAAGAAAAAAAAAACATAATTGACTCTCTTCTTCATTATAAAGCACTAAAACTTCAATAAAAGATTTCATTATGAAAAAATTTTCCAATGTTTATTAAAAAAATTAACATTTCAAAATTCCCTGAATTTTCCCTGTTTTTCCAATAATTAAAAAAATTCCGGACTTTTCCAGGTTTTCTCTGAATTTCAGGTACTGTAGAAACCCTGTCAGAGTTTGTTTAAATGTAGGAGTTGCTGCAAGCCCCCTAGGGATGTCACTGATGCCCTCTAATGTATGAAGAATGCATAAAAAAGATCTAATATTTTAAACATAAGTCTTACTAAAAACCACACTGTTTTCTCATCAACTATTGCTTTAAAATCATGCACTATATTTGATCATTAGTGATCTATCTTATAAAAATATAGATCTGAAACAGTGTTGGGCATAATTGATTAAAAAATAATTAAATTACAAATGAATTACAATTATAATTATTTTACTGTCAATCAGTTAACAAGTAATTGATTACAAATAAATTTAATTATTTATTCAGTTTATTTGTAATAATTCAATTTGTTTGTAATCAATTACTTGTTAATCTATTGACAGTAAAATAATTATAATTGTAATTCAATTACTTTTTAATCAATTATGCCCAACACTGGTCTGAAATGAATCCTTCACAGAAATTCCAAATCTTAAAATGAACACTTTATAAAAATAAGTGAACTTTAAATGGATTTTTTGCAAAAACTGAATGATTTCAAAAAGATTCTTTACACAATTCATATGTAATTTATGCATTTGTTAATAATCATATTTTCACAATCAGCTCTGAAAAAACTGCATGAATGTTATCTTTTAGCAGCAATGCCTAATTTAGCAATTAACAATGGAAAAAAAAAATATCTTTTAGTCTATTTGAGAAATGACAATTCAATGCATATTTTGTCAATCAGCAGCACAAATGTGTTTTATTTTAGCACTAAAAAAGAAGAAAATTTGTAAACTTACATTGAAAAATATTAGTTTATTTTGTGATTTAGCTTTAAAAAATGTGATAATTTTTTCAATTAGTGGGAAAAATTTGCTTTATTTAGCAATTAGTTTTGCTTAAACAAATTTTTATCAACCAATTAGATATTAAATGATTCAGTATTTCAGCAAACAGAGCTGTAAAAATATTGTGTATAAATTTTCAATTCACCTTCATAAAAAAAAAAAAAATCAATCATTATGAAATATGCTTAATTATTTCATAAAATAATAAATAAATGAAAAGAAACATGTAAAAACATACTGCAAGCTTCAAAGAAATTGATAACAGACTTGATTTTTGTTTTGATAAGTATAGGCACTATAATTAGACGGAGGTTGAGAATGGCAGTAACCCCCCTGACAATGAATTATACATCTATACGATATCATATTCTATACAAAACATTTAGAATATTAACAATAAATATGAATTTCCTTATGATTTTTACAGTATAAAGTTATTTAAATGTAATTTATAAGAATGTCTGTCCCAAAACGCAATACATTGGCATTTTATGTGCGTTCCTGTACATAAACCAATTGTAGAGAATTAATTAATGCCATTTTAAATAGGGAATATCATATAGTAAACCTGAATAACATATATCATTTCTGAAAATTTCTGAAAATATTTACAGACGCTGGGGGCGGGCAGACGGGCAGATGGACAGTCAGACAAAAAAATATGCAAATTGAAATCCTATTCACAGTTAAAAATTGTTAAAAAATGTGTAATGTAAACGAAAATGCAATTCCAGCAAATGTCCAATAATAACCCTTAACGTAACTGAATATTTTTGTGTGCCCTGTAAATCTAATGCTAATCGTACGGTACACTATAGAAAGCATTATTTTGTGCATAACATATTTCAATTTCATTAAGATTTATGCAAAGTAATTAAAATTTGGTTTATAGAAATATCTTCACATAGAACGCAATGCTTTGGAATACTTTCGGGTGTCCCTGTGTACAAACCAGTGATGGTGTTTACTCCATTTTCTATAGAAAATATCCGATAGAAAACTTTAATAACGTATTTCAATTTTATTAATATATGCATAAATTAAAGGTATTAAAATATTGTTTATAAAAATACCTCTCATAGAACACAATGCTTTGGGGTGTCCCTGTACACAAGCTAGCAGAGGTATTCACTCCATTTTTAAAAAGGAACATCCGATAGTGAACTCAAATAACATATATCAGTTTCAGGAAATTCTATGAATATTCACGGGAGTTAGAGCGCGGACACACAGAAAGACGAATGGACAGACAGACAAATCGAAGTCATTAACACTTTTCAACCTGGCTGGAATTGTTAAAGAGCCGAAGTCATTAAATTTTTCAATTATGATTTTCAATTATGAAGTGGTAAAAATAAAGCGCGAATATTCCACACGATTTTGCTAGACTTTTAATTTTTTTCCTCTCTTAACGTGTTTTAATTTGCAGGTGACCCCTAAGAAATATAACAATTAAATTTTTTAACAATACGAAATAATGTAAATATGCATTAAGTTCTTAAAACTGTTGATTTCACGTGCTTGAATGATTTTAGTTGCTATTTTAAAATAAGGGATCTTTTTTTAATTTTTCTCATCTCATAGATAACCCCCTAAAGTGAGCCCTTTGGCGTCGAAAAATAGATGCCAAAATTGAAAAAAAAGTGGTGTAAGTCATCATTTTCAAATTGCAATAACTCAGCGAGATTTTGACTTAGAGAGATGATTTTTTTTTATTTTGCTTGTCAGAGCAAGGAGAATAATTTTCTATATATAAGTCACATGATATGAGGGGCCGTATAAAAATTAAATTTTGTATTTAATATGTATACAGCCCCTTGTACAAAAAAATGCCATATTTGAAATCTACTCTTAATTTGCTCTAATTTTGTAATTGGAAGTATGTTTCTGACTTTCTTAGTTTACGAGATAATCGCTGTAACATCTATTTTGAATCACCCGGTATATATATATATATATATATATATATATATATATATATATATTTAATATTTATACACCTTTCTGCTAGAAAATCAAAATGTATTTTTATACTTCATTATATTTGCTTAAATTACATTATATATTTACTGTAGCTGGGAACAATCTTAAAGTGCCTTAACACTGCTAATTATAATTTGACCTGTAATTTACAAAAAAGGAACACTTTTTAGAATGCAGTGGATCTGTAGGATCCCCTTTAATAAATATTCAGTGATAACACAGGTCCTGATTCTTTTTCCTCATTGAGATTATTTTATTCCACTTGATTTAAAGACGTATACTTTTTTTTTTTTTAAATTACAACTGTAATTTTTTCAGGAAATATTTTTGTCTTTTATTTTTAATCTATAAAACTCGCTTTTTATTGCTCATGAATCTATCAGTTGAAACCCAAAACAAAATTTAGGAAAGGGTAATATGGCAAAATACTAGTAGCTATTGAAATTGCAAACTGAAAATAGATGCAACTTATCACTATGGATAGTTATGGTACGTTAGCTATCACTATGGATACACAGACAACTAGATTAAAGAAAGAGGGAGGGGAGAATCTCAACTTTGTTAAAACATTATTTAATCTACTAAATCTCTAGCTTTGTTTCACAAAAGATTTTATTTTGAAAATTTCTTTATGCTATAAATAATGTGTTCTTTAATTGAAATTTTAAAACATATTTTAGCAGCAGAAAGATAGAAAATATTAAAATAAATTTATAATCACCTTATTAGTATTAATGATGACTTAAATTTATCATCATTAGGAGTAAAACCAACTTGTATTCTCACTCTCATTCCAGGTGTTAAAAGCATGGCTATACTTTTTTTATGTGATTGAACCCCAAAATATTCTTCAAGACTTTTCCTATAGGCAGGGATATGGTTTTCAGGATTTGGCTGCAAAATAAATTAAGTTTTTCTTGAAAAATATCAACTATGATGTTTTTATTTTAACATTTAAAATTCTAAACATTAATTATGTTGATAAAAAGGAAATAATTTATTGAATTCCTTACTGTTTCTTCAAAATCAACATATTTTGAAACGCCATTGAAACAATGTGAAGACATGAAAACACATGAGGAAATTGTCAAACTGCTTCCCTAACAGCACACTTATCCATAGTACATCCTGAGGATGTCCCTTGGATGTACTTTCATCCATAGGATATCCTGAGGATGTCTTGTGGATGAGATGTACTGTTAGGGTTACATACACATCAGATTAGTCATCTTAAATTTATACATTTATAATTTTTAGAGCACAGAGGCAGTTTTCTACTGTATGCACAAACAAAATGAACCCCTTAATTTTATTTATAAAAAAAAGAATAAACAAACAGTAGGTTTATACTGTTTTTCTACGAAAATATTCATTTAAATTTTTGAAAATTAATTCCTTTCCAAAGAGAAATACATCAGTTGAATGTTTCAGCTGACAAGTTAAATACTTTTTCTTTATTATTTTATGTAAAAAAAAAAAAAAAAAAAAAAAAAATCAATATTTATTAATTATATACAGCAAATTTCATTTAAGTTGTATCCCCCTGCTAAAATATGAATGGTTTATATTATCAGGGAAAAAAATAAACTTGTTAACCATTGATTTCCATCTATTTTAAACTGAACAAATGACCAGGAAATGTAATATTTTCACCCATGTGCATTGCAACTTAAATCTTTCCAATGGGAAGGTATATCAAGTTTCAGATCATTAGAAAGTACACCACATCCTGAAGATGACAACATAAAAGTTTTGAAAATTATCAGATATAATAAATAACACAAAAGTTTTCATAATCATAAAAGCGGAATTATAGATATAAAGGGCACTCCAGCCATCACAATGACATCAACTATGTAACAAAAGTTTACAGCATTTCAAAATAATAAGCTTTCAATACATCAGATGATAGAGACATTGGTTTATGGTTAACAATTAAGGAAGCAGAATTTTTCTCCCCAATGGCACTTGAAGAAACCCCACAAAAAGAAATCAAAAGGTGTTAAGTCTGAGAATCTATCTGGCCATTTAACGGCCCTTTGTGGCCTATCTATTGTTTAGGACATTTCTCATTCAAATATTGTCAAATATTGCTAGTGAAATAAAGCAGAGCACATCATACTGGAGAAGAACTTCCATAAGAAATTTATAAAGGATGAAGAAAAATGAGATTTGTTGACATGTTAAATTTACAAAGGCTAACTGATAATATATTATTGATTATTTAAAATTAAGAATAAATTCAGTGCATATTATACAAATTATTTGTGCATGTGAAACATGAAACTATGTACTAATTCTAGAGAGTTCTATTAAAAATGTTCCATCTTTTGCCAAAAGATATTTATACTATCTGGCTATTATTGCTACTAAACATAATTAGCTAATAAATTTCTTTTATATCTGTATCTATTTAATGCATTGTGCAACTATGAAACAAACAACTTATATGTATGAAACAGAAAATAAGATGCAAGAAAATACATAGAATTTTTTTTTTTTTTTTTCCCTTTCAGAAAAGCTGCAGTAAAAGAATATTAGTATATTTTTATTTTATTTTACTGATACAAAAATAATATTGGGTTGTCTGGAAAGTTCGTAGTGACTTTTGGTAGCTTTCATAAGAACAGGTCCACATTTATCATAGTGAATGAAAACAAATGGTACGCATAAATATTCTAAAAGACTGCTAATGACAATAATAAATGACAGTACAATATGTTAATTTTTGTCAACTATATATACAACAAATTTTCTGGTCAACCCAATTTAATATTTAACTTATCTTAACAAGAGGAATTTAAATTCAAAGCACCAGAAATAAGATTGGAGTATATTGAATTATTAGCTGCTATTAATCAGTGCTTCAAAAACCATATTTATTATTAACCACTTCACCGGCTATCCCGAGATAACTCGGGGGGAAATTTAACCTTCCACACACAACAGTGGCTGGTGAAGTGGTTAAAGGAAAGTGGGACAGACACTATACATTTGTTCCAGATACTGAATGCAAAGTTTTATTTTCAGATGTTTATTCAGTTTTTGATGCATACCATCTTCATCATAAATTTATTTAACTTTTTTTATTCTTGAACATAACCCCTCTCAAGTATTAGCCGTTTTTCAGTATATCTGTTTAATGATTCATAAAATTAATTACTAAAAATACTAAATAAAATTAATGCACAGTATAAATATGAGAATTTGGTGCTGTACACTAAAGATATTTATTAATCTTTTCTAAAAAAAAAAAAAAAAAAAAAAAAAAAAAAAGCAACATGTATTTTAAAATTTAGTCAAACCAGCCTTTTATTTTGGCTATGTATGATGTGAAAAAGGGGGCTTAATGCTTAAAGAGTTAACTGAATATTTAAAAGATATCAATTGAAATTCAGTGTTTATTACACATTTCTGACAACATGTAGTTTCTCCAAACAATTTAATTTTTAACATAAGGTGACCCATTACTTTTTGCTATTTTTAAAATAAAAGTTATGCATTTAGTGCATAGTTTTCATTTGTTATTAATTTTTTAGTTCTATTTACTTAGTATAAAGTTTTTTTTGTTTTTAGGGATGATTACATTTCCGATTAAATCACTCTGCAGGGGACATTGCTATGTTGCAATTTCTGAGACTAAGGTGAAATATCCTCCTTGGGGGTCTTTATAAAGGGGGTCATAGCTTGTATTACAGATAAAACTATGGGAAAATTTCAAATGGCTAGGCTGACGAACATGACGTGGGATCAAAACCAGCACTTCCTGTCTTCTAGCTTTGACGGCAATCAAACAAGGACAATTCTGCTCCCAGAATAGAATCGTCCTTGTTTGTTTACAGTTTGAATAGAAGAATGAACAGTCCCTCAAAATGTGTAAAAATGTTGAAAAAAAAAAAAAAAGAATTTATTAGAAATATGATGGAAAATTGGAAATGAAGTTTACACGTACGAATATATTAATTGCTCATTATTTGAAACTTGTCAAGAAATAATTCAAAATATTTTTACCTTGAGCCAAAAAAGTAACTATATTTTATATCCAATTATCTGAAGATTTGTAGATAGAAAAGTTGTACATCTGTAAATCATCATATATAAAAAATTATAAAACTATGCTCAATTTTAAGATATTTAAATGTACTCTTAATAAAAGGATGCTTCCAATTCACTCATAAAAATCCCTAAAATCTGCAATTTTTTTTTGTGTCATTTTAAAAGTAATAGTTTATATATTGTTGCAAATTAAGAAACTGTAGAATATGAGCATGGATAAAAAAGAAAATTACAAAACAACCATTCATTTATTATTATTATTTATTTATTTATTTTTTCATCATGTGTTTCTTTCTAAAACTTGGAATTACGAAATTTTAAAAGTTTTGAATGACACTTTAGGATTAAAAATGAAAATAATAAATAAATAAATAAATAAATAAATAAAAGTAATATTTTTTTTTTCAAATTTATCAAAAACTATGTACACACATAGTCAGAAGTTAAAAATTGAACATAAAAAGTTCAATTTTTTAACTTCTTTCAGGTATTTTCATTAACCTAATCTTACTTGAAAATTCTAAAAATACCTATCTTTTCTTGGGGGGAAAACACCCATCTTCTTATTAAAAAATAATAATAATAATAATAAATAAAATTGGCTTCTTTTTCCTCCACGATATTTATACAAAAAATACGAAAGAACTTTCTAAAAAACTAGAGTTTTGCCAACCCTTATACAAACGCACCATCTTCATAGAAATAAGCCACGATCTTTCAGTTCAACAGCTGCCTTTTAGCTGTCAGTAATTTAACAACTGTAAACAAGCCAGAACAATTGACAAGATTTTGACCCAACTGGACCAGAATAGCAAATCATCGTCGTCGCGCTTCGCAACAACTGGTTTCCACATAATGACTAGACCAGAATAGAATTAGCAACATGTTTCAAGAGTGAAGAAAGAAGAAGATATGTTACTATTTTTAAGTTTTTAGTTTGCATTCATCTTCAATTTTTACATTATTATTCTGTTTACATGTCTTCTATTTTGCTGTACTTTCTTTAACATTAAGTATGTGAATTTGTTATCTTTATAACATTTATTTCAGTAATTATTGTAATAACCTTTCTAATAATATTTCACACATATATATATATATATATATATATATATATATTAGTCTGTAAAAGGTAATGTGAAAAATAAATAATCACAAATAAAGAAATATTGATTCTTACATTATTTTCTTCTAAATCTTCTAAAGAAAAAGCTGCAGAATCATTAATAAAATTTGGATCGCTAAAATCAGCACCATATTTGTCTTTTAAAGCTTTTATGATATTTATGGGATTAGGATATAATGATAGTGGTACAACTTGAACTAAGAGAGGCAAACTTGAAGGATTTTCTAAAGTAAAATCTCTAACCTGCAAAATGACAACATGCAATGTAATATGTTATAACTATTAGAAAAATAAAAATACTGAAACAGCAATAGTATAATTCAATTTTACAAAAACATTAAATGATATTACAAAACAGATTGAGATTACTTATTCAACTTAAACTATTAGCATAGGTGATGGGTACATGAAATTAATAAAATAAAATTCACTAGAAATGCTTAAATATATTTGGTTAAGGTGCCTGCCTACCATCGGAGGTTAATTTTTTTTTAATAATTGAAAAATTTCCTATTTATATGCATTATATGATAGAATATAGTAAAAAACAGTGAATAACCTGAAAAAAAATATGCAAATTTTATAATATATTTTGATATTTAGGCTCAAAATATGCATAAAATTTGCAAATAAAAAAAGCACTTTTTACAAAACATAAGTCAAATTTAAATAAAGATATTTTCATTCTGTAAATTTTATTTAGATTATTGAAAGGTCCTTAAGGGAGTGAACTACTCTCAAAACTATAACCATGTTATTTAATATTTTAGAGAAGATAACATTTTTACATGCCAAAAAAATCATGAATGTACATGGTAGTTCACAACTTCTATCAACAAAAAATAATTTAGCTTGATTCATTGTCGTAGTTCAATCCCTAAAACAACTCCTCTAGAGTATTTTTTGTCAAAGTTTCATAACATTTCAATTATAACTTTTGGAGATATGATGTTTTGGGATAAAGCAAAATGCTAAAAATCTCATTTTGAGAAAAAGCAGAAAACAAATTTAAAAACAAGATTTTACCTATTAAACAAAAAATAATTTTAATAACTTCTTGATTTATTTCAAAGATTTTTATTTTCTTTTTTCAATTCCTTTTATATTCAGTAAAAAATTTTGATGCTTATATTGAGTAAAACATTTATGTAAACAAACATTTACGGGTCATTTCCGGTTTAAAAAACTGGCGAGTGACTAATATTAAAATATCTGTAACTCAAGTTCTAAGCAAGATAGAAACAAAATTCAAACTGATTTAGAAAGCTAAAATGTCAGGCTTTTATACTAATCCAAAAATAGAAAATTTGAGTTTTGATTGAAAATTGCATTTTAAAGGTAGGCAGGCACCTTAACGCAAATTTATCACTTTTCTACACTGACGTGAAGGATTTTTTTTTTTTTTTACTATCTATTTTGACTTTACTGAGTAAAAAACCCATTAAAAATCTTATGCAATTTTTTAGTTGCAGACCTGTATAATCCAAAGGTGTCAGGAAAATACAGTAAAATTTAAAACCATCTGAATGAAGTTGAAAAAAATTTTATTGAGGAATCAAAGACATACACAATTTCACACTGGTGAAACACACAATGTCTCTTCTGTTGAGCAATTTAAAGTGCTTATGTTCATTTAAATTCATTTAGTCAGGTAAAACGTAATCCCTATTTAAGCCTGGCCATAAACCGAATATCTTGCTTTTAACAGTGAAGACCACTACCTCGCACAGAAATGCACGAAAGAAAAGAATTCAAAACACCCTGGCCTGGTATATGATTCATATGGTCAAAAAGCATGTAAAACAAAGAAAGAAACTGACATCTATGAAAAGTAATAGAAAATTACAAAAATTTAAAATGCATTGAAGAGCAAGAAGGGTAATTCTTAGGAATGCAGCATCTCAATCTCTAATTTCACTGGCCATTAGCCCAAATACATTACTATTCTATTATAAGTTGCCCATCATAATGTATGCAATTTAATTTTTACAGTGCTTTAACTACATATACTTTCAGAGAAATAGTGCATTATCTTAAACAAAAAAATTAGAAGGAGAAATAAAATAGTCAGCTGTCATTTCCCTGACTTGGATGCCATTCGACTACTTTCTTTGGCGTTACATGAAAAACTGCATCTACCAAACAAATCGAATAACTACCGAGCTTGGACGCTTTCGACTAGATACTTTAGAAATTCGATGTTTTGTCAGATTTCTAGAAAAATACTTAAGAAAATTATTCTGAAACATTGGGCATGTAAAGAACATGTTGTACCTCATATAATTCAGAAAAACTTGTGGCAAGGACAAAAGGGGATCAGAAACAAACTGAAAAAAAAAAAAGCAAAATATTCAAGATCATACTATAAAAAGTCATGCTTGAAACACATTATAGTTAAAGCATGTGACTATGAGGCTTCTTTCAACTGCCTATAGTCATTTGTATCTGAGCAGTCCAGTATGCATGAAAGTTAAATTTTCAAAGAAGTTCTTTTTATTACAATATACAAGGTATTTAACCCAATGTAATCCATTTTTAGAAAACTTGATATATTTCATTAGACAACATATTTCAATTAAAATATAAAAATATCAAATATTTGAAATATATAAACATTTATTTTTACTTAAGAATTTTGATCTATGTACGTGCAAAAATTAATAAAATTTATATAATTTTATTATTTTATTTTAACCCAATATTTATAAAAGCATTGGGCTGCTTATAAAGAAAACTCAAAAAACATAATTCTAAAAATAAACTGAATTTAAATTTTTCTTCTTCCCCCTCACCCTTCCAAAAAAGGGAAAATTCATAAAGTGTCATTTATTAACAATTTATGCATACATTTATACCACTGATTAAATTAAAATACAAATTTGGATGCGATCCCTCTTTTTTTTTTTTTTTTTTTTTTTTTTTTTAAGAGGAAATGAAATTTACATCATCCTTATCAATGATATATATATATATTCACAATGTTTGCTTAGGGTCTTCAAATAAGTAATTCAATATATCAGGCTAATAAATTTTACAATATATATATATTCATTTATTTATCATTAATGCATATACTGTTAAAAGTTATTTAGTGGAATTGTTCATATTTCATGAGATACTTTATTTTTATAATTCAATTGCTGTATGTTATGTCTTATTGTAGTAAGTCAAAAAATGTTTCCTAAAAATGAATAAAATACCCTGCATTTTATAATAATAAAAAATAGTTTTTTGAAATTTTTTAAGAAACTTCATATCTTAATGAATAAATATGCTATTCGGATACATAGGAATAGAGAAAATTAAAAAAAGAAAAAAAGTCTCAATATCACATGCTACAGCTCAGTGGCGGATTTAAGGGGGGGGGGGGGGCTTCCAAAAAAAAAAAAAAAAAAAAAACACTGACATTCACAATTGAATATTGCAATTGTAAATTTTTTATTGGTCTAGAATAACACTTTGAAAAATCTTAGCCCTCCCCTCCCCCCAAAAGTCAAGTTCTGGATCTGCCACTGCTACAGCTTTAATGCATTTTAAGCATAACTTGTTACAAAGTAATTCCAAACACTGTTTTTTCTTTAATTTGACCAATTGTCCCATTTTTTGTCTTTGAGAAAAGAATTTTTACTGAAATATATGAGATAACATTATTTACACTCTTAAATTTAAGGATAATCCCTGAAGTATTTTTCAAGATATTTAACAAATTGAATGTACAATAGATGATCTTAGAAATAACAGTAGAATTCAAAATACTCAGCTTAACATCATTAGTAAGGCTGCGGCTGTGTTTCATCATCAAACAAAATATTGTCAGATCATATAAGTACAGTTTTAGTACTTACAATGAAAATTAAATTTCCATACATGTAAAAAGTAAATTTACAATCAAAAATGAGAATTTTATTTAAAACTTCCTCCTACTTCACTCATAGGAAAAGGAAGAGGCATGTCAAATTTATTATTATTGGATAGCTTATCAAAAACATAATAAACTTTTTATATCTCTGAACTCAAGAATATTTCATCAGATATTTCTATTTTCAAACATTTGTACTAACTGTTTGACTTTCGTCTATTACATATTTTATACAACATCTGTTAAAAGGAATTAAATAAAATGATATTTGTATGTCAAAATAGTTTTTTTTTTTTCTTTTTCCTTTTAATAAAAGTTTACTTTTACAAGGAAATTGTGAATTTTGGCATTACTGGATAGCTTTTTTAAAAATATTAAATGCATATATTTCGATCCAAGGTGTATTTCTTGAGGTATTTGATTGGTCTCCATTTTTTTTGTTACACTGAGTACATCAAAATTATTACAATACATAGATACCCTGTTTTACTGAAATACTTTTACAAATAAAATGTGTTACTATTGTATTACTGAATCAGATTATTTGAAAGGTAAAAATTTTAAAAAATAGCTCATTGGCAAGATAAGTTTCAAATTTGGTAAAAGTAATTAATCTGAAAAAAAAAAAAAAATTAAAAAGATGTTTATTCAGTAAAATAGCTTTTAAAACAAGACAAGGAAAAAAAAAAAAAAAAAAAAAAAAAAAAAAAAGAATTAAACTAGCATTAAGGTATCTCATCCAAGACTGCAAAATTTTCAATTGTCAACAATCTTTGATTTGACACTTTTTCAAATCTTGTTTCAAATATTGTTTACTAACACTATAATAATAATAAACATCACATTTAAATATTAAATTTTTATTTTAATAAAATACTTACAGTACGATTACCAATTTGTGTAATAGGAAACTTCAGCCTATATTTAGAAAATAAACGTGGCCATTGTAAAGAAGTATGAGCTTTTAAAAGATAGCCCCGAACTTCTGTTGTATCAAGTCTTAAAGTTATATTTGTACTAAAAAATAAAAAAATAAATAAGAATAATAAATAAATAAGAAATTGTTATGAAATTACAAATATTATCAGATATTTAAAAAAAAAATTTACTTACGTTCGCTCTTCTAACTCAATTAAGTTACGCCATCTATTGCACAAAGTACGAAATAATTCTGTATCTGTTTCACCAACATCTTGTGGTAATGCCATCCCTAATAACCACTGATGGCCCACTAGAAATTAGTAAATTGATTATATATAATTTAAGTTATACCTTTAAGAATTAATGCAATTTTAAATAATGATTTTAACTCTACAGTAGTCAATTTAAAAACATTAAGTTATTTTTTATTTTATTTACTTATTTTGAAAGAAGTGATGTAATTGGCCACTTGTTAAAATAAATTAAGTGTTTGGCAATCAGAATAGTGTCAAATTCTTCTATCACATCTGTGCTACTTTGATTGTCAAAGTTACAAAATTATAATGATCAACAAATTAATCATAATAATTAATCAGTTGATCATTTTTTTTTTCTTCTGCAGATTATCAACATAAAATTAATTACAAAGAAATATTATTCCTCAATTTTAATAAACAGCAGCCATAAAAAAAAAAAAAAAAAAAAAAACAGAGCTTAAATGACTATATGTAGATTTTTACTAGATACTTTGCTGTTTTATTTATTTTCTTTGATTACAATTTTGTAATAAATATACGTGTGTGTGTGTTTCTAATAGCAATGGTTTTTCTGCATTGCCAGCAATAAAATAAGAAATAATTACTTTAAAATTGAAAATTTTGTTTGATAATTTAACACAAATTCCTTTTAATTACTGCATGTGTTATTGATAATTTTTCAGTAGAAAATAAAAGGAATATATATTTTATGGTCTTTGCATATAAAAAAGGATTAGGAACTTAAAGATACTACAAGAAAATTATGAAAGAAAATCCTATGTGCCTTGAAGTTTTATTTAAAGATTTTGGTTGAAATGTCTATAGTTTGAAGATATTGTGAAATTTAAAATTTCATATTCTTAATCATAGTGCTTCAATATTAAATCCTACCACAAAAAGAGAAAGAGATTTTGAAATTTTGTATATTAATAAATAGCAATTCTTAAAATTGTTTTACATTCATCATAATCTGCTGTTCACGTTTTACAAGTACACCTTTTCAGGATGAGTGACATGATAATGTAGTGGTCATAAAATGCTATGTAAGTGCAATGTAAGAAATCAGCTAAAGAGTGAGTAACTGCAATAAAAAGGTACTGAAATAGAACTTAAAAAGGAAAAAAAAAATTACAGCATTTTAAGTTTATTGGAAATTGTTATGTACAATTTAGGGGCATAGTCCTTCATGTACTGACATAGCATCAAAATTAGAGCCCGGTAACATGTGTTTTTGTTTAATGTAAAGAAACAGCGCAATAAATTACACATACAAATTAAAAAAAAAAAAAAAAAGAAAAGAAAACTTTGAATTTCTTCCTGACATTTTAACTGGGCACCTGGTTATCACCAGAATGATTTTTCTGCTCTTCAGTAGGGCTGGGCAATGAATTGATATATCGTGAAACATTTATTTAAAGCATGCATTTTCAAGCCGATAATGCAATTTCTCAATTGGAAACATAATAACCACCACAATTATCCCAAAATCAGTTATGAATGTACTGTGAGTGACCATATCGGTTTCCATGAGTGCAATTTTCCATCAAGAGAAAGCTGGAGGGAAATGAATGATACACGCATAACACATGCATGAAGTTAGACACCGGTTTCATTGGAAATATTACTTAGTGCTTACTTACTTTTACTTACTGCTGCAATCTAAATATCACCATTCATGATTATGATTTCGCTTTAATAGGAATCTATCAGCAGCTTGGTGATAACACACATGGGATGTCCGACACTAGTTTTGTCCGAAACCGCTACTCACTGCTACAATCTGAATATTTGCTATTGCCATTCATGATCATGATCTCCTTTTAATAGGAATTTATCAAAAGCTCAATCAAAATTTCAATGGTTGTTAAAATTAGCAAATTATTCAAATTTTTTATTATTTCTCATCTAGTGAAAATTTAGTTTTATTTATTTTAATATTGTTAATAGTTTAAATAAAGCTATATATATTACTGAAGGTACTGATAGTTTTTAAGTAAGATTTTCATTCATAGGCAGGAGATGGGTATTCTCATGTTAATAACACTTAAATATTTTAGAAATCTTAACACTGTACAGTAATATAATGAAATGATTTATATTATTTATTTTATAAATTTACTTTTTTTTTTTTTTTTTTGGTTTTATATACAAAAGAAGAAAGTATTGGATTCATGATTTTTTTTAGTTTTTGATAGATAGGCTCATTTTCAGGTATTCTGACACCAGAGTTCTCCCGAAGGGAAATTTATAACTAGAAATTTTATATAGTATTTTTTAAAAATAGATATCAACAATTAATCAAGTTTAAAATTAAGTGGTAGTAAAAATAACAGTACAAAAAATTTCCCTTTGTGAGAACCTTGCTTGGCACATTGCTAGGACAATTTGTAAATGTTGTATGCCATGAACAAAAGAACAGAATTCAACAAAACTTCATATTTGTTTTGAAAATGACTTAAATTGGCACCGATTAGATTTTGAGGTATGTCACCCAACAGGTGGTTCTGATATTCTTCAATTTCTGCCATTTAAGGGAGGGGGATATTATATCAAATTTTCTGTAGTGTATAAATGCTTAAATGATATGTATGAATGCCATGATGAAAAACTATGTTGATACAATAAGGGTGCATATTGGCTAAGAGGTGACACTGCTATGCTGCAATATAATTAAGTTCACAGGAAAGCAATATCTCAACTTCGTTACACATAATTGCTCTAAATTTTGTATGTGGGATGAATATTTCAAAAAATTATGCCGATTCAATTTGGGCACATATTGTACGATATCTGGCACTGCTATGCTACAATATTTCCCATTTATAGGAAAGCTACAACTCAGTTTCTATAATATATATATATGCATAAAATTTGGCAAGTGTGATAGATATAATGGAAAATTATACTTATTCAATTTACGTTAATACTAAATCACAGATGGCGCTGGTGTTATCACTTTTGGCACTTTTTCTAATGGCTAACTCAGCTAACTGGTTAAAATCGCATCAAACTGCATATTTAAATTCTTTCAAGTGAGAGGCTAAGTAGATTTAATTTTTATGCATGTTAACTGGAAGATGGTACTACAGTAGAGAGTAAAAAATCCACACAGCTCGGTACCAGAGGTTGTGCGGATTATAGGATTTGGTCAATTTTGGTGCCCATAAATTTTTTTCACTTTGAATAATAAAAGCAGAATATTATTTAAACTAAACACATACTAGTGAATAATAATACTGAATGTTAAATTACTACGTACATAGAATAATAATAAACATTAAAAAAAATATACATAATGAAAACAATATATAAAAATGAAAAAAAAAATATTTCTCAAATTTGTAAAATCTGTTCACATGTAGTTATTTTTTAAATTTCACTTGAACCTGCATGATTTATTTGTTTATTTAATTATTGTAAATAATAGTAACAAATTTATTTTTCTAAGAGTTTTACTGAGTTCTTCTTACAATTATGCCTTCATCAGACAGCATTTAAAAAATTAGTTTGTTATTGTTTACTGATTGATATCATCATTATAATAATCATTTTCTTTTGACGAATTTAATATTCTGTCAATAATTTCATTATCAGAATCTTGGTTCTTACAGTCTTTCATACTATTATAATTTTATTTTTATTTTTTGTAATAATACAATGCAAGCATAAAATCTGCATTCAAGATCTTTTTCAAAAATTCTGATTTGCAATTTTGTAACTTATTAATAGTGAATTTTGTTTTTTGTATCTGACAAGCTGTGCAGATTTTGTACTTCGGCAGATTTTAGGTCTGCGGATTTCTGACTCTCTACTGTATTAGACTACAGCAGGGCCGGCTCTAGGCGGTAGGCAAGGTAGGCAACTGCCTACGGCGGCAAAATTTAGGGGCGGCAAAACCATTTGAACCTCAAAAAATAAATAAATAAAATACTTCGATTATTATTGAATGTAGAAAATAAATAAATAGAAAAAAAAAAAGAAAATAAATAAACAAGAAAATAAACACAACAACAATTTACAGGCTTCTCTGGCCATTCCTATAATTTGAAATGCAGACAAGAATAGACAAACTTGTAAGTTCTGTACAGTATGTATTGTATGCGCAGTCGTGACGCGAAGGGAGAAATGTACACTCGCCCCTGATTTAACAACCTCTTTTTGCCCTCTAATTAAAGAAAGTCAAGAGTTTGCCAATTGTAGGGACTTTTATCAGTGTTCTTCAGCATGTAGGAACTATTTGGAGGTACCCTTTCTCCCCAGGACTATCAGTATATCCTAAGTATGAAAGAACGTCCTTGGACATCCTCAGCCATAAGATAGGGACATTATGAGTTGTCCGTAAAAACACGGCAAAATTTGAGTTTGGATTGGCAATAGTGATGTCAGATTTAAAACAATACTTCATTTGTGGAATAACGTCCATCAGATTCAATGGATGGATGGGGGGAGGGGCGATAAATTTTTGATGAAGATATGTTTCGATTGACCGATCAGAATTTAAATGCAAATTCAATGAACATTTTAAGGTTTTCTTCCTGATGAAAGATCTACTGGTAAGGAACTGCCTAAAGTTTCATTAAAAGAGTTTGAAAAAAAAGGGGTTAAAATTAGAAAATATGAGAGGTCAAGGTTATGAAAATTGCTCAGATGAGAGGCGACAAATTCGGAGTACAATCAAGGATTAAAACTTTAAATTCCAGAGCATTTTACGTACATTGCAGCAGCCATTTATTAGAAACTTAGTAGTTAATGAAAGATTGCGAAGTTGGAAAAGTTGTATAGATTCCCTAATATCTTTATTCCTTAAAATCTATAATAATAAATGGAAAGGTTTGTATGTCTGTCTGTCTGTCTGTCTGTTCTTTTATACGTTCAGCCCCTATTGAACGCAGAAGTACAAAAATTGACATACGGATGCTCTGGAGCCTTTCCGATGTTTTCCTCGAAACAGAATTTAAAAATATTAATTAGTTTCGGAGATATTAATTAAAATGTTGACCCATGCCGATCAAAAAATGACCAAAAATCCTTTTTGCTTAAAAAGAGGCATTCTATCAGCATTCATCAGACGATTTTAACGGCTGTCTCGAACGGAAACAAAACATGTGAAAGTCATTAATGTCACATGATCTTTAACTGGGGTTAAAAATTGCAAATTTCAAAGTGCTTCAAATTTTATTTTTCGCACACAACACTTAATATACAACCTATTCAGCACAAAACCAACCTGCAGTTAAAATTTCATCAATTTTCATTAATAAACAAAGCAGTTACATTTTAATTGCAAATTAAATTTTATTCTAACACGTAATCTATCCTTCAATAGACGATAGGAGTTTCCATAGCAACAAAATACATTTGAAGGAACTAAAAAATACTTTTTCTTTTTCTTTTTATTTCCATTACCCGACTACCGTGGTATATATAGGTTTTGGGAATGTCCTGATTAGGTTTTCTTTTGTATCTCAGCTACTAATTAAAATAATTTCATAAGTAACACATTATTTGAAAGCTTTATTGAATTCGAAAAATATTTTAAAGTTCTTTTAAATTATCGAAAGTTTTCACCAGATTTACATGTTTTGAGGTGTCCTGATTAGGTTTTCTTTTGTATCTCAGCTACTAATTAAAATAATTTCATAAGTAATGCATCATTAGAAAGCTTTTTTGATTTGGAATCGAACAGTGGATTACAGAAATTTCTACCGCCAGATGGCGCTGTAATATTTTAAAATTTCAAAATTTCAATTTCTAATTATGATTAAATTATTTTTAATGCATCATTCGAAAGATATTTTAAAGGTCTATTAAATTATCGAAAGTTTTCACCAGATTTACACGTTTTGAGGTCTCCTGAATCAATTTTCTTTTGTATCTCAGCTACTAATTATAGTAATTTCATAAGTAATACATCATTAGAAAGCTTTTTTGATTTGGAATCAAACAGTGCAATACAGAAATTTGTACCGCCAGATGGCGCTGTAATATTTTAAAATTTCAATATTTCAATTTCTAATTATGATTAAATTATTTTTAATACATCATTCGAAAGATATTTTAAAGTTCTTTTAAATTATCGAAAGTTTTCACCAGATTTACACGTTTTGAGGTGTCCTGATTAGGTTTTCTTTGGTATCACAGCTACTTATTAATATAATTTCATGAGTAATACATCATTTGAAAGCTTTGTTGATCTGGAATGGAACAATAGATTACAGAAATTTCTACCGCCAGATGGCGCTGTAATTTTTTTAAATTTCAATATATCAAATTCTAATTATGATTAAGTTATTTCTAATACATCATTCGAAAGATATTTTAAAGTTATTTTATATTATCGAAAGTGGAATTCGAGATTTCACCTGATTTACAATTTTAAGGTGTCCTGATCAGGTTTTCTTTTGCATCTCAGCTAATTGAGTAAGACCGTTCAAAATTGGTATATGTAAGTGAATTAGGAGGGGATGGAGGCGCGCAGCGCGCATGGGGTTGGGACCCGGTGTGAGTTTTTACCCGATGATAAAAGATTTTTTTTAAATTTTATTTTCTTAATAATAAATGTTTGATTTGAGAAAGAATATGCGTGTACAGCGCACGTATATCAACAAACGTGCGCGCGCAGCGCGCATGGGTCTGCGCTGCCGAAGGCAGTGGGGGTCCCGGTGTGAGTTTTTACCCGATGCTAAATGATATATTTTTAAATTCCTTTTATTTAGAATGAAAGTTTATGAGTAATAACATGGAATTTTGAGAAGTCATAAGGATGGTGAAGGAGTACGTGCGCGCAGCGCACGGGTCTACGCTGCCGAAGGCAGTGGGGACCCGGTGCGACATTTTTCCCGATGAGAAATTTTTTTTTCTTTTTTTATCACATGATAAAAATTAGTGCAATTTTGAGAATTCATTAATTATTGTGATTCATTTAAAAATAGTGACCAGCGAAGCGGGCGTAGCCTGCTAGTAGAAAATATTCATGATGCTTTATTAAGCATTAAATATAGTGATAGAGAATATGATTCAAAATGAGGCAGTTTATTGATTACAGTCGGCAGCAAAATTATTGAAGCACTAAGCAATAATTCCTACTTAAAATATAGGCACCAAATACTATTTTATTAAGTAAATATCTGTCGAGTGATGATCTTAGTCTTATACTGTTTATAAAAAAGTAAGTTGATAAAAAGAAGCGATCAAACTATATATATACATGAAAAATGTGGATGTGTTCTTCAATAATTTTTTTGCCGACTGTACAATAAAACAATTAAAGTTTTTTATGATTGATCTTCATTTGACACAAAATTTTGAATTATATTAATCTGATTAAGTAAGCTATGTGAAACAAGTTTTTGATTTATACCAAGCCAATAATTTATTAAATAGCTCATTATTATTATTATTATTACTAGTAGGCTTTGCCCGCTTCGCTGGACATTAAACTTAAATGAGTTGTCAAAATCCCATATCTTTATAAATAACCTAAGTTCTCGCTGTGATCAGTAGAGGCTTTTCTCGTTCGCAAAGTGAAGAGTCTGGGTCCCCACTGCCTTCGGCATCAACTTACCCACTTCTTACTTCCCCTTCCTCAGCGGGTGAGTTCGAAGTTTTCCAAAATCCCACTAATGTACATAACGCATACACTTAATCACTATACACACACCAAAATTCGCCATTCTAAGATAATTTAAAGCGAATTCAAACGGGAAAACATGTTTTTACATATGTTTATTGCCCTCCGACCCTCCCCCCCAAAAAAAAAAAAAGAAAAAGAAAGAAAATAAAATAAAAAAGGAATAGTAGTAAGAATTATATGAGCATTATTTACTTAGCTCAATTCTATTAGACAGTTTATATGATTTTTTTTGTTTAATTATAAATGTATTTTTTTGTGTGGGGGGGAGGGGGAGGGGGGGAGGGGCGGCACCTTTGAGGTTTGCCTACGGCGGCAAAAACGTTAGAGCCGGCCCTGACTACAGTAGAAGAAAGTTTCATGATCGCCTCAGCATACTAGTTCTATAATATTCTTCTTATTCAAGAGAGTGCTGGTTTTAGAGCAAGGCACCAAGGATGCACTAGAGTAAAATTAGAGCACTCTTTTGTGCTGATTTTACATGCCCTGGCACCAAATACTAATTAACAATTTCATTTAAAGAACTTGCACAATTCTTTTGATGCTTTACATTGAACTTATTTTTTATGTAATGTATTACTGTACTTATTCGCATGCAAATGTTTACAGGCATATAAATCCTATTCTATACAAATTACAGTATGCAAACAAGTTATAACGCTGCTAACTTAACTACAGCTTCAATCAGCGGTTCTTACCTAAGGGAAAACATTTTCACCAATAACGCTTTATCCACCAAGAGTTAGCATCACAATTAAAACTTCATGTATGCACAAGTAGGAGGCAAAATAAGAAATAAACTGTTCTAATCGCAAAATTGTGCAATTTATAGGATTTTCATTTGCATATATTTCTTTCACAACCATTCAAAAAATTTAATTATTTGTCTAACTACTGACGACAAAAAATGTAGCTATATTTTTTCTTTACCAAAAAAAAAAAAAAAATCCTCCTTCACAAGAATGATTTTTTTGCAAAGCACGTTCAATTCTATCAATTCATTCAATAGCGATGGATTTTCAAAATGTATACAGACTTATGGGACACCCTGTATATAGTTATGTAATATTACACAAAAGTTTTTTCTTTTAAATATATACTTATGAAACGATATTTTTTAAAAGTAAAATCATGAGATGGTTGAACATATTTAAATGATTTAATACTACCACATAACACATTAATATAATGGTTAGGTCTTTCTATAAATCTATTTCTATTGTTTGTCTGTTTTTCTATCTTCAGAATTGAAATTAACATTATAAAAGATATTCAAAAATATATGTCCAATATCATGATACACTACAATATTGAGATTTTATCTTGACAATATATCACAATATTAAAATAGTGACACTGCCCACTCTTACTCTCCAGATGATAGTAGGTATCAACATTTTGCATCTAAGTTTCTGTTTGACTCAATGTTACTGCATGCATGCTTGTTGACCAAGATTTCAAAGCATGCATCAGAAAGACTGCTCTGAGGAAGAATGTTGAAACCTTAGCAAGTTTTTTTTTTTTTTTTAATCTAGGAGTTCTTTAAAAACTAATTGAAAATTTCTTCAAACATTTAATGATTACAGTAAATTTTGTCTTTCAATTATAGTCATTGATTGAATAGTACAGAAGAGGAAAATTTATTGCTTTGTTTTAGAATATCCACTAAAGGGATTTTAAAGAACATGAATCCGATATAAAGTACAATAGAATAACAACAACCCCTACAAAAATTAATCAAGAAAAAAAAATTAAAACTTAAAAAACGTGCAAATTTTGAAAATCAAATATGTGTGATCAACAGAGAAAACTGAAATTTTAGATGATTAGAGTAGTTGTAATGGCACAGAGACAATCAGAAACTTAAGACTAAAGGTGACACAAGCTCCTACAGACAAAAGTTTAGAAAAAGGAAAACAAAGTCTTTAGTATCAGTTTCAACATAGTATCACGGGAGGAAGGTTGATGAAGCTCCAAGCAAAAGTACTCTCGTTAAATCACAAATATGTTTATTTCAGATTTTTAATTAGTTAAAATATTTATTAAATTTTAGAGTTTTGTGGGATTTTAAATCAGGGAAAGAAGAGTAACAGAAAATTGTTAAAAACAAGATGAAAATTACTTACTTGAGGTAGTTGTTGGTAAACCGCTGTAACATTTTTGTTTGCAATATTTTCTATGATCAAAATGAATCTTACCAACCTGAAATTAATTTATTAAAATTATAAGAAAAACAATAAAAGCCTATTGTTATAATAATTATTGTAGTTATTTTGTAATATATTATATAATCCCCCCCTCAGCTCCTTTTGTTTTTGTCGTTGCAAATAAAAAAAGACGACAAAAGGCTTTGAAGAGGAAATAAAAATAGGTTAATTACACCAACACTGAAATTCTTCAAAGAGAAAACTAACAACAAACACTATGATACTTAATTTTTATAGATAATATAAAATATATTTGGAGAAATATTTGAAACCAATAAATGTCACTAAAAAATAAAGTAATAAAGAGTGATATGGTAGCATTTGTCACCAAGTCATTGGCAAATGTCACCTAAATCCTGAACACCGACAAATATTTTGTCACCTAAAATATTTGATGGCACTGCTTTTTCTATTTACAAAACTATTAAATTAAATTAAATTTGATATTTAAGAAATTTTAGGATAAAATTTAGTTTAGAAATACAAATTCATGTATCAGAATTACATAAATAAATTCCTAATTTTTGTTGTTTGTTTGGTCATCTTTTAATAGTAGGGGGGGAGGGATTACCTCATAGGCAATGACAGAATTATTAAAATTTATAATTTAATATTTTTAATCAACATATGAAATAATTAACAAAATTGTTCCATTCTTTTGGGTGAAAATACTGGTTATGAAGAAGTGCCAAGTTGGTAGAACAAAAATTCAATTCCATACCACTATGAAGGAATAGTAAAAGTTGTCCTATTAAATTGCAGGTAATTACACACACACAAAAAAAAAATTCTGATATTAAGGTTATAGACAATCCATAACTTGGCACCTCTGGTTATGGTAGCTAGAGAAACAAATATCGCACTGATTATTGTTAATAAAATATTATGAAATAGATTATTGATTCTAATTATTAATAATAGTCAATTTTTTTTTACTGTTTATTGTTATTTTAATAAATAAAAAAAGTAATATGTAACACTGTTCTAAATTCCAACTTGTTCAAAATTTACATATATTTCATTCTATTATGCGGCAATACTGAGTTGTTCAGTACTTTTATTATTAACCCACTATTTTTATAATTACCTTCTATTTTTAAACATGTCTGTAAACAATTCATATTAACTTTTTAAACATATTTTGCCATCATTCTTATATTATGTATAAGGTTTTATATCTATGTGTGGCTCTTTGTTCATAAATTCATGTCTTACATCCTGATGTTTGATGATTGTAATTGTGAATTAATATTGTATATCACATTCAAATTAAAAATGCTGCTCTTGTGCTATTAATTTAAATGTCTTATCTTTGTAATTCTGTGCGAAATCTATTCATTTTGAAAATATTTTTTCCCTTAACACCACCTCTTATATATTAGTAACTTATATATCTGCTTTTAAACAATATAACCCAAGTTAATACTATATTTACTCATTTTATTGTGTTATATACATGAATTTTTGCTGCTTTTGTGCATTACACATTGGTATATTCCTATTTGATCCTATTAATAGGTTTTTTGTTACCATTATACTTCATTCTATTATAATGTGATGATACTAGGTTGCTCTGTACATGTTTTTAATTAACCCACTATTTTCATGATTACCCTCAGTTTTTAACCCTTTGCGGCGCAAGACAATTCGGATTATTTAAATTATACTGCCACCGGAATTCATGAACTAAATTAAACTAAAAGAAATTTTAAGGTTAAAAAAACCGGCCTTTTTTGATATGTTATAAACGTAAATGTTTGCTAAAAAATTTCCGGGATGAATTTTTGCAGCTGGATCTTAAATTTTGCGTCCTCGCAGCGAGGACGCCGTGCGTTAAGGGATTAAATATGTCTGTAAAATAGTCATATTAAATTCTTAAATATGTTTTGACTTGTATAAAGCTTCATATCCATATGTGGTTCTTTGTTCATAAATTCACGTCTTACTTTTTGGGTCTCTGATCATTTTAATGACGTATTATTATTAATATATGTGTGTGCAAACTTTTCCAATTTTGATAAAAGTTTTCAAATTTTTAAATTAATCTTCCAGTTTCTGATTTTTTATCGATTTCTTCCGCTTTAAAAAATGTTGCAGATATCATTCATTAATAAAATGAAACTCCATTAATGATCAGCAATCAAATGCTTCTTGAAAGCCTTCCTATTTCCAGTTTTTCTCCATCCGCAACATAAATACCAATATTCATTTTAAACTTGGTTTGACTCTAGAAACTATAAAGAAATATAATTACTCAATATTTCTTGCTCATGTAATTAGTTTTTAATCCCCCTTCTCTTTTTTCTTTCCTCCAACAAGTTATCAGTGATCAAACACTCTGCGAAAGCTTTTTGTTTTCTATTCTTTCTTCATCCACAACATTAACGTCAACATTCATTTTAAACTTACTTTATTGCATTCTAGAACCTATAAAGAAGTAGAATTGTTTATTATTTCTCATTTACATTTTTTTTTTTTTTTTACCACTCCCCCACTTTTTATCTCCAGCTAGTGATCAAACTATGAATATCCTTTGATGCTCAACGCTTTCTCAGCCTACTACAAAAAGATCAATATACATAATAAATTTGTCTTTTTAGATTCCAGAATCAAAGCAATAAAAGTGCTCAAGAATTCTCCCATATGTAATTATTTTTAGACTTTATTACTGAACTTTAATTTGTTTTTCCTTGATAAATTCAAAATACATATTATATCACCAAACAAAAGCTATGTTAGGTCTTATGCATGATAGATAATATTAGTAGTTATATGGATTTCCAAAACATTAATGTGATGTTTCCCTTCAAAATCAAAATACTGTGTAACTAAATTGATTAGACTGGAAACCTATTTTAGAAATACAGTTGAACCTTGAAAATCCGGAACTGATGGGATTCCGGCGATTATAGATTTTTGAATTTTCCGGATTTTAGAGATTTATAAAGAACTAGTTTTTTTTTATGATATTATAATAACATACAAAATGCAATTATTATGCTAGTGAAAATAAACGACAATCAAATTGACAAATTAAATTATAAAATAGAATTATAAAATTTAATTTAGAATTAAAATATAAACACATTAAACTAAAATGTTATAGACAACTGATAATGCCTGTTAAATAACTGCTAATAAACTATTTATTCATTAAAAAAATACTCAAATAAAACTACAGAAACAAAGTAATTTTTATGTTAATTTTTTAAAAACATTTCAGCAATTTAAACATGTTTTACTCTTTTTTTTTTTTTTTAATTCCGTATTTTTAACTTACCTGTTTTTTTTTTGTTTGTTTGTTTCTTTTTTTAAAATAAATTCTTTAATTAACAATCCAGTAGTATAAAAATATGTAAGATTATGACTATATTTATGTATTCAATGTTGAATTAAAAGGATTTTAAACCACATTCCACAAGAAATGTAGAAATAAGGTACAGCAAAATCTTATATTAAAAGTAAAACTAAAACAGAAAAATGTCAGGATTTTAGAGCTGTCCAGATTTTCGAGGTTCAACTGTACTGACTTTAAGTACAAATATATTTATGCATCACTTTTTTTTTAAAGCTGGCTTTTATTGATCTCATGTTTCAAACCTACGAGGGAAATTTTTAAAGATATTATTACATTAAACTTTAAACATGCTATACAATGAGATATTTTGCATTAAAAATCAAATTTATCTTAAACAGGCATTGTAGCTGCCATGTTGAAAAGGAATCATTATGAAGCACTACTATAAAACTGATCTCTGCTTAAAGAATATATATATACACACACATACAAGCACATGCATTGCAATAGTTTATTGAACCACTCTCTCTCATTTTTTTGCAGTAATATAATAAACACATCAAAAGAAAAACCTAATATATTATTTTAAAAAAATAGTATTTAGTATAATCTTTTACAATGGTCAAATAAACTTTTTTTTTAAGCAAATTGTAAATATAGACAAATCATGTTTCTCAAATTATCGTTAAAATTTATCATATTTATGTGAAAAAATGAATGTCTCTGTTCCCACACTTACATATACAGTGAAACCTGGTAATGAGACCACCTGTCTATAGTGATCACATTTGTAAAATTGTATTTTAGCCTATGGAAAATGTAATATAATAATATTCCGTAAAGTGACCACCTGCGTAAAATGTATAGTGACCAGCTTATTTACCTAAAATCAATATTTTTAACCTGTCAAATGTGACCAATTACAATTTTATCTTTCATTAAAAACTTCAGATGCAGGATTATAACATGAAAAAGTAGAGAAAATAAACTCAAAACTACACATTAGATGGCAGCACTAAAAATTACAACATTTCTGCAAAAAAAAAAAAAAAAAAAAAAAAAAAATAGTTTGCTGGGGAAAAAAAAAAAAAAAAAAAAAGGTGAGGGGTGTTTTTAATTTATTAATTTTCGTGAATGCATGTGCACAAATATTATTTTGCTTTCATAAAAATAATTTTTTTACTAATTTCTTGTTCTCTGATTTATTGAGTGTATTTTCCTAGGATTAAGCTGAACATGTTTGAAATATTTTTCTATATTATAAAACTTCTCTTTAGCTCAAAAATTTAAGAGAATTATAGCTAGTCAAAAGATCATCTGCATAAAATGTATAGATGTACAATATGATTAGTAAGTGAAATTAATTTTAACTTACTAATACATTCATGAGAAAAAAAGAAAATAAATGTATCCTAACTCAACAGAGGGCACCATGTTATAGTACTTTAATCTTTCATGTAACATCTAGAAAAAATTAGAGTTTTGCTTTAGTAAGTTGAATGTGTGTTTCAGTTTCTTCTCTGTCTTTTAATTTTGGTAGAATTTATCAGTATCCTTCAACAAGTGAAACTTTTATTAATTTTATCAAGAAAGTAGTACATAATTTTTTATTTTTATGAAAGTATGCATTAGTAGAGCTGCCAAGTATTACGATTTGTCCGTAATCATTACAGAATTGCGGCAATAATTATGGCATTATGGACAACATATAAAAATTACATATTTTATGCTTTTTAAAAAGTCGTGGATATCGTTTGTTAAAAAAACTTCACTAACGATCGACGATCAAACGCACAACGGAAGCATTCCAATTCATAGTCTTTCTCCATCTACAACACAAATGTCAATACTCATTTTAAACTTGTTTTATAAGATTCTAGGAACTATAAAGAAATAGAATTATACAATATTTCTTGCTGATGTAATCTTTTTTACCCCCCCCTTTTCTTATCTCCAACCAGCCATCGTTGTTGATTAAAAGCTCTGCAGAAGCCTTTAGTTTCCCGATTTTTCTCCATCAGCAACATAAATGTCAATATTCATTTTAAACTTGCTTTATTAGATTCTAGAACCTATAAAGAAGTAGAATTGTTTCATTTCTCATTTATCTAATTATTTATATTTTGACTGCCCCTTTCGCTTCCCATCAAGTGATCAGGGATTACTTCTACAACCAAAGTGATAGAAGTGCTCAATATTTCTCACATATGTAATTATTTTTAGGCTGTATTACTAAACTTGATGACTCTATTTGTTTTTCCTTAATAAATTTAAAATACATAGTATACCACAAAACAAAAGATATGTTAGGTTTTTATATAAGATACATAAAGAAAAAAAAATAATAATAAAGTTTTATTAAAAAAAGAACAGTGTTTTAGTATTTAATGCCATAAAAACAGTTGTCTATGAAAAAGTGACTTAAATAATAAAATAAATTTTTGCAACCCTCCCCCTTCCCCCAGAGATCCAAATGTTTTTTCCCCTTCAAAAGCAGGTTTAAAAAAAAAAAAAAAAAACATTTTGTAAGAAGATAAAGAAATGTGTATTTATTTACTTTTGTTTTAGAAGTTTTCCTAATTTTTTACTTAATATATTATATATTTGTTTACAAAAACAGTGCCATTCATTATTATATGTGGGTTCGTGCATAAAAATTACTCCGCGACATGGTTCACATCTCCACATTACATAAGTATACAACTCTGATTACTGATAGCTCTTATTGAAACTTGGCACCTCTACATTAGTATTTTTATTTGATTTACTGAATGTTACAAGGCATTTAGTTTTGTTTTTGGTGTATTTTTTTTACTTTTGAATAATGGAACTTGGAAAACATAAACCCTACAAAGAGTTGTGCTTAAAAGAAAAGATAGAACTGTTAAAATATATAGATAATAATACTCAGAGAGCAGCTGCAGAAAAATTTAAAATCAGTAAAACTGCTGTGAATAATATCAGTAAGAGAGAAGCTGAATATTTGCAACAATATGAACAGAATGATAATTATTCACGATGTCGTAAGATTCGAAAAAATTTGAAGTAAATCAATCTACTTTTGAAAGGTTCCAAAGAATGAGAGGAATTAATGCACGAATTTTGGAGCCAATGTTGCAAGAAGTAGCATTATCTTTTTCTAAAAAACTTGGAATTAATGACTTTACAGCATCAAATGGATGGCTTGAGTCATTTAAGAAAAGACATAACATTTCACAAAGAGTTTTATGTGGAGAATCGAATGATGTTGACACTGAAATAGTTGATAATTTTAAAGGAAGAATAGCTTCTTTAATAGAAAATTATAATGTTGAAGATATTTTTAATGCAGATGAGTGTGGTTTATTTTATCGGGCAATACCCAACAGAAGTTTAGTTATCGCTGGAAATAAATGCAAAGATGGTAAAATTTCAAAAGAAAGATTAACAGTTTTGCTGGCATGTAGTGCAGCAGGTGAAAAATTAACACCACTTGTGATTGGAAAATCCAAAAAAACACTGTGCTTTAATAATGTGGATACTAAAAAATTACCTGTATTATGGTATACTAATTTCAAAGCATGGATGATGATAACAATTTTCACTGAGTGGTTAAATATGATAAATAAACAAATGGTGCAAAAAAACAGAAAAATCCTTTTGTTTATAGACAACTGTTCTGCTCATCCAAATAATTTAACACTCTCTAATGTGAAAATTCACTTTTTACCAGCAAACACAACCTCACACCTACAACCCTTAGACCAAGGTGTAATCCAAGTTTTTAAGCTCCATTACCGAAAATTTTTGCTTCAAGCTGTGATTTCAAGGTGTGATATGCATAAATCAGCAAGTGAAATTGCTAGGAACATTAATGTTTTGGATGGGATAATGTGGATAAAAGAGTCTTGGGAACTAGTATCTGTGACTACTATCTTTAAATGCTTTGAGAAATCTGGTTTTTTTTTTTTTTTTCAAACAATTTCATGTGATAGTGGTGAAATTTCAGCACCATTTGATGATATTGTTGAAATTAATAGTGTTTCTAAGTATGCAAAGTCTCACGTATCAATTACCTTCAGACAATGTAAATGCTGAAACTTTAAAATTTTGATAATGATGTTCCATCATGTGATAATTCAATTGACCCAGAGCAGCTAATAGATGATATTCTTAAAAATAAAAATGAATCAACTGAGGAGGAAATTGAGTTGGAAGATAATACTTCTCAGGCTGAAATCAAGAACATTCCCTCTGATACTGAAATATTACAAATGTGCAAACAAATGCAACTGTATGCATTAGCAAACTGCCCAGACATGTTGACTTCTTTAAGAAATATCGAAAAATTAACAGAAACAGTAATTTTAAATAAGAAAAGTAAACTTACACAAAAAAACTGACAGATTTTTTTTGTTCATTATAACACTGCATCATGAAGTTTAGTTAAAATTTTGTAAACATCAGTTACAATTGTAATAATGATAAAATGTATTTTAAAAAATGTATAAAGGTAATGCATATTTTTATTTCTGCTTAATCTATTAATTTAGAAGTTTCTTTATTGAGTTTAAAATTGATTGCAAATGAGTGAGAGAGATACAGGTAAGTCCATATTTTATAAATTTAATTACATGAAGTTATTTCAAATTTTAATTCATTTTTATTTAATCCTTCGTTGTTAATCTGGTAAATGATTTTTTATAAAGTGCTTGTACGAATGCTTCCTGAAGTTTTAAAAATTGTTTTCAAAATGTAAACGAAGTTTATAATGAACCTTTGTAAGGTGATCACCTTTATAAAGTGACCAGTTTAGTCATTCCCGCAAGTGGTCCCATTAGACAGGTTCCACTATATATTTTAATGAATCAGTTGTGGTAAAATTTTGGTGAATTAAGGTATGTACAGCTCAATAATGTACTGCTTTATTTTACAAAGCACACTTACAAACACTTGACAGTGTTATACTTGCAAACTTTTTTTTTTTAATACAGTGGAGCACCGTTTATACATTTTTCAAGGGACAGTTCATAAATAACGCATAACTGAAAAAAAACATGTAACTGAAAATTTGTTTTAACATTAATACACAATAAAGTGTCATATTAATAATAAAAGTCTAATAAATTTTCATGATTTCCTTTACATTTATTCGACTAATATATATTTTTAATTAAATTCAAAATATTTTTAAAAAGGTAGGATAAAAATTAAATAATTAAAAATATAGAATTTCAGAAAAATTCCTCAAGATTTCGATTTTAACCTTTAAAGACAAAGCATTTCATTCTCTAAATGAATATGACATTTTTGCAAACGATTAAAAGGGGGAAAAAAAAAAAAACCCTTGTCTCTCCAACCATAATGTTAAATAAACACGATAAGAAATAAGAAAATCTTCCAGTATCCTATTCAAGTCGCCCAACAGAAATCAGTAATAATATCTTCAAGTTTACAAAATGCCTATAAAAATTTGTGTGTTTTTTACCTTTCACACCCCATCCCTGGAATCAATTAAAAGAGAGAGTGGGAGGTGTACAAGTGGTCACTTTTAGAAACCCTGGCTACTTATATACCTACCAATCAACCCAATCCCCAACTGTTTATTTCTGAAAAGTTCTCTAACCCCCCCCCCTTTCGATACAGATCGCACTTTGTATGTACTAAGAAGAAATAGTAAAAAAAGATAATAAAACATAGAAAGCGTACTTTTTTTTTTATTTTTAAATTATCCTGGAATGAAACAAACTCGTGATTCTACAAGGGAAAAAAAAAGAAGTGAGATTAAGAATTTACTCGTGTCGTATAAACAAAATATTTTAACATCAGAATTCAATGGAATGATTTGGGACCAAAGTTGAAAAACGTATAAATGAGAAATACGTATAAAAGGTGTTCCACAGTATATATATATATATATATATATCTTATTAGTTACACATGCTTTTTTACTTTTTAACTATATTTAATGATAGTCATTTTCTCATCATTAAAATTTTAGTCACGAAGGTTTGTCCTGTCCACAGACAATGACAACATTGTCTTTTTTTTTTTTTTGTCTTTAAACAACTAGGTTGCAAAATTAAATATTATGGAAAACATTGATTTTTCCTAAAAACCATGTAACTTTTCAATTTATTCGATCATCATTTAAAAAAAAAAAAATTGTTAAAAACCTTATTTTACTTCCCAGTTTCATGTTTTCAGGAAATTATTTTCAAGTAAAAACACAGTTTTCTGTTTAGACTATCTTATAAAATAAGAATATTTTTGCTATTTTCACAGAACATTTAGTAAAATCAGACAAAAAAAGAAAAAAAGTTTATTTGTGCAAGTGTACATTTTATTTATTTATTCTTATTTTTACTTTTGTCTACCATTTTTAACTTTAAACCACTAAATCATAACTTGGGTGTATTGCTGGCATTAACCCTACTGATAACCATCTGAAAATTTATTAAATTGTTTAAAATAAGGTGCAAAAAGACTATTTTATTACAGTTAACAATTGCAGAAATTTAAGTTTTGTTTTTCTGAACCACTAAATTTTCATCACTGGAGTAAACTTGACTGATAATCCTTTAAAGATATATGTTAAAATTTTCAAAAATATGATACAGAAAAGACTATTTTAATATAGTAAATATTTGCATAAATTTAAATAACACTATGCAAAGAATATATTATTAAAAGTTATTCCTATGGTTTTCATCCAGATGTTTTCATAAAGACAATTTGTACAAGGAAAAATTTGGAAAGCATTTTACTAATTCAAAAACATTCAAGAACTTTTTTTTTTTTTAGATAGAAAAGAGAACTAAGTTGGTTATAAAAAAATATTTTGGCATTCCTGAAATTCAATGTACATTGTGAGTTACATTTATTGATTAATATAAACAAATATATTTTACAAAAATTATTCAATATCATTATCATAAACACAGGAAAAATAAATGTCTTGAACGCCAAACGAAATAATAAACTAGTAAACGGGAGTTTTAGGGTAGCATTTAGTGTACAATTATCAGTGTATGCTTATTATTTCCTTTGGTGTTTAATGCATTGTTTATTATTCCTGTTTTTTATTTATGTAGCATTAAGTCTCCTGTCAATATATTACCATATAACTATTCTCTCATAAAAGTTATGAATATATATACAAGTTGTCTTTTAATTAACCTACAACTTTAAAATTAAATAACTTTGCTAGACTCACTAGATGGTGCTACTGATTAATGCAGTGGCGGAGGGTATAAAAGGAAACTGTTTCACGTTGGTTTCACGCCATTACGAAAATGTCTCCCAAAGTGAGATATTCAACCGAAGACCGTATATTCATTGTTAAAAATTGGTATTTATGTGGTGAAAATGCAACACTATTGCTGCAGAAGTGCAGTTATCGGACAAATTTTCTTTGTGTCAACTGTTAAGGCTGATGCGTATGAAGAAGTGCTGAGACAGTCATTTTTTCTCCAGATTCAGGCTCTGGGTATGAACAACGGTGGATATTGGTTCATGCAGGATGGTGCCTCTCCGCATCAAACAGGCAGAGTGTTTGACACCATTAACAGTGTGTTTGGAACCCGGGTTATTGCTTATCAATACCAGAACAATCATCCTGGTGCATTGCATTGGCCACCTTATTCACCGGATATGAATCTGTGCAATTTCTATCTTTGGGGTCACAGGAAAGACTGTGTACAAGAAGAAGCCGACAGACCTCAATAGTCTCAAGAAATCCATTACTGACTCATTTGCAAGCATTAAAAGAGAAACACTTGAACAAGTAACTGATAACTTTGTGACTAAGTTGCGCTACTCTATCGCATCTGAAGGTTCTCACTTTGAAAACCTTGTGCATTAATTACCTTTTCGACGTTCTTTTCAATAAAAAAAAAATTTTGTTGCACTATCTGCAATGATTCTTGTGTTATTTCATTTTAAAGTTGTAGGTTAATTAAAAGACACCTTAAACTTAAATATCCATACATAAAGAAAGTAATTTTCACAGTTGTAGTCTGAATTTAAAAACATGTCTATAAAAAAAGTTAGTAAAATATTATTATTTTTTTTTAAATATAGATAAAGGTTATCTCTTATTACAACATTAAAAAATAAAATGTTTGCAAGTGATTAAAAATACTGTTTAACAAAATATTATTCAGCACATTAAAAAAAAAAGATAAATTTACCATATTTTTGAAGTTTGGGTGTAAAATTGGAGACCCATGTTTTAAAAGATCAAATATAAATCTTGAATCTTGTGGTACAGTATTGATTCCTGTTACTGTCATAGAGTGAGAGAACGTACTGTGAACATATAAAGTTTGTGTTGAAATTTTACCCTGGAAAAGCAAGCCATTAAAAATGTACTTTTAATTGTAGCTATGATATATCTGAATAAAAATTCTTTTCTCATGAAAAAGAAAACTGAATTTATAAATCACTTTATGAATGAAATTAAGTATACAGTAAAAAAATATATATCAAACAGACACCAAAATTAAAAACAAAATTCACATACTGCAGTTTTGGTAGCATTAAGCATACTATCATCAATACAGGAAAACAGATTCTAAAGCCAGAGTAACAACCAATAGAATTAAGGAACTATGGAAGCATTGCCAACAGGAAATTGGGAAATACTGAGCTATGTAAATGGTAGGTGAAAATTATGAAAGTGTGCATTTTAAATATTTCCATCCCACACATTCTTGATTTTCCCCCGTCATTTCAATAGCTCAGTATATCCTGATTTCATGTCGGCTAATATCTCCATAATAATATAATTTTATTTTATATTAATCTGGCTTAGAAACTGCTTTCCTGTATATGTATAAGAGCAATAATCTGTTTTGTTACTCGGTATTAATGACAGTATGCTTGACGCTGTCAAAACTGCATCACGTGAATTTTGTTTCCAATTATGATTTTTTAACATTGATATATATTAGACATGTGCAAGTGCTCTGCAATCTGAACTGTGAATATTTGTACGGGGAAAAAGAAAATGAAAATGTGTATTAGGATTCAGAACTCTTGAGTGAAAAATATTTATTTTTTTTAACTTTAATGGATCTTTTGTAGTAATTAAAAAAAAAAAATATATATATATATATATATATATATTAGAAATTGTTATTAACTATCATTAATGTATAAACAATAAAAGAAATACAGCATAACCTCACTTTTACATTCATAGAAATTGTTTTCCTGATAATTATATACCTTTCTTTTCCCTATGTTTGCAAGGAATTTCAATGCTCGCTTTTACACTATTGAAAAATTTAATTTTTTTGCCAGTTACACGTATATGTACAGCAGATATATAAGAAGTACACTACCCCTGAAATGTTTCCGGACAAATATATAAAATTAAGTTTTACAAGTGTAAACTGATATTTTATAGTTTTTAATAACAAAACATAGCTTTTTAAACATTAAATACTTAAATTCTGATATGTATACAATATTATCTGAAGCTTTATTTATAAATGTAACAGTTTTAAAAAAATATTTTATATTTTTGATTCGTCGAAATATCTGCCTTTTGCTGTGATAACTGCTTGACATACTCGAGACATTCAGTCGATTAATTTTTGAAGTTGTACTGCTGAATTGACTTCCAACACTTCTCAAGACAATCAAATAAGTGATTAATATTCATTTATGCATTTTTTCTAATAGATCTCTCAAGTTTGTTCCATAAGAGCTCAATGGGATTGCAATCTGGTGATTGAGGATGCCATCAGTGGCGTCGCTAGATAATTTTTCAGGAGGGGGACAAACTTAAAATTGCAAAATTTCAGCATAATTTTAAAAATTCTATTAGATTCAAATGGTTGGCTGATTAATATAGGTGATTAAGTAAGCGTGTGTGTAAATATTTACTACAATAAATTTTTGTGCATGTAATTTAAGCTAAAACATTGTACTTATAAAAACTTATACAACTTATTCAAAACCAATACTAATCTGATAAACTTACTGTCAAGTCGATTTAAAATCTGTTTGCAGGGAAAGGTTAGAGACGACAGATAACCTATAAATGCAGGTCGGATCGGTTTGTCTCTTAATTGGCTCAGTGAGATAAATTTTATTTAGTCATTTGAATTCTAATGAAAAAGTTTTAAAGCTTCAATTGTAATTTTAAAAATAATTTTTTACTTATTCAAATTTTCCAGGAGGGGGCAAGTGCCCCCCCCCCTGCCTTATGTGCTGACGCCCATGGGTGCCACATCAAATGTTGAAGCTCCTTTTTCTTTTGTGTTTGTTCAAAATAATTTTTGCACAATTTAGATTTATGTTATCCTGTTGCATCACAGAATTCTGACCTATTAGTCTTTTTCCAGAGGTAGCATGTTTTATCAGAATCTGATGATATGACTCTTTTGTCATTATTCCTTCTATTTTCATTAAATCACCAACTTTGTGATTACTAATACATCCCCAAACCATTACAGATCTACCTCCATGTTTTACTGTGGGCACTGTGCATTGTTTGCTTATCCATTCACCTTTTGTACAATGTACATATCGCCTATGTTTCTGGCTAATAAGCTCAAACCTGGACTTGTCTGTAAATAAAACTTTTTCATTTAATTGCACTCCATTTTATAGGTTTTTTAGCTCTTGCCAATCTTTTTTTTTTCATTAATCGGTCGCAAAAGTGATTTTCAAGCAGCAACACATCCTTTCAGTCCTGCTTTTACTACACGAGAATGAACAGTTTCATAGCTTATAGGTTTTGATCGTGTTTTATTTAACTCTTCTTGAATCTGTGGTGCAGTCCTTCTTCTATCATGTTTACTAGTTACAATTATATAATGATCTTCAGCTTTAGTCATTGCTTTTAGTCTTCCACAACATTTACAAGAACGATTCTAGCCAGTTCTGTTATATCGTAAAACAGTGTCACTTACTGTAGATCGACAAATTTTTAGTTTTTTCAATATATTCCAAATTGTATATCCCTCTTTTCATAAAGTAACAAGAGCTGAGCACTTTTCAAGATCAAGTTCTTTTCTTTTTTGAGGCATTGCGATGAAAAACACTCTGATCACGAAAATAGTTATATCACACTAAATAGTGTTTTTCACTATGACCGATTATTAACTGTGAACTTTTAATATATGCAATTGAATTACGTATGAACTACAGTCCGTTCAATGTACCAGATTGATATCAGAAGACAATAAACAGGTTACTAGTTTACACCAAGGTATTTCCTTTATAGCAACTTTGTTTTCCATAAAAGAAGATATTCTTCTCTTTGCAAATATAGCGCACTATGTTTTTTATGTGACTGTATTAAGGTCATCCTCTTACCTAACTACCACCCTACACAAAGAATAGAAATACATAGTATCAGAATATAAGTATTTAATGTTTAAAACTGTGTTTTGTTATTAAAAACTATTAAATATCAATTTTCACTTGTAAAACTTAATTTTACATATTTGTCTGGAAACTTTTCAAGGGTAGTGTACTTATTATTTATTTTAAAATAATGTAAAATAAAAACATTTAGAAAACTGATTCAATAAGGCAGATAATATTCTTTATTGTCTACTCAAGGACAAATTCACTGCAGCTTTTCATATAAGCCATTTTATAGATACAGTTTCATGAGCTTATAAAAGCTAAGATATTGTTTTCGATAAAAATGAAAATTGTACCATCTATAGACCAATATGCACATGAGAGTTTTTTATATTAACCTTCTTGCATATTAAGTTTAGTGCACATTTATACTGCATCTCTATAGAAGCTCAGATATGGCCTTTCTGTAAATGAGGATCATGGCAGCATAATAGTACCATTTGCAGAGCAATTTATGCCAAAATCAAACCAGCAGAAATTTATTAAAGTTATAACTCTAAAGAAACCTTGGGCCCAAGGAGAAAATGCTCTATGCAGAGAAAATACAGAATTTACTCAATTTAAAACTGAGCACCAGTTTATATCATGCTCCAAAAAAATCTAAAGATTTGTGAATTTTTTTTTTTTTTTTTGAGATACATTGCTTACAAAATTTTGCTAACACACACACAGAGAAATTTAAACATTGTAATCAAAGATGTACTCTGGCTCTATATCTGCTCCACATAAAAATTATCCTCAACTCATCTGGATGCAATATTCCAATTGTGGCTTAATCTAGAGTAATTTTGTCATTGTTTCATACTATGTCTTATTAAGAACCATGAACAAAACTATTTTTAAAAAATTACATATAGGTTATACATTTTTTAAAATACATGTATCTGTAGATATAGAAAAGTGATAACTGTATCCAGAGATTACGTATTTTGATAATGCATCATATCCTTAATATATATTTACTGTATCTGTTTAGTGTCAGGTCAGTTTTCTGTTTTATGAAAACTAAGTATAGTTAAAATTTGGTACTACAAAGTGCTACAGTAAAAAATTAAAATTTTAAGAAAGGGAAATATGATTTATCTCACTTGGAATTGTTGAATAAAAAAAATATGTTATAAAAATAATCAGTGGGTTTTCAATTTATATTCTAGTCAGCAGGTATAGAAACATGGTTTTGTTACCTATCTACCATTGCTTACAAAAAAAAATCATAAAAACTCTCTCTTATAGTATGTTATATGTACCAAGGCACTAAATAAAAATCCAAGTTTTTGACCAAGACCCTTCGCTTTATAGCTATGAGAGCCAAAATGTTTGAATTTCTTAAACTTTTTTCATTTTTTGCTGAATAACTTATCTTCACATTCTATAAAACAAAAAGTCTGACACATCATTTATAGAGAATTAAATATGCAATAATGTGGTGAGAAGTTTGAAAAAAAAAAAAAAAAAAAATTGTAAGTCTTCACTCAATAACTTATTTTCCTGCATCCTATAAATAATAATAAATATTTTTGTAGATCATTAAATTTGTGATAATTTTTGCCCGTTTTTTAATATTTGCTCGTGATCTACGTTTTGAAAATACAGCTACTACAAAATTACCTGCTAATTTTGAAAAAACTACAGAAGATTTTTATAACGCAAACCTAAAAACAAAAGGTTCTATATTCATTCTATAGATCATGTTTCAGACATCATTAAATTTTTAAATTTAATTTATAAATATAGTCCATATATGCCTGTACCAAAATCATTCATTATATTACACTTAAAAAAAAAAAAAAAAAAAAAAATGTAATGATAGTAATTTTTTTTTTTTGTTTTAATTTATTTATTTAAAAGCTCCAAATTAATGCTTTAAAGAAAAATAGATGTATCACACTTAGTTCTCTATGGAATAACAGTTTTTACAAAATGTTTCGTAACTGCAAACTTCATTGTTTATGTCTGAGAAATTGTGTGTTATATAGAGAATTGCATTATATAGAATCGTGTTATAAAGAAATTCTACTGTATAATGAAATGCATAGAATATTTCAGCTCATGATTTTCCTAACTAGTGTCCTGAGATGTTAATACATGTCATATACAGTGAATGTATGTATGGACATACTCATTACTCATGTACAGAATGATACTCAATAACCAGAGTCCAAGAATCAAGTAATAAACGAGAAAAAAATCACCTCAATGAACAATTGCTGAAAAAATTAGATCAAATTGCTAACACAGTGTTTTGTCAAAAAAGTTATAATAATGAAAAAATGATTCTAGACTTATATTCGTGAAGAAGGGGATGCTCATAAATCCCAATCGACACCACCAATATCAATCATAAGTTCCAAACATTGACTTAACAGTAAATGCAAGTGATCAAGGGTTTTTTTTTTTAAGGCTAAGCCATATTGTATATAAAATATGCAAAATGATATTGCAAAATCTACTTTTATCAGCAGATAAAAATTATGGTGATGCAATAAGAAGAAAATTAGTGTATTGTATGATCTAGTTAAGAGTTGAAAGGTAGAGAATAGCGAAAATTTTGCTATGATTGTTTTTAGACCTCATTAGCTCAAATCGGCCCAGCATTTCAGATTATCCGTTAACAGTGATTTCAATTTTGTTATACCTATAATATCGCTTCTTCTACTTCAGATTATAGACTTAAATGATGGTTATTTTTGCTTCATGTTTTGAAAATTCTATATCCTTATAGTCATTTGTCTTATGTTTATAGTATATAGCTTTTCAGTTTGGCTTGTACAGTTTTTCTGTTTTCTACTCATAGGTTATACCTTACTTACTTTTCTTTAGAGGTTGATCCAGGTTTTAATTTTTGGCGCCCATTTATGTAATAAAAAAAAAAAATTGTGGAAAAAAAAGAGGAAAAAATTATACAAAATCTTCAATTTTAGCAGATTTGAAGTTTTTTTGTCTCTTCCAGCTATAGCCAAGGTTCTTGGAGGTCCAAAATTTGAGTTTTTATTTAGTGTCTAGGTACAAAAGAAACTTTATGACCTTCAGTGAGGTTCAATATACCTGCTGACTGGATTATTAAAGATATTTAGCAGTCTTCTAAATTAAATAACATTTGAAGTCCAATTCATAGACAAAATTATACAGTAAAAATTAAAATGGGATACTTCATAAATGACTTTAAGAGAAAATTAATCAATTTCATTATTATTATGATTGTAAAAAATTAGAAATTTTTACATTTAAGAACATTAGCATATTTGAAAAAGAAAAATGGTTAACTCTGTAAACAAACACCATATCATTAAGCATGCAGGAATAGTTTTGGTTCACAATAATTAAGCATAAACATCAATCAGGCAAAGAAAAGTAAACATAAGTGCAGCATTACAGCAGCAATACATAAAATCAATAAAAATATCAAGAAAACTAGAAAAAAAAAAGTGAAAATTTCGGTATAGATTGAATAAGATAGAAGTTAAATATATAGCATATATGATAAATAAAGAGCCAAAAGAAAGAGACAAATATATTTAAAAAATAAATAACAAGAAATAAAATATAAAAAAGTCTACAGCAGTACTGGGAATAACATTAGATTTAGAAAACAATGATCATAAGACTGACAGTGATGAATAATAGAAGATTTGGACATTTATTATGTACAGTTGTGTGTGTGTGTGGGGGGGGGCACTAATCACCTAATTTTTTTTCCCTATTACTAACTGGTATAAAAAATGTGATAGGTACGACTGGGAATTTTATCTAAAATTAGAAAATTAAGTAAATATTTGGATAAAAAGTCATTTAAATATTGAAAAATTGCTCTAAGTTTTATTTTCACAGGGTAACTTATTTTTTGATGTCATATTTGAATGTCCAGATTATGCTAGTTTAAAACAATATCCATGTTGTTAAGTTTCGTGCCAGTAATAAAAATTTAGTGGCCCAGATAGACTACCAAGGTTATGATTTAGTGGTACAAATATATAAAACAGTATACAAAAACATAAAAACTTTATATACAATTTTTTCAGAATATGCAGCAATGTTTTTATGTGAAAGCAGTACACACACTTAATTTTCAAGATTTCTAAATATAAAATGTTGGTATGTTTCTGTTTAATTAATACTTATTCAACTGATGAGGTGCAAGATTCTGTCAGGGTCATTGATAATTCTCATACCCCACCATCGAAATCATTTCTATATTCTGTTTATTAAATGACATATTTTGTAATGAATTTTAAATTAAATAGAAACATTAATTCAACATAATTTATTATTATTATTATTATTTTATTTAAAATTTAAATCTTACAAATATTGCTTTATTTATGAGTGCAACATGATTTTACTTTCATGTTTTTCAAATAACATTCATTTAATCATTCTCCAACTCACTATCACTTATTTTTATCCAGTAATATGATGTAATTTACATTTAATATGCAATAATTAATAAATTATAATAATTTTATTTAATATAGTATAATTTCACAATTTGTGAGTATAATGAATGATTTAACTTTAATGTTTTTGAAATTATATCAATTTTTTCTCTGGCTTACTATCACTTAATACAGCACTATCCCATAACATAGGAAAGTAATAATTTATGAATAATGTTCTTTATCGGTGAGTTTACTATAACATGAATTTCTCTTGCACACATGTAAAGATGCATTATTTAAATTCTTCAATTTTCAAGAATTGCAATTACAACTATATCCTATAATATGGGAAAATGTATTCTTAAATTCTCAGTGATGCATGATTTTATAAAATAATGTTTTATCCATAAATTGAGTGAAATAACTTTTGTGCATGAGCTTTTTTTTTTTAAACTATCTTTGATCACAGAAAAATTGTTAATGACATTTATAATTAAATGTATGAATGCATATAAATTGGGGGGAAATATTATGTTACCATGAAAGTACTTCAAACAAAAACAAGCATTTAATAATCTTTACTACTTTGGTATGAAAATAAATCTTGCAGTAAGTCGGAATTTGTTTTCATTCTTGGAGACAGAAACGGAAAATCAGAAAAACAATTTTTTTATAATATAATTAAAGAGCAACTGATTTTTTTTTTGTTAAGGTTTAAATAAATGATAACATTATACATGTGTGTTCATTGGAATATTTTAAAAGGTTCAGAGAGAAAAAAAAAAAGAAAGAAAGAAAAATAAAGAAATTTTTTCAGTACGATAAAACATGTTCCAATATAAAATTGAAAATATTTTGTTGGCAAGCGTTATTTATCTAACAAAGTATATAAATATCCTTATAGCAATATTACGTTCATTATTTTAAACACTTGATGTTATTCCATAAAATTTGGCATAAACCTTGACATGTAGTGCATTAAATGCAATAATTTTATGAATGCATTTTCATTTTAAGCATTAAATTGAACAATAAAGAAATAGGGTAGGTTGGGGTAATTGTAAACACTTTTGATTACTTCTGAATATGATCATTCATACAAACTAAACAAATAACTTTTAGTTTAAAAAAAGGACAGAAACTTAATTTTTGAACATTTACCTACGTTTTAAGCATTTTACTTTGCATTAAAGTTTTTATTTAAATTTATAAGGGCCTGTTTACAATTACCCCATAGTGTTTACATTTTCCCCATATAGTATGGGGTAATTGTAAACAGATATATTTCCATAATGTAATGCATAATAACATGAAATACAATACTTTAAAAAAGTTTTTTAATGTTTATATATGTAATAACTATTATTTTTTATTAGTACATCATGTCTTAAATAAATAATAAAATAAATTTTGGATGATAATAAACCTAAAGCATTTTATTTAACATTTGTTGAAGTACAAACATATTGTTTTACTAGATTTTCATTTTTCTTTTACACTCACAAAAACAGGAAATGTATGCACAAGTTTCCTTTCATTATACTTAATAGAGTGTGCTGACAAAATAGCTTTTATGGATGATAAATTTATGGGGAAAAAAATGTCATTTTCTATAACGTGACACTACATTTATCTTGTGCTACGGAATTTATAACACTGAAATACTTGTAGTTAATCTTATTTTTATCTATTAATATATAACTTCCAAGAATTAAATGCTGCAATTTGGGTTTTGCATATTAGTCTTCCGTAGAATTTTCTTTTATTTCTTCAACACTATCAATCTCTTTTTTTGTTGTATCATCATTAATTTTTTCTTTTTAATTTTCTATTATTTACATTCTTTTTCCTTCTTTTTGAAATTTTCTTTTTTTCACATTCCTTTAGACGTTCTAAAACACTTGTAGAATTCAGTACTTTTCCATAATTCATTTGCTTAATTCTGCACGTTGCTGTCTTCTCTTTTACTGCTACTGCATATTCAACAATGGTTTTTGGGGATAAAATACTTTTTGTGGAGAAGGATTGTCCTCTCACATCATTCACTGCTTTGATTAACTCATCAGAGCTGTAGCTAATAGATTTTTTCTTAATTTCTGTTAAATATATATATATATATATATGCATCTGAATTAGAAAAAAAAATAGAATAGTAGACAGAAAAAAAGCCTACTTATAACATAGAATAGATTAGGCCTAATTACTAAGGTAAATTGAAAAAATGAAATGAAATATAACATTCATATTAAAATTATAATACAATTTAGTCAATTACCCCAATGCAAGATTTTTCTGGGGTAATTGTAAACAAGCAATAACTAAAATTTAGTCATGAATTTCAAAGAAAAATCATTATAATAAACTAAATTAAAATGTTTAAAACTATTTTTAAAGAAAATGAATTAATATTTCAACTTTTCATATGATTTAGAGTATTTTTAATCAATCCTTGCAATTCTGTTTTTCACTTTTTCACAGACCAAAACAAAAATGCATAAACAAAATGATGCTTAAAAAAAAAGTGATTTATTAACAATGAACATCTATTGGTCCTTGAAGGTATGAAGATGTGCTGGCATCTACATTCTGAAATTTGAACTAATAAAAAAAAATAAGGGGTGTGTTTACAATTACCCCAACCTACCCTATATATACATTCTAATCATTGTTATTATTATTATTGGTATGGAAAAGAAAAAATAAAATAATTCTAATCATAAATAAAAGCATTTCCATTAATACTGGTACTCAAAATAACTCGTGTTTTCCCCCATGAGAAAATGTCTTGAGTTTAAAATTCTTTAACTAAGACATTATTTAACCAAGTGAAATATCCTTAAATTAATAAATACAATTTCATAAAGACATTTTGGAATTCAATATTACCCTTCATAAAATATTTTTTTGTTATAAAGACATTAGAACAGAAAATAAGCAATTAAGCACATGCCTCATTTTCCAAAAGCTGGAATCACTCAAAATATAGATAACTTTCTTTCAAAGATTTTTATGCAATTCAATGGGTTGAGGGGAAAAAAAGCATCTGTGTATATAGAATTGCACAGGTATATGACTGATACTACGTTATGTTAAACTTAAGTTTCACTCAAATTAAATTCAAGTTCAGTTTAAAGTCATCTCAAACCAAATTCAAATTAAATTACTAAAAAAATATAGCTCAGTAAAATTTGACAGCATGACTGATATTAGAAGTAAATATAATTTAAACATCTAAATATGGGTAAAGATTTATTAACTAAGTAAAAAGAGTCATTGAACACAAAAGTATGTTTAGTATAAGCGAATATTTATTAATTTAAAAGGGAACAAAATGTTAATAAAAACAAGTTAAGTAACAATGGGTACATTAAACAGATGTTTCTTGATTTTTAAAGTTTTGAAGATAAAAATTTTTAGCATGCTACAAAGCTGAAATTGGCACCGCTGAGCAAAACTGAAATGATATTTTTGGAGAACATTTAACAAAAATGCATGATTATTTTAAACAAGGCACATTTAAAATTTAATAATAAAAAAACAAAAACCCGAAAAATGACATACTATAGGAGCAGAAGGGAGATAAAAGTCAACATCATTTAAACTCACCACCACAAAATTAACAGATACTAAAACTTCACAGGGACAGCCAAAAGAACTTCATGTTACAAAAAACTTAAATAGCTAAATTAAAACTAATATCTTTAATTTAAAAAACAACAACAACAACAACAACAAAAAGAAAAAAAAGAAAAAGAAATAGTTTGTCAATTGACAGCTGCAGTGAAAATCTAAAGTGATCTGATTCACAAAAAGGTAGCTTTTATAAGATATTTAAAATAGCAATTTTAATTTAAAATAGTGCAGTTAACAGAAAACCAATGCATCTCATTGAGGGTTGGATAATTGAGTAAAAGCTTTGCAGACCAACAGGAGCCACCTTATAGAAGAAATACAAAGTATGTGCCACAAGGCTGATCCTCACTGATCTCTCTTAAGATATTTACCACACGTAGTAGACAAACAGAGTAATTTTGACTATGAATGTAAGTTTATGTAAAGAAAGGTTTTAATACAGAAATTAGTTAAAATATATGTTAATAAAACAAATTACTGACTTAAGAAAAAACTGACATGGTCAAAGAATGATATTACAATAACATGTAACTGCCTAGAAAAATTACTTATAGAACCAATAGATGACAGCACCAGATAATTGATCATATACAGGGTAAAAAGTCATACAGCAACAATTAGGTCATCACAAAATTAAAATAATTATGACATTAAAGAACTGATTTTAGAACTATAATGACTAGTTTAATTTATAGATATCTAAACAATAGGAGGATGAAGCCCCACAGAGAATGGTTGTTAGAACAAGCCGCAAGTTAAGAACCAAAAATAGTGGTGCAAAATCAGATTTAAAAATTCAATATGTTGGCAGTTATGCATATAAATTTTGATTTCTTTAAGTTTTTTTTTCCCCCTCTATCTTTTATTTATATTTCAAAAAAATGGAAATAAATATATTTTGATATATGAAAGTATTTTGGGCAACAAATCTGCTGTTTATGTATGCAAATTTGGTAGCATGTTGATGACTTGGTGACAAATGTCCCCTTATACATATGCCGGCATGACCCCCTACAAATTTATAGGTCTTTTTTTAACTCTATGAAAATTTTAGGAAAGTTAAAATTTTAGAAAGCTTATGATAGATCCACGTGGCAAACTTTAATTTATTTATTTCCAAAAATTCAATCCCTCCTCCCTTTTTTTCATATATATGAACAGGTGGAAAGTAACTCCTCTTTTTTTTATTTTTTATTTATCCCCCTTTTATTTATTTATTGCACACATTATTTATGATATACCATTATCCTTCCAAAAGTTGCAACTCAAAGTGTGTGCCAGTATTTTCAAGATACTGCCTTAAACAAATAAGTACTTTTTTTTTAAAGACCTTTATCAAGAACTCAGCCTAAACACTACTTATGACCTCACAGATTTTATTTGTAAGTTCACAAAGAGTTTGTGGTTGTAGAAGATATACCTGTTTGTTTAAGACAGTATCTAGAAAATATTAGAGCATACATTGAGTTGTAACTTTTAGAGAATCAATGGTGTGTGTGTATATATTAAACTACATGCATGCAAAAATTAAGTTTATACTTACAATAATTTAACAGGGAAAAATATAGGAAACAGAGTTACTTTCTCCATATCCTATGTATGTATATATATATATATATATATATATATATATATATATATATATATAAAGACATAAAAAATAGATCTAAATTTATTCCAGACTTACTTTCTTTTTTTTCTTTAAAGAAAAGCCTTAATTATAAAGATCAATAAGTTCATTGCCAAAAAATTATGAATTATGACCTTAAAAACTATTAATCACAACCATAAAAAACATGCGTGTAAATTTACAGCTCATTCCAATGATTGGTTTTGAGATATAAGCAAATAAAAATTTCTAGTAGTCTTAAGGGACAATCTTTTGTTAGAATTTGCATCCAAAAAACAAAGAAAACCATAGAATGTGATTAAAAAAAAAAAAAAAAAAAAAAAAATATATATATATATATATATATATATATATATATATATATATATATATATATACACACACATATATGAATGAAATTTATTTCACATACTGAACATTTTTTGGATTACAAAATTGTTTCTTAAATCTTATTTATTTTTTTAAAGTTGATTTTTCAAAATAATGTTTGAAAAATACAATGTTTAGGTTTTCTTTCAACACAGTTGCTATCATTGTTGAAATATACTTATAGTGGGTACAAGCTTTTGTATGCCCTCATCGTAGAAAGATGCTGTTTGCAATTTCACAATTTATGAAGTGAATCAGAATTTTGAAGAAAATGCATTGACAGTGTTCTAATAGTGGAATCTTCAGTTCTGTCTTATCTTTTCTTTCTGCAAGCAAATCATCATCAATAAAGGACAACTGATCACTTCGTTGAAAGTTTTTATGTTCTTTATTGAAACTTCACACTCACTTCCTTACCAATGAATCACTCATCGCATTTTGTCTGTAAACTCTATAAAATTGGCCATGAATTTTAATTGATTTAATATTCCTAGCGTTGAGGAAGTAGATGACAAACTGTAACTCGCATGCAAGAGGATGTCCATTTTTTAAAAGCGTTTTAAATGCTCAATATGCAGCATATGTTATACTCAGCGATTTACAAATAACTTCAATTATTTACCAAAAAGTCAGCAATGTGGATGTGTATATATGAAATCCCTAACACAGTGCTTTTTTGGCAAAAATATAAAATAGAACTTACTTTCTGAATCATCCTTGTGTATATATATTTTAATAGTTATCTATGCTCTATTCATTTATTTATCTATCTATTTATCTAAAGTAATATAGGTTGTCTCTATTTTAAAACTGTACTTAAGATTTTGTATTTTAATTGCTTGAGTTACATAGATTATTTTGAAATTAATAATGCTATTTAACTACAAGATGAAAAGATTCAAATTAGCAAATAATTTTAATATTTTTATTATGTAATGTAAACAATTTGATTACTTTGAATTAAATACATTAACTTATCATAAAGAGGCAATTAAAAAATAGAGATAAATCGTCTGATTAGAATAATTATAAATGTAACTCTACTTACCATCACATCATAAATAGTAAGTCAAATATTTTTCAACATCACTGAAAAATGTAAAAAATAAAAAAAAAATAAAAATAAAAATAAACCTCCAGCAATTTCTTATAATGAATCCAAAATTTTTTTTTTTTTTATGTGGCCCAGCCCTTTAAATGAATTGCTGATGTTAATCACATTATTTGCTGTAGGAAACATCCATTACTGCTTCTAAAAAATGTATACTGATACCTTAAGTTCAGTGCTGTAAAAAATGCTGAAATGCACTTCAATTTGTGAGTCATTGTATGCATTCCAGTTGTAAAACATTTTTGCAACTTTTTAATAGCATGAAGTACTTCTAAAATAAATCTGAAAAAACACAGTATCACATCAGTTTCATTCCAATTTCAAAAATAATTATGGAAATGAAAATAAGAGCAGACACATGAACCAAAATCCCTCTTTTCAACTTTGTAGGAAAATGTTGAAAACACATTAGGGGAAATTTGGATATCTTCAGTTATATTTCATAATGTTTTCGAACATTTTATGAGCAGCACTTTAAATTAACCATTAACTCTGCAGGAAAAAAAAAGTTTTTTTTTGCAGACTGGTTCCACTCACAGGCAACCCTGTTTCATTCTTGTGTAAAGCAATAAAAAGAGCATTATCCAGTTTCTTTTCAGACTGTTTCATTATGCTTCAGGCATCATTTAATACAAACTTTGTGCATCATATGTACCTTAAGTTTATTTTTTTATAAATCAAATCTGCAAATGTAAAACTCCTCATGTGCAAATCAGTAAAAATGCTCTTATGATCCTCCACTCGTATTTTATACAACTCAGATAAATATGTAGTTTTCTGTTAGAATGTGTTGTTTTGCAAGTAATCAACACAGTCTTTTGCTATTGTTTTATCACTATGAAGTGGATTATTTGATCTGCTTTGCAGGCAAGAGGGGAAAAGGACATTAAGTGGCACCCTCTATTCTAGATCAATAAAAAGCTATTAAATCCTCATTCATTATATATTTCTTATTCATATAAATTTCCTTTGCACAAAAATGCTTGTTTTCCAGTTATCTACAAAGTTTTAAGGAATATCAACTGACTGAAGATTCTTCATTCTCATACTTTTTGAATAATTGGCATAGTACTGTAATTAAGTTCTTGGAAAGATTTATGAAAAAAATCAGAGCAAATTTGAAAATGCAATAAATAACTCAGTATAAAAATAATTTAGGTAAATTACATTGTATAATATTGATTTTATTTGCAACGTAGATACTAAAACAATGTATAGAACTTTGTCACAACTAATTTCAAAACTTTAATTTAAATATTTATTCATCAACCTTGAAAGTTTATTTCGGAAAATTTTGGAGTGGAAGGCTGATTTTTTATACCAACTATGTGAAAAATACCAGAGCCAGGAATCGAACCCGGGCCTTCCGCTTTACGTGCGGATGCTCGGTGACTTTGCCAACGAATGTTATGTGAGAAATACCTAGCTGGTAATCAGCCAGGGTAGCGCAATGGTTTGAGCATCCGCACGTAAAGCGGAAGGCCCGGGTTCGATTCCCGGCTCTGGTATTCTTCACATAGTTGGTATAAAAAATCAGCCTTCCACTCCAAAATTTTCCGAAATAATTTTAAAACATCTTTATTAAAAATAGTTAATTAGTTGACAGATACTGAGCTTTCGACTCAAACTCGTAGAGTCTTCATCAGAGTTTAAAAACATTTTGGTCAAAAGTATAAGATAAAAATATATAATCGACAAATATATAATTATAAATGTCTAGTTTTACTAAGACAATTTCATAAGACAAATGCCTAGTAAAACTAGACATTTATAATCCACCTTTAATCGAACTGATTACTACATGTTAAATAAACTTATCTACTTTTTAAATGGACTGTATATGTTTATGAAATTATATTTGTCGATTATATATTTTTATATTATACTTTTGACCAAAAAAGGTTTTAAAACTCTGATGAAGACTCTACGAATTTGAATCGAAAGCTCGGTATCTATCAACTAATTGACTATTTTTAATAAAGATGTTTTGAAATTAGTTGTGAAAAAGTTTTATACATTGTTTTAGTATCTATGTTACAAACGAAATCAAATAAGTATAGAAAGATGGTTAGAAAGAGTGTGTAAAGAAAGACTAAAATGGATTTGCTGAATGCTATATAGTCAAGAATTGATCATTGTATTTGGAAACCAAATCATCAAGATAAGAAAAAGAGACATTGAAAGTAAACTTTGTAAGTGACTTATAGAAATCAACTCAATTTAGTGAAAAGTAAACAAGCAAGATCCATGATTGAAATAACAAAAACATATCTACCATCCACCTACCTAAACTAGTACAGAAATTAGTGTAAAGAGTTCCTCTTCAAATTAGTGAAAATAAATGTGGCAAAGGGAGAAAAAAAGAAAAGAAAAGAAGATTTCTCATCTCCTAAGGCCTCAATTTGTGAATTAAACAATCTGTTATTACCTGTTTAACAAAGGCTATTTTTTGCTTGATGTGTACAAACTGAATTCAAAAGTTTATCATTTTCAAATGCAAAATAATTAAATTATGACCCCCCCCCCAAACAATTCAAAGCCTTGCAAAATAGGTACTTCTTTAAAAATGTCAAACATACTTTTAAGCAAAACCTTATTTACATAAAAAGTAAGGAAAATATACCCAATGTTAATACATTTAGGAACAATGTAGGATATGCATATTAAAAAAAAAAAAGAAGAAAAAGAAAATGTAAATAATTCAAAAGCTGAAAACATGAAACATATTGATATTTTATTTTATGGTGTTTGTTTACATAGTTCTGCTGTTAGTTATTTTTATTTATTTTGTGTTCTTTTAATAACAACTAGGATTATTTTTTTTCTCTAAATTTTAAAATTTTAGTTAGATATAAATAAAAGCGAAAAGATAAAAGGATAAATATATAAGCCGGAAATTAAAATTACGTGAATTGATCAAAATGCAATATTTTTTAAATACAAATAAATTCAACACATTCATAAACATTGAAACTGCATAAAAAATTTGCAATTATAACGATTTCTGTATTTCTTCACAAAAGCACAAATGTAACTATGATTATAAAAATGATAATCATATATAATAAATTAGAAGGAAAGTTGGAATATTCACAGAAACAAAAGATTTTAAAGTATTCAATTATTTGAATAGAAAAAGGAAATAATCATCACAAAACATTCTTAAAACATACTTACAGGAAATGAATTTTCAAAAAATAATTCTTCTACTCTTAAAGCACCCCTTGCAGTTCTTAAACTAAAAGGGACATTTATTTTCTAAAAAATAAAAATAAAATAAATAATGAATAAAATAAATTATAATAATAAATAAAATAGTAATATTTGTGGCACTTAATACAAATAAGATTTAATTTTGAACACTTTCTAAGAAACAAATGACAAATACTTCATATTGACTTTCAACAAATGCTTGGCCATGGAATAAACCTTCATAAGTAGGAGCAGTAATACCAATTCGTAATATTGCATAATGCAGAGGTTTGAGAACTAACTGTAAAAAGAGAAAACTGCTAATTAGTCATAAATATATGCAAATAAAAATTAAAATCTTACAGAACAGAATGTTATAACAAAACATTATAATTAAACTTTACAATTTTTTGAATAAGATTATAAAATTAACAAAAAGTTCAGGATTATACACATATATATATTTATTTACATTAAAAAAATATATCTTAAAATTATGTTAAAATCAATCTAGTCTTACCCTGAATTGATCTTATTAAGGTGCCTGCCTACCGTCGGAGGTGATTTTTTTTAATAATTGAAAAATTGCCTATTTACGTGCATTACATAATAGAATATAGTAAAAAACAGTGAATAACATGATAAAAATATGCAAATTTAAAAACATTGATATTTAGGCTCAAAATATACATAAAATTTTGGGGGAAAAAAGCACTTTTTCAAAACATAAGTCAAATTTAAATAAAGATATTTTGACATTCTGTAAATTTTATTTAGATTATTGAAAGGTCTCTTAAGGGAGTGAACTACTCTTGAAACCATAACCATGTTATTTAATATTTTAGAGAAGATAACATTTTTACATGCTGAAAAAATCATGAATATACATGGCAGTTCATAACTTCTATCGACGAAAAAACAAAAAATAATTTACCTAGATTCATTGTCGTAGTTCAGTCCCTAAAACAACTCCTCTAGAGTATTTTTTGTCAAAGTTTCATAACATTTCAATTATAACTTTTGGAGTTATGATGTTTTGGGGTAAAGCAAAATGCTAAAAATCTCATTTTGAGAAAAAGCAGAAAACAAATTTAAAAACAAGATTTTACCTACTAAACAAAAAATAATTTTAATAAGTTCCTGATTTATTTCAAAGCTTTTTATTTTCTTTTTTAAATTGATTTTATATTCAGTAACAAATTTTGATGCTTATATTGAGTAAAACATTTACGTAAACAAACATTTACGGGTCATTTACGGTCACTTCTGGTTTCAAAAACTGGTGAGTGACTAATATTAGAATGCCTGTAACTCAAGTTCGAAGCAAGATAGAAGCAAAATTCGAACTGATTTAGGAATCTAAAATGTCAGGCGTTAATACTAACCCAAAAATAGAAAATCAGAGTTTTGATTGAAAATTGCATTTTAAAGGTGGGCAGGCACCTTAAGAACAAACAATACTTATCCTCGCTGACGCCATAAGCCTATAATATAGGGAAATTTGTTTAAAGAATTGCTTATTATCTAGAGCATTTTCTTAAATTCTACTTTCACATTCAAAAAATTCACAACCTTTAAATTTGTATTTGCTTTCTAAAAGTTGATTATTAAAAATTTTCAATATTTAATTTTTGAGTTTAAAAATTGCAAAAAATCAGATAAGTACATTTTCACATTTTTTTTCTTTTTCTTTTTTCTATGAAATGAAATTTTAAATATTTAAGAGTTTTAACTTTATTTTATTGTGAAAACTGAAGTACACACACACACACACACACATATATATATTAATAAGTAATTTTATAAACAAATATACCTATAGAATAACATAAGCTTTGTCTGTTGAAAGGATGTTTTGCATACTCTTAACTGACTTTCATACAAAAGAGAGGAGAGAAATTGATGTAAAATAAGTTATATACAAAGGATAAAAATGGCAACCATTTAAAAAAAAAAAAAAAAAAAATTGCATGGAGGTTTAATTCAGAAATAAAAAATGTAAAAAGAAAATAAACATACATAACAAAGGGAGAAAAAAATATTGTAAATTACTAACATTTAATATACATTTTTTTTTCAAGAATATACCTGATAAAATTTCCCAAAGAATTTCATTCTTGTTACTATGCTAATCAAATGTTTCAATAAAGAGTTTCTGAAAGAGAGAAATTATGTAACGACATTTGCTGGGGAAAGCAATTTCCCATTTTTTTCTGAGTTATGATCATTCCAAACGATATTGCATAAAGAAAATCGGATGAAGGAGGTGAATGCAACTCCTTTCCAGTTTTTATCAATATTTTTCCTGTGGATCTTTACTCTCATAATTTATGAAAAAGTTTTAAAGCAATGATTGCTAGGACCATACTTTATATGGATGCTTCTCTGCTTAAGTTAAATTAGTACACAGTTCCCACCATAAAATTTTCTTCCATATTATTACAGTAGAAAACCGTTTATCCAGAATCCAGTTATGCGGAATTATATTTTCAAACAATTAACTTGCAATGTATATTGGGGGGAAAAAACCTTACAGAAGCATTATTATCACTTTTTTTTTTTTTTTTTTTTTTTTTTAAATAATAATGCTCTGGCATTATAATTTGAAACAATTAAAAGTAAAAGAAATATTTAACAAATAATAATTCATTTAATTTTGTTATTTTTAAAAGTAGTATTTATCTGTTTGGTAGAGGGTATGAGTGGAAAGGTCATTCTTTCAAATTCTAAATGTTATCTTATACTATTAAGTGAGCAATATTTGTGTATATATATATATATATATATGTATATTTCACTGTTCTCGAAAACGGTAGCTCGGACAGTCACATGATTTAACACAAAGGTGCCCTCCAAAGGGTCATTGAGCACATCAAAGTCAGATTTTTGAATTTTTGATTAGTTTTCTTTTAATTAATAAAAATATGAAAATAAAACCTCCCATTTCTATAATGATGCAGAATGGATAATCTTAGGAGAGATTTGATTGGTTTATTTGATTTTCATTGATTTGAGTGTATTTTACGTTGAACTAGAGCTACATTATAAAAAATTACAAGAGATTTGATAGGTTTACTTGATTTTCATTGATTTGAGTGTATTTTACGTTGAACTAGAGCTACGTTATGAGGAATTACAAGAGATTTGGTTGGTTTATTTGATTTTCATTGATTAGAGTGTATTTTACGTTGAACTTAGAGCTATATTATGAGAAATAACGAGAGAATTGATTGGTTTATTTTATTTTCATTGAATTGAGTATATTTTACGTTGAATTAGAGATCACTATTGATTATAGTTTTGAGGAATTAGAAGAGATTTGATTGGTTTATTGATTTGAGTGTATTTTACGTTAAACTAGAGCTACATTATGAGGAATTAAGATGATTTGAATGCATTTTATGTTGAACTAGAGCTACATTTTGAGGAATTACAAGAGATTTGATTGGTTTATTTGATTTTCATTCATTTGAGTGTATTTTACGTTGAACTAGAGCTACATTATGAGGAATTAGGAGAGATTGATTGGTTTATTTGATTTTCATTGATTTGAGGTAGGGGTGTCCAGTGATTTTTTTTTTTAACATGCTTGACAGTGATTGCTGCGAAAATGAGTTTCATGTATTTTCAGATTCATGCACAGCGAGGTAGGGGTGTCCAGTGATGTTTTTTTGGTTCTAGCATGAGTGATAGTAATTGCTGCGGAACTGAGTTTCATGCGTTTTCAGATTCATGCACTTTGAGTAGGGGTGTCCAGTGATGTTTTTTGGTTTTAACATGTGTAGTGATTGCCGCGGAACCGAGTTTAGAGTGTTCTAAGATTCATGCACTGCAATGTAGGGCTGTACAGTGATTTTTTTTTTTTCATGTGCGTGAAGCGCACATACTTGTATTATAGTGATTGCTGCAAAAATGACTTACGTGCGTTCTCTGATTCGACCATTCATCGAATAGTAACTTTTACTGTACGAGTAACAGCTTCGACTGTTTCCAGAATATTTGAAGAATTAACATTTCTATTTGATTGTTTTCGAGAATATTCATTTTAATAATAATTTTGTTGCACATATTCGAGAAGTTAAAAAAATGTTTGATATTGTCAAGGAGATCTCATACTAAAACTGTGAAGAAAATAGTCGCCAATCGAAATATATTTAAACGTTTCAATTATTCAATTAAAAAGAAATCCTTTAAATATAGTGCCCAGCGAAGTGGGCGAGGCCTGCTAGTATAATTTATTGCAGGAAAGTTCAATCTTTTCATTAAGAAAAATATTAATTTTAATTGGGTTTAGCAGTCATATGAATCTGATATTTTAGTCTTCTTTTATGAATTTAATACAAGAATAACTGGAATTCTCGTGCTAAAAAATAATAATAAACATGAAATCAGGTAAATTACCTGAAAACAATCACACTTGGTTAATTTACAAAAAAATATACCCTTTATTATTCGTTTAACTCAAAGTTTGGCTCTGTGTCGGGCCGAAAAGCTTTGAATTAAATGAACAATAAAGGGTAAATTTTTTTGTAAATTAATTATGTAACTGTTCAAGTAAAAAAACTACAAATTTTATAAATCACACTTTGATTATAAAATTTAAGGTATACATTTCCTAGGGCATTTTTGACAACCTTTGACATTTGTGAAGTTAAAATGATAATACAAAATGTTTAGATTATTATATTACAGGTCACTTCAGATAAAAAATTACTATAGTTAGAGGCGATTTGTAATTAAAATGAATCATAATAAATAATTAACACACTTGCTAAGATAATGCACAGATGTTCTGTCACATAATTTATTCCTGTTTTACTTGTTCTTTATTATTTTATTCAGAAGAAAGTACCAGAGATTCCTGAAATTTTTCGGCCTCCAGTTTTCGATGGATTTACACATTGAGATGGCCTGATCATGATTTGACCATTTTTAGAAAATGTATATGTGTGTGCATTTAAATAATAACAATAATAATAAAATAAGACATTGCTTGTAAGACAGAAAACTGGCTTTCTTTTGACATTTAGTATTATATTTTTCTGAGATGAAAATTGTGTGCACTCATCATAAAAATAATTTTAATAAATAATTTGCATCGTGAGAATTTGTATAGAAAAATACAGAAGAAAGTTTTGTGATGGCCACAACATAATAATTTATTCTATTCATTTGTTTTATATTCTTGCAGACCTGCGACTCATGTTCACTCTAATTCTAAAAATTTTTTTACATTTAAAAAATTTTTTTTTTAATAAATAATTTTTATTTTTAAATTTATTTAAATTATTTATTTATTAGCAAGTACAATTATGTTTCATAAAAGATTTGTTTTATTATTGACTAAATATTAGTATTTCATGCTGAATAAGTAAACTTGAAAAATTACGTCTTTTTGTGTAAGCATAACATATGATAATTATTACACAGTCTTACATGTACAGTATCTTTAAATTTTTGTTAATAACACCTAATCTCATTGAAATTTCACTAAGTTCAGGTTATACAGCTTTTATTATTACAAAAAAAAAAAAAAAAAAAAAAAAAAAAACCTACCTTTAAAGTTTTTCTTAAATTAAAATTTTAAACATTTATATATATTTTTTCCTCCTAACATGATTCAGTTGTATATCAAATTAAACCTTACAAAATTTTCTTTAAAATGAAGTGTCAGAAACTTCGCTATTCTTTACAGAGCTTGATAAATTAGATATTGAAAGTATTCCTCCTGTAAGCAAAAAAAAAAAAAAAAAAAAAAAAAAAAAAATGCAGATTTTTCAGAAATTTTGAAATAAATAAAATGAAAATTTAATCTGAATTTTTTAATTTGGCTTAGGCACGATCTGTCTTGTGCAGGACTCTATAAAATAAGTGCTGTAAGTTTATGTTGTAGTGCTCTGTAAAAATGTGCTTTGTGTCCTGTATTAGATAAAATTCATTAAGATCATTACAAAGCAGATTTTTATCTTATATAAAAAGGATATATTTTAGGGATTTTTTTTTTAATTGTCAAAAATATGACTGCAAGATTTAAAAGTCACTGAAAAATCAGAAACATTGTAGATAAACAAAGTAATTTTTACCTTTGTCCACATGTATGCCTGCAAAATGGGTTCAGTTACTAATTATGTTTTACTTATTTGTTCTATTTATACAATAAAATTATAAACATATATTTCAATTACAATAACAGTAGTGGTTATGTTTTCTTTTTAAGTAAATAAAGTTTATTCCTTTACTTAAAATACTGCAGATAAAAAATAAAATAAATTTTCATTTCAAGACTGGTAGAATTTCATCTTGTAGATTTACAATAATAAAACTGAGTAGAGCAATAAAACAAAACATTAATATTTATTACTTTGAGATTCTACATAGATTTATATAATTAAGAAAAAAAAAAAAAAAAAAAAAAAAATTAGACTAGTACACTGAGTAATTGAAAGTTTAAAATAATAATTGTAAGCACAAACATTCAAAATTATCCTTTTTTTTTTTTTTTTTTGTACATTGTATTTTTAATTGAAAAATTTTAATATGTTTAATTGAAAAGACATCAAAAGCTTTTATACTTTTTTAAAAAACCTTTTCAGCATTAATCCTGTTTTCCTGCCCATCATGCTTAGTCAAAATAAAAGGCTGGTCTGACTAAATTTTGAGATATATATACAGTACGATGCAAAAGTTTAGACAATGATGTTAATCATCATCTTTAAAAATTTAGAATTATGACGTCAGAATTACAAAACCCTGTATATATATTTAAAATATGTTTTAAAATGCTATAATCAAAAGACAGTCATTTGATATGCTATAATTTAAATTTTTTTGATAAAAATAAAAATTTGCTTGTCGCAAAAGTTTACACACGATTATGAGTTTCTGTGAATATTTGCTGGCATATGCAAATTTAAAATCGATGATGTCACAGATTCTGAGTACTTAAGTTCTGCAAATGATAACGCTTTGTAGTCAACATGCCACAAGCTAAAAAAATTCAAGTGAATGATATTTCAATGATTTGGCAGCTGAAAGCTGAATGGAAACTCGTTTCAGAAATTTTGACTATTATTAATAGATCTAAGAAATCTATTCATCGAGTTTTATCATGTGGTTGTGAATATAAAGCAAAATGTGGATCTCTGAGGCCATGTGTAAGAAATATACAAGAGGATCGCCTGATACAAAGACTAGCGAGTACCAACAAATGAGTGTACGTGGAGTTCAAAGGTCATCGGGAGTCTCTGTATCAAAGGATATGATTCGTAGATGAATTGTGGAAAAAGGAACAACAGTTTATAGCAAAATGTAAAAGAAAGCAGCTCTGAAGCTACATTATAAGTTACGAAGAATGTTGTGGGCTCGAAAGCATATGTCATGTGGACAGAAATGGCAATCAGTCATATTAAGCAATGAAAAAAGTAGAATCTAGATTATCCAGATGTCTCATCATCGTATTGGTATGATTGTGGAAGGAACCTCTAGGTTTTTTCAGTCGCAGATAAGAAGGGGGCTTGGTGATGATTTGGGCAGCCATTTGCTATAATCGACAAATATCTCTGACCTTTACCAGTGGTCATCAAATATCACAGCATTATACAAAGACATTAGAAAAGAACTTAATAACATTTGCTGAGCTTCTAGGTGGCCCTCAGTGGCAATTTCAACAAGACAATGTTTCGATTCCCACTGCAAACAATACAAAATTTTGGTTTAATTCTCATAATATAAGAGTTCTCGACAGGCCAGCATGTAACACAGATCTTAACCCTACAGAGAATCTTTGGGGCATCATGTCTCACAAAGTTTATAGCAATGGTAGACAATACTTTTCTGTACAGGAATTCAAGACATCTATTGAGGATGCATAGGACGACATTGGTCCCCAAACTATACAAAATTTAGTTTCTTCGATAGAATCTCGTATTTATGAAGTAATACAGAAGCACGGATGCACAATTAGGTTTTAAAAATTGTTTATTTAGATTTTATTTAATTTTTGTCTAAACTTTTGAGACAGTATTATATTTTTGTTACCATTTAATTACTTGCAATATGTACAGTACTACTTTTCATTGTTATAAATATTGTTTATATGCACAGCACATTACATTCAAGCTAAGTTAGGAAAATTGATTAAATATTTTTCGAAATCTGCATGAATTTCTTCATTGTCTAAACTTTTGCTTTGTACTGTATATATTATAAAATAAGATTAATAAATATGCATACCATACAGCATTAAATTTTTATACTTTACTTATACTGCAAATAGTATTAATTTTATCATTAAACAAATATGCTGAAAAACTGCTAATGCTGAATGGGTTTAAATACAGAATTCTATTCAAAACAAGAATGGGAAAATTTTTAAGAACAATATTAACAATAAAATACAACATAATAATACCATAAGCAAATCTTTAATTCTCAAAAAAAGTTTTAAGTATAATCACCATGTGATATAGATTTAGAATATTGAATTTGGATATTCTGCTATTATCTGTTAATGAATTATGTTGATAACACATAGCACATATCCCAACTTCTGAAAACACTAACTTTCAGATTTAGAAAACATCTAAGCATGTAATTATAGTAAAAATTCAGTTTAAAAATTTTGAACCAAAATAATACTTTTTTTACCATATGTTGTAAGAGGAAGTAATAAACGTGTGAATGAAATAGGAAATGGCCTATATCAAGTAAACAATTAATGAATGAGGAGGGGAAAAAATTGGTATACATGAAGATACCAACCCTCTATATGGCAGAAATTTTGAAAACATAAAATTTACTTCATATGTAAAGGTGGAGAAAACTTAACCCTTTCACGACGAGAGGTGAAATGCGCGCTTATCACTCAAGCCAGCACTCTCTTCTGTGAGCATCTGTCCAGGGCCAGAGGTTTTTTGCTATTAAGCCTAAATCTATTAAATTACTGAAATATGAATGTGTTGTTTGCTCTGTAGAGTATATGAATGCCATATGCTTTATATATTTTTAATTACATACTTTATTAACTTAAGATACTTTATTAAATGTAATATTTTACTTTTTTTCCCTTTCAAGTATTTACTTATTTAATGACTTTTGACATTATTCATTCGACAACTAAATATATTACTTAAAATTATTTTTTAGTATAAAATTTTGGAAAAGAGGTATCTACATGCAAGTCCTACATTACAATCCTTGCATTTGTAATAATTCATTCGCTGTTTTGGAGGATTTTTTTTTAGGAATGTGAACAAATGAAGCATCATTGTCTTACTTTCTTGGCAGTTTCTTTTGAGCAAATATAATAGCGTCACTATCATTACATTAGAGTCTACATCAGAATCAATATCTGAAATATTTTGTATCATTTCTGCTATTTCAAGTTCAGTTAAACATTTTTCAATGCTTTGACATTACGATAGTAAAAACCGAAAATTTTCATGTCAACAAGTTCTAATTATGGATTAAAAACTAAACACAAACACTATATGCTCTACGAAAAATAAATCTCCCCTACTCACTATAAACAAAAAACTGCATGCTCATTTAAAGAGACATAAATTAAAAGATGTCATGCTCATTTAAAGTTGGTACATATGTTATAGGTTACCGTATAGTTTTTTTTACAGGGAAACAAAGGAAATTTCTTTATCATTACAACCTAGGGCTGAAGTTATTTAAAGTGTAATAGTATCAAAATGCCTTATTCAATTGACCTGAAAATTTATATACCTGTTATAAGTCACCATCACATGAACCACGTAGATTCTGGTGAATCTACTACTTACAGATTTTAACAGGGGAAACAAAGAAAAATTCTTTATCATTATGGCCTATGGGTTCAAATTATTTAAAGTGCAAGAGCATCTAAACTCCCTATTTCAATAAACTGAAAATTTATACTAAAGTTATAGGTCACTGCTGAACAAACTGTATAGATTTTGGTGAATCTAGCACATAGTTTTTTTTACAGGGACACAATGAAAAATATGTATCATTATGGCCTATGGGCTGAAATTATTTAAAGTGCGAAGTGTCTAAATAACATGTATATATTATATATAGTGATCCATAACATGTATATATTATATACATGTTAGGTCACTTCCACCTAAACTGTATAGATTTTGATACATCTTGCATTTATAGATTTTTACAGGGACAAAATGAAAACTGAATTTAATGACAGTTTCTTAACTTTTATAACCTACTGCTGAATTTCATGATTTTCATGACCTAGTAGACAACCTGTACAAAAATTACTTTATAATATAAAAAAAACAGAAAATAAAATGCAATTTACTTACACTTCGCGCCATAGCAGAAAAATTTTGACGCCAAGCTAATGTGCTAGCATTTCCTTTGTCAACTCCAACAAGTTCTACATATGTTTTACTTGAATTCGATCCCCAAAGTTTTAAGTTTACCTGGAGTAAAAATAAGTAAATGATGAGTCGGAAAGGAGTCACATGACGAGTCAAAAGTATTAAAATTTACAACAAAACAACTTACATCCACAGGATTTTCATTTATTATAGCAAACACTACAGTACGTTTATCACCCATCCCCACTGTGCCAAAGTCAATGAAACTTTCATTTATAGCATGAGGTAAAAACTGGAAAAAAAAGTAATAAAATCAACATTATAAAAGATATTTTTTCCTTAAAGCAGTAAGAATTTTAATACTAAGTTATAAAATATATATTAAATAATATGTACAATAATGCTGGATGCTCTATAAAATGATTCAAATAACTTTAATTTTACGATTGCAAGAAAGTTAATTTCAAATATCATAATTCAAATTAATAACTTATTTTATGAATGATAAAAAGAGTCTGACACATAGCACTCAATATTTTGATCCTTTCAGTTATAATATATATATTAAATCAATGTGATATATAATCTAAGCAGGGCCAAAACTAAGGAGGGGGGGTGGGGGGTGGGGGGGAGCGGGGCATGTGCCCCAGGTGCCAGAAGGAGAAGGGCATTGAAAAGGCTGGTTTGTCTCCTTATTTACACATTGAAAAAATAAAAATAACGAAAAAAAAAAAAAAAATCACAATCTTTCAGTCAGGGCAATTTGAACAAAGAAAAAAAAAGTTAGAAAGAAAAGTAATAGATAAAGAATTCATTTATAATGAAAAGCATGGAGGATGAAGTGTTCTCAAAGACTAACAGCATTCTTTGAAGGCTAGTGAGGGAAATATTGTCACAATCAAAAAAGCATAATTTACAAGTGATCCCTGACTTTCAACCAAGCTTTCTAAAAAAGTAAATAGTTGAAAAATACACAGTATATTTGATTAAACTTCAGAAAGCTCTTTAAAGATTATGATTCATAAGGAGGCAGAAAAAATTTGCTTAGGGCACTGCCGCGCCGTGACTATTAAAGCCTCGACTAAAAGTAATGAAACAATCTAGTGTACTAAAAATAAAGGGGTAGAAGGAATACAAAATAACAGGTTAATAATTTATTTAGAGGCTACCATTCACAGGTCTCAGCAAAAGTCTATCAAAGTATTATGGCAACTAAAGCCACCACTATATACTAACATGTATAATTATTAATACTAGTTAATACCCGTCAAAATTTGACAGATGATGTGCAACTAAAATCTCTTCACGCCATAAAGTTTAAAACACCCTTGCTTTAATATTTCACATTGCTCTTAACCGGTTTAAAACCCCCTGCCTAATTTCCCATATTCGTAGAACCACTTGGATATGACCCAAAATATTAACTTATTGTATTCTAAAAATAAACTGCAAATCGGAATAAAGTTAAAATTTGTTTTTACTGGAATAGTATTATAGCACTTTATTCTATCAAAATAGTATATTTCAACAAAAGTATACTGTTAAAAATAAATAAATTTTTAAATTAACTTTTAAAAAACAATAAACTTTGATAATTTTTTTTTTTTTTTTTTTTTTTAAGAAATGGAAAAAATAATTTTAAGAATATGGTATAATATATTGATGTGGCAACAGATGGCGCCACATTCAGTGTACAGATGTATATATGCGTGTATGATTATCTTGCATAAATAAAAAACAATTAGACGTAGAACATTGCAATTTCATATATAAGTTTGCTGTAAAAGTTGTTGTGTATCTCATTTTGGTCTTTCTGTGTGCCTTTCTGTTTTGGAATATCCATCATGACCAAAAATACAAAATTTTTGGCCATTATATATAACTTTCTGCCTTACACATTTTAACAGAAGTTAATGATAGCGCTACTATTGATAGTTACAAATGTTATTGACATTCTTGCATGTAGAAAGTAATTTGTAAAGATTTTTTGGTTCTAGTCGACGAATGCATTTTATTTAAGGAATAATCTGAAAACTGTCGAATAAAAGCTACTAATCAATAAATATTTTTTAAACAATCTAATAAACCAGTTACTCATACTCATAAAAAGCCTACACCACAGAACAGGAATTTTATTAATTCAGAACAATGATCAAATGCTTAAAGTTCTTAGAGATGTGTGCTCAGTTCGTCAAAATCTCTCCTTGCCCCGAGCGGGGAAAAAAAAAAAAAAAAAAAAAAGAATTTCAGCCCTGATCTAAGAAGTAAACTTTTTCATAACAAGTGGTATTTCAGGCACACCTAATATCTCTAAGAGTACAGAAATCTAGAACTATAAGTAGTACATTGTAAAAATAAGGGAGGCTATTACATCAATTTTAAAAAGACTTAACATATATGAGCAGTGTTTCATCAATATACCACTCTTATTTAGAGAATAAAAAATTAATGGTGAGAATTTAATTATTTACATAGTTCAAAGACTTGTATAAAATACATGTCTGTCAAGACTTCAGTTTATCAAAAGTTTATATGCACATCTACTGTTATGCACATTCAATAAAATTTGCAGAAAACTATTTTTGAATGAATATGTCATGTATTCCTTACATGTCTTGTAGCTTACCTTGACCCGATAGATATTAATTTGATTAAAAAATAAATAAAATAAACAAAAAAAGTTTCAAAAGGATTAATATATAAACTACACCTTAAAATAATTCATTACTCATGAAAACAGCATTTTATGTTTCAAAAATAATAGAGACTTTATTGTGCATAATAAAAAATTTATTTAATATGTAAGGATTCTAAAAAGTTATTCAACAATAAAAAACCTCATAAGTTATGGATGAATTTTTTAAACAGATTTATCTTCCAAAAAGAGGTCAGTTACCAATATTTTTAATTTAAGATCACCATAAGTAGCATGAAAATTTATTAATCTTGGCAACATTTTGAAACAATTGCAGCTTTCAGAATTCTTTTAAAATGGTGATTAAATAACAAAAGATATATAAAATTTAAATGTAAAAAATATCTTACCACTTTTAAACGTCCAGTGAAACATAGTAGTGGAATGTCAAAATAAGATATATTTGTATGTAATCTTAAATATGAAGTGAGTTGTAAATTTGGAATGGATGACTTGAATGTTATGAGAGCAATATTTGATGATTCCCCAGGTTTCAAAACAATTGGTTTAATCATTTTTACCTGAAAAGATTAAACAATAGTTATTAAAAAGTTAAAACAAAACTTTGCTTTGATTAATCCAATAGCAATGTTTATCTCAAATATGTAAAGAACCATAATAATAAACAGCTTGAGAACAAGAGAAAAAAATTATAACAGTTTTCTTTACAAATTGTTCAATGAGAATTTATAATGATTAAACTAGGACCCGGAAAAAAATAAAAGTGATAATCAAAATTGCTGGGAGTTAGAATAATCAGTATAAAAATTAATTTTTTTTTTTTTAAAGCAATGATCATTTAAAATATCACCTATTTTAAACCATGGGCAGTATTAATTCTTTCTGAACTTATTTCATCATTTAAGGAATAAATTTTATAAATAACAAATTCTGTTTAAATTGCATGCCTAATTTCAGAATCATAAATCAAACTAAACTGTAAATAAATAAATTTGTTAGAAGACTTATACCTAATATAAGTTATTTTCACATAATGAAACAATTGTTCTTGTAGTTGAGTTTTTTTTTTTTTTTTTTTTTTTTTTTTAAGACTATATGAGCATACCATTAAAAAAACTATATATTAAAAAAAAAAAAAAAAAAAATCATTTTCTGAGATATTACAGTCAGTACTTGACTTGACATATACTTTTACAGTCCACATACTTGAGACATTTCAGCTTTTGGAAAATTATAAATCTAATAAGCATAATTACAAAAACAAGCATAATTACTATTGTAACAAATTATTTAAATGATATTTCACAAATTTAAACTTTACAGAATAAGAATAAATTAAACTCTGAGTTAATTATTTTCATTTTTCAAATGAAGAAAATTAGAAATTTTTTTATTAATCTATTATTAAAACTAATAAAATTATTTAATTACTTTAAAGATTATAAAGTCAGTAATTTTTTTCATCAAAGGGACAGACTACTCTTGAAAATGAAGAAATTTTTGATCAACTTTCAGAATTTTTAAAACAAGAACGAAAAATCATGCAGGGTGCATCAATTATTAACACTTTCCAACTGCACACAATCGCTGAATCGTATAAACTCCAATGTTCTTTGTTTACGTTATCGCACAACAGGCAGACAGAAGAACAGAAACGAAAGCAAACAGAATAACTGAAGTCATAATCATTATTAAACATTGTTGGAAAGTGTTAAAAATTCATATTCATAACAAAAACAAAAATGCAGTCCTTAATATATATGAATATTTTAGAATAACCCTGTAAATCTGAACGTTAAATGTATTCTGTTCTATACAAAATATTATCTTAGCATATTAACAATAAAAGTCAATTTCTTTATGATTTTTGTAGTAGAAAGTTATTTAAATGTGATTTATAAAAATGTCCCACCTAAAATGGAATGAATTGACAATTTTGAGGGTGTCCCTGTACACAAACCAATTGTACAGGAAATATTGCCATTTTAATTAAGGAATATTCCATAGTGAACTTGATTAATATATATATTTTAAAAAAATCTGAGAATATTTATGGATGCTGTAGACAGGCAGATAGACAGTCAGACTGACAGATACATTAATTGAAATCATATTCACACTTACAAATTGTTAGAAAGTGCTAAAAAATGCTTAATGTAAATGAAAATGCCACTCCAGCAATTTTCGATTAATAACCGTTAATGTAAATGAAAATTTTTGTGTACCCTGTAAATCTTATTGCTAATCATGCTATATTCTATATAAAACATTCTTTTGTGCAAATGAATAACATATTGCAATTTAATTAAGATTCATGCAAAGTAAAGTTATTAAAATATGGTTTATAGAAATAACTCTCATAGAATGCAATGCTTTGAAAGACTTTCAGTTGTACCTGTACACAAGCCAGTGGTGGTATTTAGTCCATTTTCAATAGAAAACAACCAATAGTGAACTTTAATAACATTTTAATTTCATTAAGATTTGTGTACAGTAAAAGTATTAAAATATGGTTTATAGAAATACCTCTCATAGAACACAATGCTTTTGAATACTTTTGGGTGTCCTTGTACACAAACCAGTAGAGGTATTCACTCCATTTTTAAATAGGGAACAACCAATAGTGAACAGATTTTCAAATTGTTCAACAAAATTCAACAGATATTTACGGGAGTTAGAGCACGGACAGATAGACAAATCGAAGTCATTAACACTTTTCAACCTTGTTGGAAAGTGTTAAAAAGAATGAATGCATGTATTTTTTTTTTTTTTTTTTTTTTGTAAACTTGTATGACATTGCTTTATTGATTAAAAATATTATTTTATTTCAGATTATTTTCAAAAAGGTGCTTTCTCACTGTGCACAGGATGTCTCAATTACTATTTCCTTTATCCATTAAATGAAACAAAACATTTAAATTAAGAATTTGAACTAAAAGGTTTTAATTATTTTAATAATATGGAGTTTAATTAAAATGTTTATCTGTTGGCAGTACCTGTTGTTACAAACCAAATCGTTTTTGTTTACATTTTTTATTTAATTGACAAGTACAGTAGAACCCCTCTTAACCGGCTTAAATGGGACCGAGGGTAAGCCGGTTAAGCTTAAATCCGGTTAAAGCAGAGAAGAGAAAAAAATGTGAGATAATCTGCACTTTTTTTTTTTATAAATAAATGAAAAATTTAATTATTACGTCAATTTATCGTATAAATTTACAATATCGCAGATTATCACATACCTTTAAGATGAACTTTTTTTTGCTGGAGACGGGAAGTTCGACTACTTGCAGCATAGTTTCGCCATTTTTTTAAGAGCATCACATCCATGGGAGAGGCCGATGCCTGCTGCTCCACATAGCACAGTGCCATTTCCAAAGCTTTTATTCCATCTGTATGTGATATGATGGATGTGGCGGAATTGCCGTCGGTGTCGTTGTCCTCGTTATCTTGAACATCTGAGACGGCGCCTACGATTTCGGCATCCGACAAAGTCTCTTGCTGGAGATCCTTGTCAGCGGCCAGCCACTGCTCCACGTCTTCTGCATCGATGTCTTGACATTCATCAAGTCCTGTTAATGTTGACAAAAAGGCGTTCGAAGAAAGTTCTGTTGAAATGACTGTCTCTTCTTCGATATGATTAGTAGACCAAATTTTTTGCCAAGATAACACCAGTGTGGATTCCGGTAGCTCGGACCATGACTCAACTATCATGTAGATAACATCCTTTATGTTGATCTTTTTCAACAAATCGATGACGCTGATATCACTGCTGTCTTCTTCACACAATGCTGTCAGAAGCTTTTTTCTGTAACACTCTATTACGCCCTGGTCCATGGGCTGTATCAGAGCCGTCACGTTCGCTGGCAGAAAGATTGCCTCAATGTCACCCACTTTCAGTTCCTTTTCACTTGGATGGGATGGTGCATTGTCCAACACCAATAGCGCTTTTACAGGCAACTTCTTGGATTTGAGATGTTTTTTTACAGATGGCACAAACTCTGAATGGAACCATTTCACAAACAACTCTTGGTTCATCCAAGCAGATTTTGATGAACGGTAGTAAACCGGGAGAGACTTGACGTTGATATTACTGAATGCTCTTGGCTTTTTTGCTTTACCAATTAGCATCACTGGTAGTTTATAAGTGCCAGCAGCGTTAGAGCATAGAGATGCAGTCACTCTGTCTTTGCTTTTCTTGTAGCCTGGTGCCGCAGCTTCTTTTCTGGATGCTAAAGTTTTTGATGGAAGCATTCTGTAATAGAGGCCAGTTTCATCCACATTATATATTTGTTCACTGGGTAAATTTTTTTCTTTCACAAAACTTCAAATTTCTTTTGAAATTTAGCCGCTTCTTCATGCTTGGACGATAACTTTTCTCCAGATATCGTGAGCATGTGGATCCCGTGCCTTTTCTTCCATCTGTTTAGCCAACCTTCGCTTGCTTTAAAATCATCTTCTCTACCCATTTTCTGATGAAGAAGAACAGCCTTTTCTTTAATGACGGGTCCGCTGATCGGCTTTCCATTCGCTCTTTCCTGATTAAACCATAGAAGAAGCGCATCATCTAGTTTTTTCAGCCTTTGTTTCTTCTGGGTGGAACGGGATTCAAGGGCGTCTTTCGAATCTAATTTTGAGCAAAATGACTCGATTTCGGACCTCTTCTTCTTCCAGTCACCTACAGTGCTTTTACCAACACCAAAAGATAAAGCAATAGATTTCAGGCTTTCACCCTTATCAATCCTTTTTAACGCCTCCAAACATAATTCCATCGACACAACAACGCGCTTCCTTTTCCCACAGCTCGCCATTTTTGAAAGAACTTTCAGCTTTTAACACGTTTAGTCGGGAACAAACAATGATCTGTAAGTGATTTCGTCCTTTTGTCGCATTTCTAGTCATTTCCTTCCTTTCACCCCTCGCAACTTGGGATCGTCTGACTCAGCCAATCACCGCACTTCATTGGTAGAACACGTGCCTCCTTCTCCAATGTCAAGGTCATATTGTGCCTGTCCTTTTCTGAGTGCAAAAGCGTGTGCGATATTGCACACAATGTTTCTTTTTGAAAACTTATTGTTTATAATATTTGAAAAAAAAATAAAGAAAGAAATACTTCAAATAAATATCGGCCCGGTTAAAGCGGAGAACCGGTTAAACAGAGGCCGGTTAAGAGGGGTTCTACTGTATGACAATGTTTTACAAAATTTTCAATATCTTTATTAATATGAGGCGAATAATACTGGGGTGTAATTAAATTTACAATTTTATAAATTCTTGGATGTCCAAATTGAGTTTGGGTTTTCTCTAGTAGGGATAACCTTAATGATATAGGGACTATTACCTTATACGAACATTTTTTTTTTTTTTAACAGTCATTTGCAAAAGTTTAAGACCAGTAGCCAATTTTTAGTATTTTAACACATTGTATCATTTGCGCAGATTATTGCGTTATCTCATGTGCTGATTGGATCAGACGCATTCTACTGCTATAAATAAAGGTGCCCGGCACATTTATCGCCAGTTTATTGGATTTTGTTATAGACAGTGCTGTTGTGTAATTATTGTAATGGGTAAAGAACCTACACTTACTGTTACAAAAAGGTCAGAAATATTGACCCTGCATAAAATTGAATTTTCTGAATGTCAAATAAGTTCGAGGGTAAATGTGAGCAAGACAGCTGTGCATCAAGCTATTAGTAAATTTAAAATTTTGGGAAAATTTGTGGACCTTAAGAGTATTTTTTTTTTCATACTGTTTCCTTGCAGGTTTATGGGATAATAAACCAAAATCTTTGGTCAAATGTCTTGAAATAGTACTCAATCTGACATAGGTGCCTTTTGCAGCCGGAAAATGCCTTATCGTATTGCAGGAGGTTCTTGGATCTTGTACAACCATCCTAATCACATGATCATCACATGCACTCGGTTTTCTAGGGCGACCGCTTCTCTTAAGGTCCACAAATTTTCCCGAAATTTTAAATTTATTAATGCTTGATGCACAGCTGTCTTACTCAAATTTACCCTTGAACTTATTTGACATTCAGAAAATTCAATTTTATGCAGGGTCAATATTTCTGACCTTTTTGTAACAGTAAGTGAAGGTTTTTTACCCATTACAATAATTACACACAGTGTAACACACCTACAACTCTCGAGGCTCGGGGTGAAAATCTCACTGGGGCCTCCTTAACTGGAGTCCCTACTACATTGAGCCCCCCCCCCTTGCATTTATTTATGAATTTATTACAATAAAAAAATGATGAAGTTAATTTAAAGATGGAACCTATGGTTTAAAAGGGAATTGCATGGAATGATTTTGATTAAAATAATGACACGGTAAATAACGACACAATCAGATAAAAATAATGACAACTTTGCCAGATAAATCTGTACTGATAAGTATAAAGGATTTAAGTCCATATTCTTGATTTTTCAGGAGACTAAAAATAAAGTTAACCAGCTAAAACCAAATCAGCAGAATCGATTAGGAAAAAGGGATTATGTTGGTTTATGCGCTTTATACCATTCAGTGATTGTCAATCTTCATTTAATAAAGGGAAAAAATTGAATTAAATATTTTATACTAAAGATTAATGCTAAATTTCTGACTTGAATCTTTTTTTACAAATGGATTTTGTCAAAGACTAAATGACATGGATTTAAATCCTTTATACCAATCGACAGAGAAGTTTTTTCTGAGTCTGACTATTTACTTAACTCAAAATCAACATTTTTGGACTTAAATCCTTTATACTTATCACTACAGAAATATACTTAAAGGTTAAGTTCTTTCGGAGGCTTCCCTCATGATGAGAGGCCCGGGGCAGACCGCCCCCTCTGCCCCACTCTTGATACGTCAGTAATTACACAACAGTACTGTATGACAAAATCCAATAAACAACTGGCGATAAACGTGTCAGGAACCTTTATTTATAGCAGTAGAATGCGTCTGATGCAATCAGTACTGAGATGACGCAATAATCTGTGCAAATGATGCAATGTGTTAAAATACTGACAATCTGCTACTGGCTTTAAACTTTTACAAATGACTGTAGTTATAATTACGTCTTAAATTTCAATAATTTTCTGACCATTAAGAATTATATTTTCTTTTTTCTGATTTTCTTTAATTTCATTTAAGTCAAGGAGATGTACATGGTGCGACACATTTTCCAAAACAGGCCATCTACTTATAGATAGCACATCAGCTTCAATATTCGTTGAACCTTTTCATATGTGATGATATTATTTAGTGACACATATTATCCATGATGAAGAGTTTAGTTTATTTGAGGCTTTTAGACAGATTACAGTTTATTTTCAAGTTATTAGGCCTAAGCACACTGAAACATTCACTCAGCAGCCGAGTATGGCTGATGCCGTGGTTTTGACGATTACATCTCGAAACCACAGTTTGTCCCCTCTCCTGAGCCACTAATTGACATGAGTCTACTTAGGCAGGACAACACACAAAAGGGTGCTGATTTTCACGTGCTCTTGCTTAAATACTGCTTATTTTGGCGCAAATTTACTCTCTTCCTATATTTTTTTTATCGGCTATTAACTTAATAATTGATGGTTTAGCTAAGTCTCGAAGACCCAGGATTAAATTAATATGCATTATTTTACCGCAAGAAATGGAAGATTATGCAGATTCGTCAGTTTTTATTCTAAAAGTTGTCCAATTTTCTGACTTTTGCATTATGAACGTGCTTTGTCGTGAAACTAACTTTACAGGGGAACTTTAGAATAAAATTAAAGCTAAGAATTTTGAATAGAAATTTTCCCTAGATTATCACTCAATATTAATTTAAAATAATAAAATAATAATTAAAAATCTTAATTCTTTAAGTCCTTTCATACATGTGTGTATATATATAAATGATAGATTCTGTAGTAAAATTTAACCTTAAAATTTAGCAATTAATAGGTACAAAACAATACCAACACAACAAAAATAGAACTGATTGTAACATTTAGGTAGCACTGACACAAAAATGTTGCGATACAGATTAAGAACCAATAAGAGACAAGAACAATTTAAATTACTTACGCCGACATGAATAATAATAATAAAAAAGGACCATTAAACTTAATGTCGGAGAAAGTAAATAAAAGACCACATAGATAGATAGAAGCATTTACAAATAATGATTAATCAAAGAAAAAAAATTTAACAGAAACTTACTGTAAAGTGTAATTTAGCTTCTTCAGGTAGTGAAATGTTATATATAATAATTATAACATCAAAATTATTTGTAATATTTAATTCTTTACTATTATTATTATTCTGAAATCCAACATAAAATTTAGTAGAATTTTTATTATAATCAAGGAACCTAAAGAAAGAAAAAATACAAATATTATATCTGTTATTAATAATTTAAAATGTATCAAGTAAATAATGACAATAAGTAGTTAATATACACTACTGGCCTAGTATTGCAAGATTTACAAGTTTCCCCCCCCCCCCAATTTAACAATTTATCTCTTGATGAAAATGTTCTCCAATACTGTATACATAAAGAACTAGATCTTTCTCACGGCTTTCAGTGAAGATTAGGTTACAACAATATAAAGGGGAGGGGGCAGCAATAAATTGAGCAAAATCAATAAGGTTTGCAATCTCCTTGTGTCTTTAAGAGAACAGAATGATCTATAACTGTAGGATATGTCAATACAGACCCTATATAATTTTCTCACGCATTTGCGTAACAATAACATGGTAAATAAAAAAGATATAATCATTTATTTAAAAGCTTGAAAAAAATAAAAATAATTTTTTTATTTATAGTATGCAGAGTTTTCAATAAAAATCATCACTACATTTAGGTAAATTGAAAAACACACTATTGAAATAACATGCTGCAATCTGAATACAAATATATCAAATATCTCATAAGATATGAGCATTTTTATGAAAAACATTTTAACTGCATACGCATAAACAATAAAAATTTTTTTTTGCATAAGTTGATAGCCAAATGTATAAATTGCTCTGAACAACTTAAGTAAACTCTAAATTGTTTAATTTATTTCAAGATATCAAAATTTATTGCTGATATCTGAAAGCTTGCAAATTTTTTTTTATAAAAATAATTATTTTTATTTAATAACATTCTCAAATATTGTCTTTAAACTAATTTCACATATCAACATAAAAAAAATCCTGTTTAATTTAAAAAATAATTTTTCTAGGCTTCTTCCAAAAAAGAAAAAAAAAAAAAAAAAAAAGTTAGAATTTTCAATCTTGTAATACTTTTGGCCAGTAATGTACAATATTAGACATTTAAACAAAAAATTAAGATTCAAGATTTTGAGCAACTATCTACAGTTTAAAACATTTTTTCAAACAAATACATCCAAATATCAGGAATGAGATTAGCAAAGAGACACAAGAGCTGAAGTTACACATAAAGGCAAGACGCTGAAATGAAATACTCAAATTTTGATGAATAAATTTATTAGAATGAATTTATTTTTAATCTTCAATCTATTCACATCAGAAAGACAAAAAACTAAATCTATAAAAAAGCTAAAATCAGCTGAAATTTTCTGAAAAATTTCATCCCTGAAATATACAAATACATCCCGATTATGGTATCATGGGGTCCGGGACATGGGGTATTTTGGAGCTTCATTCCTTTATGCTACATGTTACTTTAACATTATTTAATTGTTGGCACTATACATTAAAAAATGTTTTTATACAATTATTAGCAGCTCTTGTTTCTCTCCTCCCATTTTTACACAAAGTAGGGGAATTATACTGAAAATACTACACTTCTCATAAATAAATGCATATAGAAGTAGATGAAAATATATCATAATAATAGAAAGAATCTGACATTTTCTAATATTGTCTAAAATTTTGACTTAGTTCACTGTGAGTACCTTTAATAAAAATTTAAAATATTGATAGAAGAAAAACAAATATTTAAAAAATTAAGTTGACAAATTAAGACCCTTCATATCTGGCAACCTTGGGCATATGCCTGATTTGTCCATGCGATAAAATGGCCTTGTACCTTTTAAATACAATAAAAGCTGGAGCACTTTATTTCATTTAGTAATATTATTAACAAGAAAAATCTTAATAATATTAGTGATCTGCAAGAATTTAAATTATCAATTTAGTAATCCATGAGATTTTAAAATGTGAATTTAGTGTTCCATGAAATAGAAAAAATTGCCGACCTATACTCAGACTTAAAGATGGGTGGTTCCGAAGAACCAAGCACTGCGACCAGAGGTCTATTGTACAAACCCTAAAAGTCCCTAAAAAAGACCGGTTGCAGAAGCAAAGTTCAGCACACACCTAATAGGAATATCATGAAGCTCCCAGGGTTCAATTAAGTGCCGACCTAGGTGTTCAAACCTATAGGCAGAATAAGCCTCACATTCACAAAGAACATGGACAGCCGTTTCTTCATTACATAAGCAACCCCTATAAGTTGGGTCATCTTTAACACCCAAAAGTGTAAGGTGCCTGCTTAAAGCACAGTGCCCAGTTAAAAGACCATTAACTTTTCTGATGCCATTTCTATTCAGCATAAAATGTTCCTTATGCCTAACATTAGGATTACCACTATTAAGCTCTTTTGCTTGACTCTGGCCTTTAAGGGCCCTCTTCACTCACCGCCGCCGGAAGACGAAACTAATGTTATTCTATGGGAAATTTTTTTTTACAAATAATTTATTAACTAATACATATTTTTAAATTCTGTTTTCACATTCTGAAAATTTCCAGCTGTTAAATTGACGGATCTTTTTTTAAAATGTATTTTTTTAATTTTTTATATTTTATTTTGAAGCTGCAAAATGAAAAAAATTCACATATTGAAAATTCGTATTTTGCAGCTTCAAAATAAAATATAAAAAATTAAAAAAATATATTTTTTAAAAAGGTGCGTCAATTGAACAGCTGGGAATTTTCAGAATGTGAAAACAGAATTTAAAAATATGTAATAGTTAATAAGTTATTTGTAAAGAAAAATTTCCCATAGAATAACATTAGTTTCGTCTTCCGGCGGCGGTGAGTGAAGAGGGCCATTAATATTACGCCAGTTCAAGTACTGACTTTGCCTGAATAAATCAAAGATAGTACTCCTGATAAGATTGTGTGAAATTCCAATCACTGGCTCTGGACCAACAAAGGTTGTAGCAGTCTTTCCTCACCAAACCATCAGCCAACTTCACTAGCAGAAATACCAGAATGACCAGGCACCCAGTAAAGAGTAACTTTATTAATAGCTGCAAGTTGGCACAGCAGAGAATGACATTCCCAAACAATACAGGAATTGAATACATTCTTACGCAGCGCCAATAAAGCTGCTTGACTGTCAGAACAAATGTGAATACATCTGTTCACATGACTCGTCTATAAAAATTTTGTAACACGTTAAAACAGCATAGACTTCAGCTTTAAAGACAGTAGAAAATATGCCAAGAGAACAGAAATAACTAATGCCATCAACAGGACAACAGACCCCAGCACCAGTATTCTTGTTCATTTTAGAGCCATCAGGGTACCAAATAGTACAACCACTACCATGGACAGGAACAGAATCCCAAACATTCCTTGTTGGAAGAAGAACCTGATAGGGTTTATCAAAGGCATACCTGACAAGCATACCATAGCTAGGCATGTGAAGAACAAGACACCTAAGAAACTCACAATCAAAATTCCTCCAGGACAAGTAGCTTGAGTAAACCTTCCAATGTCTCAAATATTTAAGCCTCCACATACATATCAAAGCCTCAGCTTCTATACACATGGAAAAGGGAAGTAAATCAAGTAAAAGCTCAAGAGAAGCTGTAGGTGTAGATCTGATAAAGCCAGTCATAGTTATACAGATCATACGCTGAAGTTCGTTAAGTTCCCTAACAGCAGAATCTAGCTTGATTCTCGACCACCAGACAATGGAACCATAAGTGACAATAGGGCAAATAATCATCCTATAAATTCATAAAATAGTCTTAGGATTTAAACCCCAAGTTCTACCAATAGCACGTCTACACATCCAAAAGACTTTTTTTGCCTTATTAAGACAATAATCAAAGCGCCTTTTCCAGTTCTTAGAGTCAAAATAAACACCAAGATACTTTACCTCATCAGAACAGGTAAGTACCTGATCAAAGAGCTTCATATTCTCTTATTTGAGAAAGCAACCATTGTAGTTTTCTATAGATTAACTGAAAGACCTTCAGCATTACACCACCTTTCAACACACTTAATCCCATTAGACATAATGCTAGAGACAGTGCTCAGAAACTTACCTCTAGCAATTAGGACCATGTCATCAGCATAACCAATGCACATTAACCCAGAGCTTATGTTGTTAAGAAGTGAATCAACAACAAGACACTATAGGATGGGTGACAGGACTCCACCTTGTGGACATCCTGCTTTAGCAAGAATAATGTGTTCATGAATGTACCGGAATGAAAACAAATCGTTAATCCAATTAATAACAGTATTATCAATGCTCCTCCTATTAATGGCCCTAATGACAGTTTCAATAGGGATCTTATCAAAAGCTCCTTCAATATCAAGGAAAACAGCAAGAGCAATCTCCTTATACTTTAAAGTGCTTTCTAGAGTAAAAGAGAGATTATATAAGGCAATAGTAGATCTGCCTGGTTGATAAGCATGTTGAATATTAGAAAGAGGATTACTATTGAGTAAAACTTCCCCAATATGCTTAACAAGTTTCTCAATTGTCTTTAATAAAAAAGGCATGAGACTAATAGGCCTGAATGATTTAGCCTCATAATAGTTGTCCTTACCAACTTTTGGAACAAAGATAACTTTAGTATGCCTCCAAGCAGTTGGAATATGTCCAAAGGCAACACAAGCACGAAAAATCCAACAAAGTATGGGGGCAAGAGTTTGAACTCCTTCCTGAAAAAGAGCAGGAAAAATGCCATCCATACCAGGTGTTTTAAAAGGTTTGAAATATTTGATAGCCCAAACAACTTTGTCGTAAGTGACTACCTTTTTAGCAATATCCCATCAGCTTTTTCCCACAATCAACAATTGGAAAGTTGCAAGGGGTAAACTGCCATTTTCAACAATATCAGAGTTCAGGAAGTGAAACATTTCTTTTAATGTTTCCTTCTCAGAATTTGTATAGTTACCACTAAAACACTTAATAGTGTTCAGATTACAACCTCTACTTTTAGCCATAATTTTAACAATTCTGGCAGTGGTAGAGATATCATTAATACCATCACAAAACTGCCTCCAGGAGTTCCTCTTAGCCCGAATGGCCTTATTGTATGTGTTGAGGGCTGCTTTATATGAGCCCCAATCACCACATTTCTTGACTTTATTAAAGAGCTTACAGTTACTACGTAAAACACTGAGCTCTTTAGACCACCAAGGAACTGACCTTGGCGAGTCAGTGAAAGTAGCCTTACAATTTTCGTAATATGACAGAAGAATGGCATGTTGCAACTGGACCTATACTCTAGAACATTGTAATTAACTTCCCCATCCCAAATCTTATACCATTTTTGAGACAGAAATGCTAATTTTAACTTTTTCCAGCAAGTGACATTGTAAATAGTCTTATCTAGTGGAATGTAGACACTTTACTATATCTAGATATCAGTTTTATAACTTTAGCTGTAGCCATTCAGGAAAGGGGAATGAACATTAGTGAGCATCCTGTATAAAGAAAGAGCATACACTATTTTTTTATACTTAATCATTTACTTATTTTGAAAAATAAAGTAAATACAAACAATTTTGTGTGCAAACTAACTCATATTGCTTTCTTTTGTTATAGGAAAAAGAAATTTTCAAAAAACTATAAAATATTTTTTCATGTCTCAATGAGGAATTTGCACACATGGGGGATTTGAACAAAATCCTATTTTTCTAGTAGTTTTAGGTCCATAAATTTCAAAAAGTTTATTAAGAATGCAATAAAAGTTCTCAATTTAAAAAATAACTTTCAAATTAACCAAAAATCAAGTGACTTCAAAACGCTGCCTGAGGTCACACTTATGATGCTTCAATGTTTACATTTTGTTAGCCTGGTTAGTAAGCAGCAATTTGTTTTAACTTTCGTAATTATCAATTGTTTATGTGATTTCTGAGCATTCCTTTTTCATCTTATAATCATTTAATATCATTATCACAACTTTCCATTATTATTATTTTCAATTGTTTTCTTTTCAATGGCGGTTGTCCAATGTTTTCATTTAATAGGATCCTGTGGAACGCTAAAGAATTACTTTTGAGAAGCATTAGCCGTTGTATTAGTGCAAAATGGTACAATAAAATATTTATAATACGATTTTTTAATGTCCGCCATTATTATAACATACAAAACCTATTTCACCGATTCAAGAAGCAAAGCACAAAATCGAATGTAAACAATGATTACTTCCGTTTGTTGTCATAAAGAGTGATGTCACGATATATTATACTGTATTTTCTCGATAGAGTAAATAGTGTGATGTTAAAATTGTAATAAATCAGTAATTAGATTTCAAATAAAGAAAATGTATGTATTTATTTTCTTACCTTTTCTATCATATAAGAATAAAATCAGAAAACGTGCAAATTGTCTATTAACTACATTAATAAATTAATGAGGAGGGAAAACCAATCTGGAAATTGTGTGTAATTTTCTTTTACAGGATACCATGCACAATTTCATAAGTTCTTCTTCTTCTTATTATTATTAATATTATTATTATTATTATTATTATTTTTTTTTTTTTTTTTTCGGAGGGAGGATGGATCTGAAATTTTACAATCATCAACAACAAAATAAAATAAGAGTGTCATTAATAAAAAAATTTTCTAAAACAAAATAAGGCAATACTAAATTCAGACTTTATTCCATAAGAAAGATCTAGAGGGTAGAAAGAATGGCCGTTTTTATTTATAAGGAGTCAATAAGAATAAAACAGCAAATAAAGGATATTTGGATGACTACAACCTCTAATTCATTCTTCAGGCATATTCTGAATTCTTTACTCATAGCTGCCAACATTACTAATTTTTAAATCAAATTTATTCACTAGTATGTTTAAAAAGGAATGTTATATATATTTTCAATGAATATATAAAATTAAATAAACTGAAAACATTTATAAAAACTTTCCAGTATGAAGTCTCCATTAAAAATAATGAAGACTTGGACACTTACGTTTACTGAGAAGAATGTATTGCTAAATGTACATTTATAAATATGAAAAAAAGTTTTAAAATAATACCCTCTGATTAAATGAACTTGATATGGTATTTGTAATTTATATTGATTATTTTTTGATTTAATAACTATTTTGCCACAGCATTGCTTTGGATGAAGAGCTCTTGATGCTGAAAGTAAAAAAGAAAAATAATTATTTACAACCTTTATAATGTTGATAAAAGTACAATGAATGCTGATAATTTTAGAATTTACTACAAATTAATGTTTTCATGATTACATTTGTTTTAATTTAGGAAAAGTTCTACATTAACTAAAGGTCATTCCATGGTAATAAACATAACATTAACAGGTCAATCCATATTAAAAGCTGCATATTGAATATATATATATATATATATATATATATATATCTTATAGTATGTTCAAATAATAAAATTATGGATACTGAATAATAAATTATACAGTAATTTCTAACCATTTTTGGCAAAATAAAGATTGGTGACTAAAGTAAAATTAGTTTTTGAACCTCATACTCAAGTAACTTAATTGTCAAAATTATTCATCTAAGACCCTGGAAAAAAGTATAAGATCTCAAAATATATTAACAAAAAAAGTATAAAACACAGTAAAACATGAAAAATTTAATATCACTCTTTCTTAGAAATGAAATTCAAAACATAAACATAGGTTATGAACGTACATAATATATAATCAGAGCATTAAATAACAATTTAGAAATCCGATGGCACTTCATCTTGGAAATAATTATAAGGTCAAGGAGTTGTGAATGAAAATATTCAATGACTTATCAGTCATCGTTGAATCAAGTCGAGATGAAGTTTCTTTTTTTTATATTTTCCTATGTATACCTGATCGCATTGATGAGTTTGCCTTCCCTCGATGGTGTCATATGTCCTTATAAACACAAACAGACTACACAAGTATTCTCCAAATATTTTCCAATGGGTTTAAATGTGGAATGCAGGATGGCCAATCAAGCAGAACCATTCATTTGGTTCAAATCAAGCTTCAGTTGAAGAAGCAGCATGTATACTAGCATTATCCTGGCTGAAATATCCAATATCCTGATATAACTAGAGTGACATTTGGAAGCAAATTATCACCCAGCATATCTTGATACTTTTTACATTCATTTAGGTATAAATTACCACAATTGGTAACATGCCATTACCAGCAAATGCTCCCCATACTATTACTACCCCCCCCCCCCCTCCATCCATCCATATTGCTGCTTAGAAAAGTAAGCTTTTCTTTTTTTAAAATATCATGCCATTATTGTTTAAAGCTGTCTGGCCCATTAAAGTAAAATTTTCTCATCCTAAAAAGGTAAATCTTTCCATTTATCTTCAAACAAAACATATTTTTTAGTAAATTCTAAGCAAGCTAATTTATGCTTCTTTGTCAAGCGTTGTCGAGGTTGTAATATTATGAACTACACTTGGGTTGGAACTTAAAGCACTCCAGAAAGTTCGGCTAGTACATGGTAAACTTAAACCATGAACTATTTCGAAAGAAGACTTTAGCACACATCCATCGAAAAATGGTCCATTTTTGGTGTTTTGAAAGTGCATTTGGTCTTCTTGAGTGCTTGCATATATTTTGAAAAATTAAAAAAAAAGTTATTGACTGATTTAGACTAACCGATAGACTTGGAAATATCTGCATCACTCATTCCACTCACTTTCATTCCAAGGATTTTACCACGATCTGCATCAGACAATTGTTTCTGCCTCGGCATCGTTGCCGATAGCACAGAGAAAGACTAAAACCCTAACTGCATCGTTATCTTTTCTATTTCTTGTATTCTCAGACTGCAGAAAATTTGCATGTGCCTATAAAAAATTCAATGACCTTATACTTTTTTCCATCAGCAAATAAGATTAATATCTAATATTATAATCAGTCTAATTTAAATTAGATTTTAATTAAATTATACTATAATTAGCAAATCATTTGCATACTTTGTATTTTTGCTTTCCCATCCAAAAAATTTGCATAAATCCCAGTTTAACTGGCTTTTTAAATCAATCTTATAATTTTTTCCAGGACCTTATAACCGCTCTACAATCTTATATTTATGTGTTTTTAAACTTTTGGATGTCAGAATTAATTTTTAATACATCATAAATCCTAGTTATGTACTAAATTGTAAACTAGAATGATAATACAAAATTCATATGGCTAAGATTATAAATGTAAGAAAAAGTATTGCTGTAAATTTGCTTTATATTTTTCTTTTTTGTACATAGTGGTTATTTTTTCTTTTTTATTCACATTTAGATAAAATAGATATTTTATATTTAACTGTACATGGTCATATTAAATAAACCTCCTTTCAATGATTAGAATATCGTCAGGAGTAGGCTACTTCAAATTTTTCGTTTCCTTTTAGGAGCTTTTAATTTCTCATCATATGAGATAACATAGCTTAGGTACCATTAATCAGTTTATATACATTATAATATTTTATATTTGTTGAACCTCGTTAATGTGAATTACTTTTAACATGAACTTTTTCCACAACCCCCGTCAAATTAAAGATTAGTTTAGTTATATGAAGATTAGCTACTGATAGCATGAACTACTGATAACATGAAATTTTTTTTTTATCCCCCATAAGATTAATGTTAATGAGGTTCGACTGTATTAGTAAAAAATTGTAGAATTGTTTTTTTATTTTTTTATTTATTTTTTTAATACAATATATATTTCATTCTGATACTTGTTTTTCCATGGAATGATCCTTAAATATTTCCTCAAGATAAAATCTGACTTGGTCACATTAAGTCTTCTTTGTTCTTCAAATTTATTAAAGTGCAACCTTATTTTTACATATTCAAAGAAAAATAGCATAAAAAGCATAAATTGCTATGTAAAAATACTATTTTTAGTCTAATTATACTGGTTAGCAAACAAATATTTTCCCCTGTTAAAAAAATAGGTAGGTGAATTTTATGATTTTCACATTCCTTATTCCAAATGTGTCACTGAAATTGCTTCATTGCACACAGTTTTTAAGAGAAACATAAAAAATAAACCTTACAATATTAAATGAAAAACAAAATATTTCTTAACAATGCTATAAAACAAAAATTAAAATGCATTCAATTAAGTTTATTATAGCATATCCTTTAATAAAGTATTTAACTTAGACTTAAAAGTAAGCTTAATTTCTAATATTAATATTTCTCAAAAATAACCAAGTGTTTTAGCAAACAATTATGTCAAAATTAATAGAGGAGTCTTATCTAATATTTAAAACAGATATTATTCAAAATTTTAAAATTAAAGATTTCAAAGTTTAAAATTTAATATAACAATAGTCTTCTAAGATATTTTTGTTTCAAAAGGATCTGTACATAGTATAATTCATAACTGAATTTTATTTTTACCTCCTCCTTAATAATGAATTACTATCATAAAATGACAGGTATTTTCTTTTTCTTGGTTGATTTTACATTTATTTAATACTTTTTTAAAAGTAGAATAAAAAATGGTTTACTAATTTTTCAACCATATTCCTAATGCACATCGCAAAACTTCACAACCTTTTTCATAATCCACACAAAAATATATTGGGTTAATTTATAAATGCAGTAAACTCCCGATTACCTGCGAGTGCAGGTGTCACGACAAAAAATTAACAAAATTGCCAACTGCAGGGATTTGTCCCAACACATAGGGACTTTTAGTAGTTTTCTTCAACATGGAGTATTTCAGAAAATTTTGGAGTGGAAGGCTGTTTTTTTTTTGTTTTTTTCTACCAACTATATGAAAAATACCAGAGCCGGGAATCGAACCCGGGCCTTCCACTTTACGTTTGGATTCTCAAACCATTGAGCTACCCTGGCTGATTACCAGCATGGTATTTCTCACATAACATTAACTGGCAAAGTCACAGAGACTAAACACAGTTATATCAAGTGACCGTTAATTATGTCACTTGATTTTGGTAGCAAAGCGGTCAGGTCTCATCAATTGTCACGGTGTTAGCCTTCATCACGATAAAGGTAGACCACATGCTTCTGTCATCACTCATCAACAGTTACTGGGCTTTGGCTGGGGAGGATTTACCCCACCCTCCCTATTCTCCTGACTTGGCAACCAATTGACTATCACTATCACTTATTTCTTGCACTGAACAATGTCTTCAGTCAGAAAATCTTTGATGATCTTGATGCTGTGAAAACTGCCATCCAAGACTTTGACTTGAAACTGCTGGAATTTTACTGCCGTGGATTCATCTCCTACCAGAAAGACGGCAAGAGGTCATAGATAGCAATGGGGATTATGCACAATAGGTACTGTTTATTTTGCATTTATTTGCTCTTCTTTATGGGTAATAAAAATGGGTAGAACTTTTGCACTTACCCAATAGAATCTCAGTACTGAGCTATAAAGGTGCTATGAATCAATTAAAACTGAATATAAAATAAAATAGCACCTCATACAACCCCCAGTTGTCAGACCATGCGGCAGACGACAGTCAAGCACAGTTGGCACATTTTTAACACGCTTTTATTAGCTTCACCTGTATGTATGCTCGTAACCGCTCTGGGAACAAACGAAAAATATATTGTAAAAAAAGACTTTCCCTATGTGAACGCTGTGGCTGTGAGGTAAAGCTCCGGGCTACGAACCTAAAGGTCTAACACTCAAGCCTAGTCAGGGAAGATTTTTTAAAAATGATTTTTGTTTAATTCTAAATTATTTATTTCTCATTCTTTCATTATGTTATTTAATTAACCCTTTGAAGCAGATTTCTCATCAAACATAATTTTTACACTTTTTTGATAGTTTTAAGTTATTTTAGATCTAAATAAGTGGAAAATGTTATATTTAAAATTTTAATTAATTTTGGTTCTAAAATATAGAGTGGGGCACCGGTGTCCCATGAATAAATATTTTTACAAATTGCACTTATTTACAATTACGTAGATATAGGAGTAGCAATAATTCATTACTGATCTTTTTTAAATAATCAAATTTAATTAGAAATAAATTTTTGAAATTGGTTGATAAAATTTTTTCAAACTACTTTTATTTAACATTTTTATTTTAGTAAAAAATTTACTCTGATAATCTAATAGATTTTTTATAGTAACTATTAGACTCTCTTTTATAATAAAAAACTATCACATAATATTTGTAATAACAGCGTCAAAAAAATAAATAAGCAAAAGGGACACCGGTGTCCCATCTGCGTCAAAGAGTTAAAGATTTAAAAATATGTAAATATTATGGTGTGTCACTCAACACTATTTTCTATTACCCTGCACTTTAATACTATAAAGATAGATATTTTGTACTTTTTAGCTCACATTTCATTAAAGGCGTGTTCTTTAATTTTTTAAAAGTAGAATATTATTAATTTATACCATAACAATGTTAGTACTCACTTTTTTATTCATCTTCCCTCTCCCATAATTTTTTTTTTTAAAACACTGATTTTTTTTCTGATTTAATTGTAACTACATATTAGTGAAAATTATTTTACAAAAAACGCGGTGTAAAAAAATTGGTAGGCACTAATAATGTTACAGAATAAATTAAAATTGTGGCAATTCTAAGTAAAGTAAATGACCAAATACTATCCTGGACATTTATAGATATGTCTTTGGTGGTCATTATGGTTGAATTTGTAACTGGATTCATTACTAAAAAGAATTTGTTTCCTGATAAAATGCATTCAATACAAGTGTAATGGTTCTAGTACTATACAACGGTGAGGGACAGACAGCAAAACGATCTTTTTAAGCTTAGCCCCCAAAGTTCATTCAATGAGTTATCTATAAATAATAGAGTTCTTGTTATGTATCAGATCATTGGCCACCAAAAGCTAATCATTTTAATATTCTATTATAAGTTATGTGCCTACATGATTTTATCACATTCGAATACAATTTTTTTGGCATAACTAAAACTCTTATGACTTTTAATGGAGGATGGAGTGAGGAAAAAAAGGGACTTAGGGACCATTTTTCCAAAAAAAGGGACTTTTAGGAACCTGAGAGTTAAGGGACTTTTAGGGACCACACTAAATGCCCTATTGTTCAATATCCCCCACTCATATAATTTCTGTTGCAGATTGACAAAAAAAGTTTCTACTACTAGGTGTATTTGATTCATCCATACTTTCAGCCTTTTTTGCAGATTATCTGCGATTTTCATTATCCATGGAACCCATGGCACTCAATTCCATGGATAATTGAGAGCCTACGATATTTAAAATAATCTATTCAGTTGGTCATTAACAGGACATATCCTAAAATATGCTATAAATATTATACGAGAGAACTAAAATAGCTATAAATTATTTTTACATATAAAAGGGTTTAAGCATAAATAATTTATAAATCTGTAGGAAATATTAGTTTTTCATGTGTATAAATTTTGTTAGTACTATTTACATACAATACATACATGTACATTTAGAGAAAAAGAAAAGAAAATTACGTACGATCAAAAGTGATTGTGGCAATTTGCGTACTGAACACAGTATCAGGAGCTATTTTTATAGGCATAAATTTTACATCAACAGCTTCATTTACAGGTGTAGCAATCACATTCTTAAAAAGAAAGAAAAACTGCATTGAAAATATTGACAAATAAATTTATTAAATTTAGTATATACGCACACACACATATGCATAACTGCCAACTTGTATGTTTTTTTTTTTTTACACCACTTCCTCCAAGTAAAAATGTTCACCTTAATCGTTGAAAACTTTTAGAAAATGTATAAAAAATTCCTATTAAAAATTAATGGTAGCAAAAAAAATTACAAGTTGGCAGCTATGTGTGTGTATATATATATATAAATAAATAATAACTGTTTGGTATAATAACATTTAATGCTTTAAATAAAGAGACAAATAAAAGCATATTAATATATTTATTAAAATCAATAATAATTAATGGAAAATAAATACATTTAAAAAGCTAAAAGGCTAAAAACTTAAAATTTTACTTTAAAAGTTTTTTTTTTTTTTAATAAAGATCACCTAAAGCAACCAAAACATAGTCAAATAATAAATATATCAGTAACATAATAATTATATATATGATATGATCATTGAAAATTGGCACTTAATACAAAATTACAGTTATCTTTTATACATACTGTCAAAGAAAATTAGCCTTTATGAACAACTTGAAATATTAAAATAAAAATTTTAATTTGAAAAATGTTTAGTTTTTTTTTGGTTTAGTTTGGTGTGTTGGTTAATTCATATTTTGCACACTTGAGTTTGCTGCTCAAGCAACTATGAACATCTATGCCTGAACCAGGATTCAAACCTAGAACTTGTTAACTGAAGGCCAGAGTTCTAACAATTCAGATATCAAATGAGCTTTTTTTTTTTTTCTTTTTTTTTTTATCAATGTTTACAAAATATATAATTATTCATTTTCTGTACCAGTTTCTCGATTAACATAACATTCAGCTCAAAAATAATCTTTTATTCTGGAGGATGCTGAATAAGTAAAGAATGAATGTGAATGGCTTAAATATGCTTCACTGATATATATTCAAAATGTTTGACTTCAGGAAATTTACTTAAACATAGTAAAGTTTTATTATTATTTATAAAGACTAAATTAATTTTAATGAGGCTGAAAGAAAATTGAGTCAAGAATTAATTCTGCATTTTTGGCAAAACACCTCATCAACATCTGACCAAATACTATTTGTGGACTTGAAAGTTAGAAATATTTATCTATTCTATGAATAAAGAAGTACATCAATCTTGTTGGATGACAATGAATTATTAGAACTCACAATTTTGCACAAACATGAGTACATTTTTTGTTTGAAAAGTGAATTAATTCTAACAAGAGCAATATTGACCAGAGATGGAATCAAATCTGTAAGTGATGATAGAGAAATATCAGTTAAAACTATACTAGGTGATTCAAATATAGATCTTACAATGAAGTCCTCTTAAACTAACAATCATAGAAACACATTTTCAATTACAAAATTGGTGCAAATCAAGCATAGACTTCAGATATGGCATATTTTATTTAAGGACCTGTATATGTATATTAAAATATGAAATTTCATTTTTTTACAGTCCCTCAGTTGCTATGACTGACATTTAGAAAAACATTTGCCTCAGTCTAAGAAAAAAAAAAATAAATAAATAAAATATATATCTATATCTTTCTATATGAAAATTTTACTGAGTAATTGCAATTTGAAAATTCTAGCATTTCCTGCCAAGTCTTAAGGTGTCAAGAAATATAATTACATCACACTTCAAATAATGTTCAATAATGTTTGCTGCATATTATAAATATCATTCGAGCATTTTAAAATTTTGTTGGAGACTGAATTGTATTTATAATGCATATTTAATGGTGTAAGATAAAAGCAAAGACATTTCTGTCACTCTGAATCATATTGAACACTGTGTTTGATTGTTTTTTTGTATTTGTATGGGTTAAAGCAGATTGAATGCACTAGGATCTAAGCCTGGGTGAAACTCCTATGCGAGTTTTGAAGAAAACCATAGAAAACTGTAATTAGACCTATGTACACAATTTGGAATTAGACATGGCCTTTTCTATCTTCTAGTTTTGAGAGCAGAACCTTTGGGCCACTGGTAGACCATATTAAATGGTGTGTAAATGATACATTTTAACACTTTCCAACAAAAAGAAAAAAGAAAAAAAACATGACTAATTTATTTGTGCTCTGCAATTCATAAATATTTTTAGAATGCGTTGAAACTGAAGTATGTATTAAGGCTCACTAAAGCATATTCCCTGTTGAAAATACTATAAAATAGCATTAGTTGTTCGGGTACAGTGACATACAGTCTTAAAAATACATTACTATTGATAAAAGGTATCCTTTGAAGCATATTTTTATATCTTTATCCTACACATATAAAAAAAAATTAACACTGATTAATCAGATACATAAATTCCTGTTTTCTATAGAATATGGTATGATCAGTGCTAATGATTCAATTAGACAGCTACATAAGACCATTCACATATATAGTGGGATATGAGTGAAATTGCTTATGTACAATCAGTTAGGTCATGCAGTTTTCCCCTTTTCCAACAATGCTTATGACTTCTGTTTGTCTGTTGAACTGTCTCACTGCATTTTTATTTCTATAAATAAATTTAAAAATACTTTGAAACTGACATATGTTATTTAGATTGTTCAGCTTTATTGTAAAATGTAATCATAGATGTGATGGAACTAGTTTGTAAATGAGAAATCACAAAATAACTTTAATACAATGCAGTTATAGTGAGCTATTTTTTAAAAGCATATTTTTACATATTTACTCATTCTACATTTCTACATCATCCGCACTAAACATTATTAAATTAAGATACATTTTTATAATAAAGAACAGGAAATTTCCCAGTGGAAATGGTATGATAAATATTAATACATCTTTTACAAAGCCACATGAAAAATATTTGGGTGATAATATTAATATTTTATGTATTATTACATTTTTGCATTACCCTGCATCCTGTCAAAAAATAGAGTATGGCTTATACAGTGCAGAAAGTTTAGAATTAAAAAATGTACACCTCATAACTCATTTTAGAATTTTTCTCCACTTATATCATAAGTAAACTAGCTGAATAAACCATAAGTAATAAAAACCATCATTTATCATAAAAAACCATCAGTAATAAAAACCATGTTATTTTGGTTACTTTTGAGCAATACAATATTAAAACACATTTTAAAGAAATACCTCTAGTAGACTGCTGTGTATTAGAAATCTTGTGAGTACAAACTAGTAATTCTATTTATACAATTTTCAACACGAACATGTTTTAATAACCTGAATAACATGTATAAATCTCAAGGAGTTACAGAATTATTTATCGAAATTAGAATGAAAAAAAAAAAAAAAAAAAAAAAAAAGATAGGCACACAAACTGAAGCCAATACTTACAATTTTGTTGAAAATTCTTAAGTTTATATCTGGCAATTTCTGTATTAGATATTAAAAAAAATTTCTTTAAAAAGAAAAAAAAAAAAAAAAAATGTAGATAAATTTCACAGCATAATAACTCTCGCTCCTTTATCAGATTCATCTGATGGTGGAATGATCTGCACTCTAGTCTTCAGTTCTAAAGAACCAGGTTCAAATCCCAGTCAGACTTAGAAGTTCACAGCGGTCTGGAATCTACATTAAACCATAAATCTCTGTCTAATGAGCCTTAAAAACATGACAGTAGAGTCATACCCCAAACCAAATTAAACCACTCTTATCTGTCTTTTAATAAAACTTTATATATATATATTTTCAATTAAAGTGTTTAAATTTGCAGATGACCGCTAAGAAATTAAACTATTAAAATTTTTCATTAATTTTTTGCATTTAGTTCGTTAAACTGTTCATTTATGCATTTAAAAAGGTTTTAAATGATTTTTTAAAATAAATGGATCTTTGTTTAACGTTTATAATCTTATGGATAATCCCCTAAAGTAAGGACTTTGGCATTAAAATGTGGATGCCAAAACTACAGGTAAAGTGGCGTAAGTCAGCATTTTTAAATTTAAATAACTCTGAAACTATTTCACTAAAAATTGTCTCAGAGAAGAATTGAATCTTTTGCTTTCCATCTTAGAAAGAGGGCAATATTTTTCTAACTATAAAGCAGAGCAAATGAGGGAGCATATAAAAATTAAATTTTGTATTTTAATATGTAAACAGCTCCTTAAACAAAGAATTCCATATCTGAAATCTAGTGTTGATTTACTTGTAATTGGGAGTATACTTCTACGATTGTTAATTTAAGAGATAATTGCTGTAACATCTATTTTGAATCAATTAGTTAAAAAAAAAAGTGAACTAGATAAATATGGGTATCTAAATCTTCACAGATGAGTCCAAATGTAGGTTATATATATGATACATATTTTAAAAAAGAAAAAATAGTGTATAATATGAATCCGAGACTTGACACTAAATAAAGAGAAATTATATTAAAAACACCAAAAATAAAATATATGATTTGCACACAGCAGTTTTGGTGGCATGTTGTCAGAGATTTTAGAGGGATTAGCTGAATTTGGGAAAAACTGTGCTGCAAAAATGGTAGGTGAAAATTAAGATAGGGTAAGGTGGGGTCCCTTTTCGACATAATTTGACTTTAGCTCAACATAGCACCGGATGTAATTGGCCTAACAACCTAATTTTTTTTTGTGGTTCATTCTCTCATATGTTGTTACTGTACCCATGGCAACCTCTAACCAAATTGGCAAATGATGAATTAAAAAAAAAAAAAATATTTTGGGTAGTCATCGGGGTGGCCCACTTGCCCCGCAAGGCGGGGTAAGTGGGACCCCCCCTGAATACATTTTTACACATAACTGGTAGAGATTTGGTGGGACAAGTGGGACAATCTACATGGTTTTCTGAATCTTTGAAAAAAAAAATCACTGAAGTATCTCCATTAGTTCACCCATAGCAACTTTTTCTGCACACAAGCCTGCTAAAAGAAAAAAATGTCAAATTTTCAACTTTTTACTTTACAAAGTTTAAACTAGCCTATGGCAGTATTACAAGCTAGTGAATATTATATCTTGATAAATCGTTGGTAAACATGTATTTTGAAAGTCTCTTGGAAAGTGTTGGTTCATTTAGTTTTAGCACAACATCTTCTAGGAATACATCATTAGCTTCAGGGGGGAAAAAAGTTATTACACATAGTTGTGTCTTTGTGCATGTATTACATGACAAATATATCTTCATCGTTTGACTGTCATTTAATACCAAGCCAACATACTATTTCTTTTTTTTTTTTTTTTTGCCTTCAAACTGGACAAAGGCATAATCCCCATTTTTAAGTACTGTGGTACTGGGTAATAACTGATAGTTCATCTTCGGAACTTGAATCACTACTGGTGGAGTCATCTAGAGGTAAACCCTATAAATCAGTGCATATGACTATTTTTTAACTATATTAAAGAGTTGGGGTGGGTGGCCCACTTACCCCAAACACGGGGCAAGTGGGCTTTTCAACCTTATTAACATCATGAGTACACGATACTACAAAAAGATTCTGTGTTTTATACACTTTCAAAATATATAAAGTTTTGGTTTGTATCATGAACGGTTTGGAAGAAAAAAAATAATTAGTACGATGGCGCGAATTACGATAGGACTGCAAATTTAAAAATCGTCACAAAAAGGCTTGTAACTTATCACACACATAAATGAAAACGGTGCCATAATGTTTTCTACATCTATTGGGGTAGGTACATAAAATTATTATAACAGATTTTTTTTTTAGTCAATAACTGGGGAAATGCCAGGGGGGTGGCCCACTTACCCTAATGCAGATTTCATCTAATTCTCAAACAATACAACAGAGGAGTAACTGCAAACTCTCGATTAAGAATATTTTTATGATGTTTATAAGTATGGAAAAGCTTAAAAAATTGAGTTTATGTATATATTAAGGTCTACAAATAAGTTTAGCATAATTAAAGTTAAAAGTAAGATCACTTTCACAGCAATTCTTAATAATCAATGCCTGATTTGCTGATTTCTTGTTTCTGAATATAAACTATGTATTATTTTAGACTGAATTTAAACCTGTGTTTCATCTAATATATAACTCATTGTTTTTAAATTTCTGAAGACATAAAATAATGGGTAATGAATCTACATACCACTATTTGAACATGCTTTTGTCCAGAATTTAGACATGCTAATGTTAATATTTTTGGTTCATCATGGCTCCTTAATAAACCAAAATCTATAATATCTGTTGAGGAATAAAGACCACTCACTATAAAGAAAAAACACAAAATAATTAATACAAAATACTAATTACTCAAGAAAAATTAGTCTTAAGTATAAAAATATTCTATATAGTCATATTAAAGTTAAATAAATAAAAAAAAAAAAAAAAAAAAAATCCTCTACCGAATTCTTAGATTAGTTAAGTAAAAAGAAAAAGCTTAGAACTTGTAAAATTCACAAAAATTTTGATCAACTAGAAAAGTAAATTCCAGAATAATATGAAATTTATTAACTCTATAAATATAAAACTAGTTAATCCTGATTTTCCTAATTGGGTCAGTATCAATCAAACACCCAAGATTCAAGTATGAGAGAAGACAAATTTAACCACTTGATAACCCTACATAAAAATTAAAATCTGCCTTAATCCAAATGCTTCAAACCCTAATTAGCCAAAAATTTTAAAACACTCAATATTATTTATTAAGGATTAGAAAATTCAGACTGACTTACAGCTGACTCCTTTTTATTTCTTATAAAAGTTCATGGTGTTTGTTTATATCATAAAAGTGCATAATATTTTTAATTTTTTAAAGATTATATGATTTTATTTATCACAATAAATAAGACAATTGTCAAGATTTTTATTCTTTAAATATAATCACCATTTTCATTTCATTTATTAATTTTTTAAATAACTGGAAGTTTAATTCAAAAATATGATTTTTGATAACAGATTTTCCAGATAATTGGTTTCAAGATAAACAGTTCCATACTATAATTGCTTTCTTAGAAGATATGAATTCATGAGACTGAGTTTGTTGTAAAAGATTTATCACCATCATATTCAAAATAATACAATATTTTAATTTTATATAATGTGTTAAAAAACACTTAAAAAACCCATAGATATAAAAAAATATTTAGTTAAAAACTTATTTACAATCAAAACACATTTAAAAAAAAAAAAAAAAAAAAAAAAAGCTTTTTGCTTTGATTAACAAGGCATCATCAGGAAAACATTTTTACAATCTTGTTCTTGAAGTACAACACAATTTCGATATCTAAAGGTGCTATCAAACAAAGTATAATATGAGAGTCATTAGCACATAGTACCTCATTAAACAGGTTTTTCATGAGAGAAATGGAGTCAAAATATTCCAGTTTGATACAATTTGTCTCCCGTATATTCTTCAATCACAAACGTTTGACTGTTTAAATCTCATACACTAGTTTTCATCATAAATTCCTCCAATCAGAGAATCGCAGATCCAGAATATCCTCCATCCTCATTTCTTTCAAAACTCCTTGAGATAAATACTCACCAAACTTTTCAATTTTGCTTCCGTTGTTTACATTTGTTGATTTTGTTTATGCTGAAAAATAACCCGAGATTCAGCTCAACGAAGTCGTTTGGTAGCTTTGAAAGGCAATATCTTACATTAACTTTAATTCCGAAAAGGATTGTTTACACATTACTTAATATATATACTTAAAAAATTATCATTTTAATAATTGCACTTACATAAAAGCATATATATTTCGAGCGCACCCGCGCTCATCATCAGTGCATTGTAGTGATTTCATCTCTTCTATCTTGGTCGATTCTTACTTCTCGATTTTCGGCTCTCTTCATTTCAGATGTGTTGTTTCTCTTAATTACTTGTTGCCATATTGGTGGAATTATGCTATGCTCGCGATCATTAATGGATAAGTTGTTAGTGATTATTTCAATTGCTTCTCTTTTAAGGGCATATTGGTGGTGGTTATAGGGTGCAATTTTACGGGTATTAGCGGTATTAAAGTTAATAGGGTTAGTTTTATGGGTGATGGAGAGGGCAGTATTGGATCTATTATATTTTATATCGGCAAAGTGCTCTTTTTCGCGTTCGTTTATGTAGCGTTTCGTTATTCCAATATAACATCTCTTATCTTTATTTTCAAACTCAAAATCAATTTTGTATATGCCTGAAGAACTTTTAGAGTTAATTAAATCTTACTCATTTCAAATACGTTGATAAATGTTTTTATTTGGTTTTATAGGTATGTTAATATTGAAATTTTTGGCTTCGTTCTTTATATTTAGTGCGGCACCGTTACAGAATGGTATAGAGGTAGTATAATTTGACTTTGAGTTTTGAGCATTATTGATAGAATTTAGAGTTTTTAGACGTTTTTTGTAAATTTTGTCGATAAGGTTTCCACTATAACCGGCGTTTTTCGTGATGGCTTTAATGAATTTAATTTCTTCTTTTAATAGGGTTTTGTTAGAGCAAATGAGTATGGCACGGTTTATATATGATCGGAGCGCGGCATGTTTATAAGAAAGGGAGGATTTACATTTTATATTAATAATTTCATTGCTAGCAGTAGGTTTTCTATAGACGGTAGTATTAAAAGAATTGTTTAGATTTTTAATAATGCGAACATCGAGAAAATTAAGGGTGTTATTGGTTTCGGTTTCCATTGTGAATTTTATTTTATTGTCGAGTTTATTAAGATTTTCAATAAGTTCGGTGGGGTTAGTGTTAGCGGGGATAACGGTAAATACGTCGTCTACGTAACGGTTCCAGAAGTTGCATTTGTTAATCATTTCTGTAGCTTTGAGTGCAAAAAGTCTCATTTTTAATTCAGCTATTACTCCTGATATGGGAGATCCCATTGGCACGCCCTGAGTCTGTTTAGTTTAGTAACTAAAAAGTCTCTAATACCCGTAAAAGTAATAATAATCCAATACCCGTAATAATAATCTAATACCCGCCTAATACCCGTATACTAAGTCTCTAATACCCGTAAAATTGCACCCTATAATAACCACCAATATGCCCTTAAAAGAGAAGCAATTGAAGTAATCACTAACAACTTATCCATTAATGATCACGAGCATAGCATAATTCCACCAATATGGCAACAAGTAATTAAAAGAAACAACACATCTGAAGTGAAGAGAGCCGAAAATCGAGAAGTAAGAACTGACCAAGATAGATGAGATGAAATCACTACAACGCACTGATGATGAGCATGGGTGCGCTCGAAATATATATGCTTTTATGTAAGTGCAATTATTAAAAGGATAATTTTTTAGGTATATATATTAAGTAATGGGCAATATCTTATATACTTTAGAATATATGTTCTTCTGTCTGATAGCAGCTTTACATTTATGTATGAAGATAAGCTTGATGTAGAGGGAAAAAGATTGAAACAGCATTCCAAAAGTTTTTTTCCCCCCCCTCAGAAAAAACCAGCTCGGTGGGTTTTTTCAGAGTATTTTCTGTTTTAAAAATCAGAGAATTCAAGATTTTTTTTTTTTTAACATTGAGTATCATGCATAATAAGTCAATTTTAAAAATTTAGTTTTAAATTTTAAAAGTCTTTATATGATTAAGTAAAAAAGAAATTTTTAAAAACTAAATAATTGTACTTTAAATATTCAAAAATTCTGTTTATCTGCCCTTTACAACAGAAAACTGGATTTTAATAATTATTTAGTGTTGCTTTATTAAATTTTTCACATTTAATAGATTTTCATAAAATATTTTTAATTATCATCCCTCTACATTACTTAACCAGTGTTGCATAGTTAAAGTTTTCAGAAGCTTTTAAAAACTTGATTTTTATTTATTTATATTTTACATTCCTCGAGCCACATGTTTTCTTTACACTAACAAACAACTCTGTGTTTTCTCGCTTTTATATATATGTGTTTTAATAAGATAATTTAAAATTATTTTCATGGGAAATTTCTCTAGATTTTTTTTTCTCTTTATAGAACAATTTGAGCACCTCAAATATTTCTGAAAATTCTTTGTTCATGTTGTAATTTTTTTGTATTTTTATGTTTATTGTAAGAAGTTAGATAAAAAAGTGCGATTTTAAATAAGTATTTTGAAAAAACCCACCTGGGTTTTTTTTGGGTTGGGCAAAATCAAGCCAACCATGTTTTTAGATGAATCACAGGATAAGATTGGTAGAGGCTTTGTTGAATTACAAAAGAGGTATTGTCATGCCACAAAACAGTATTATTCTGATAAATTAATAGATAAACTGTATAAAAAGCGTTTAAAAAACTTTAACAACTTTCAGAAACTGTCGCTCAAATTTACTACATCAATACATTATGATCAAGGAGCCTCAAGTGAAATTTAAAAAGTTATAGCAAAACATAATATCAATATCCCGATTAAGCTAAATCCGAACATTTTTCAATTAATTAGAAGTGATAAAGACCCCATAAACCTTTTGGAAACTGCCAGTATCTAAAATCCCTTATACTGACAATAACAGTAAAGAAATGTGTTATATTGGTAAAACAAAAATAAAAACACATATAAAAGAGCATGCATAGTCATGATTTCGCAACCGGTAAAATAACTACCGCTTTAACACAAATAAATAGAAATGACAATATAAATATTAAGTTTGATGATGTAAGAAAAATTGCAAATTATCAGAATCATAGATATGCTGCGTTCACAGAATTTATTGAAATTTTATCTCATAATTCTTGTAATGGCAACGATGGGGCAGTGCTCGATCGTCAGTGGCGCCGAGTGCTTGAAGGTAATGGCCAAAGAGAACATCAATCTCGTCAAACTTCGTACACCGTGTTTGCCGGTGAAAAAGCTGAAGCACTCCATGTGAAACTAGTTCGGCAGTCAACAACATGAAGAAAATTAAAGGTTGTATATTTTAAATTATGTTTATAAATTGTGCTTCATGGTTTAGTTTTTATAAAGAGTGGAAATGCTTTAAAAATCCTTCATCTCTTGGTAAATACCAGTGAACTCAACATAACATATTCAATATTAACTAAAGCATGAAATATACCAATTGCATATTAGGTAATATAATTTATATTCAGTTTATAAGAAATATAAAATTATCTAACTAAATGGCTATATACTTAATTAGAATAATGCTACAACACATTGCTCATCTTTGTATATCATTGCATTTTAATGAAACAATATTATATTTGCTTTAACATTTTGAAAAATACACTTTGCCCTGCTATATATGAATGTGCAATACAATACATTAGAGTGAAAGATTTTAATTTAGAAAAGTTACATTAAAAATATATTTCATTAAAATAGTCATAAACATTCAAAGTATTTTTATCCCTACAAAATATCACATAAAGAGAAAGACTGAATACACACACACATATATATATATATAAAATTATGCTAGGTGCACAGTCGTGGATCTTCAAGGAAACAGACTTGATTTTTGGAACTTCACTTTATTTAATATGTAGAGAGTAGGGACTCGGGAGGCAATGGAGAGTGAGGACATTATATCCAGTCGCAGTACTTTAATTTTGCAGTCTCGGCACAGAATTACATTGGGGTTTCATGGTTTGACGCAGTGTGTACCGGGTGTACGAGCTGCGGAGCCCAGAGGCCCACGGCCGACGAATATTCTTTAGATCTTTTTAACCTATGATATTTCGAGAAGCTCTCTAAATGCTCCCTCAATTTTTGTGTTTTTCATCTTTTATACTCAAAATTTTTTGGGTAATTTGGTGTATTTTTTAATCTCCTTCTTTCTTAAATTGGTTCTTTCATTTACTACAGCGCCTCTCCAATATTTCTTATTGGTTCTACTTTCATTTTTTGCAGACATTGTGATGCCGTTTGGCTCTCCACTTTGCCAATTCACCAAGTCATTAAAACAATTATTTATTGCTTTATACTTGACATAAGTATATTTGACCCCTAATTTAGAATAATAAATCTTATTTCTTTTAACATTGCTAATGTAATTCTTGTATTGAATCTTTTTGGTGCCAGTTACTTTTTTATTGCTAGAATATTTCCAGATATCAAAATGCTTGCATGATTAACTTGTTTATTCATTTTTTAATGATCGTGATTGCAATTTCCATTCATTATTTTTTATGCTTAAATCTCTTAATTCATTTTGCAATATTACACTGAAATATAAAAAGAATACCCTGAAAATAATTTAAAATATAAAAATATTAATTCTTACTTCTTTTTATCTTATAATATCTATTATATTTCATATATATATATATATATATATATATATATATATATGTGTGTGTGTGTGTATTTTTTCCAAGTGCATTAACTTTAAATAATGAAAATATCTGTACCCCAGAGGTAAAGGACATCATGTTTATTTTGTGAAAAGAGTAAGCATCATGTCTTTGATGTACATATCTTGCTTTATATAGAGGCATTAAGTACAACTTCCAGTTACTATAAAGGAGATAGGACAGTAGAAAATAAAACCATGTCCATTTTCTTTATTTATGACAAATATATTTTATAACATCATTAACATCACTACTAAGAAATTACATTTTTGTGACATAGTGTCCTTTACCTCCAGGGTCCAAATATATTTCCAGTGAAATATGTTTAAATTTTCAAAAAATTGAATAAAGAAATTAAAGAATAATTCAAACAGTTAAAATTACCTGAAGAAACTTCTACTTCTACAGGTAACAATAAATAATCTTGAGTATTATTTGTTCGTATACGAATAAAGGATGTATGATTTTTTTCAATTCTAGCAATAAAATTGGCTTTTATAATAGGTTTGGTTTCATATGGAGGTATTTCCTGAAAAAAAAAAAAAAAAAAAGTATTATATACATAAGTTTAATGACTTCACAGATTCCTCTTTAAAATAAAGAGGACACATTTGGCTTAACAAATTATCATTAAATGACTCTTAAAAGCACTTGTGGCCGGCCATAATTAATATCCTGAGCAGCCACTTACTCATTAATTCTTGTACTGCTGCACCAAAAACTAGTACATCAACAACATGCTACAGAATCAGAGCTTTGCCTAATAAAGCCAGACAATGCAGCAAACTTACTATCTAAAACTAACATAATCCCCAAGTATGAGTTTTATCCAAAAACAAATGTGTGTAAAAAAAGAATATCATTAATAACAATACTAACATTTATGTACAACATTATATAAAAGAAAAGCAAATACAGATATAAATATTTGAGCAAAAAAATTTAAATTGTGTCAGTAGCACTTTATAAGTTATACATTTATGATTCATTATACAAAATTATGTCTTAAGGTTACATTCAATAATAAAGGTACATGTCGAATGTAAAAATTTACAAACACCTTGTAATATTCCATTAATTTATGCTTCATTGCTGTAAAATGTCATCATAAATACCGCATAACCATATTTTAAAGATTGACCTTGGCACACTGCCAGAAAAATGGAATTTTCTGCAGGGATAGAAGAGATAGGCAAAAGAATCACCCTCTAGAAAAATTGGTAATGAAATATGCTCTGTTCATTACCTACTTACCCTATTTTATAGAATAGACTTGTTTTCTCACTACCTGTGAATCACATGACCCATCTTTGATCTTTCGTTCTACAGTACCTAGGTGGTGTTAAGATGTTTGATTTATGTATGGACAATCAAATAGTGATTTAACCAAAGAAAAAGAAAATGGAGTCATCACTAATATGCACTTCTCAGAGTGTGATTGGTTTTTAATGAATATTCCATGTACTTTCTTTTCTTTAGTGAGAAAATTTTTCAAACTACAGTACCTTAATTAAATAAAATCTTTTGCATAGAAATTATCAATAATATATATGTCATAAAAATTTTATTTACAAACGTAAAATAATATTTTCAGTTGACTACAATTATTTCATTTGAAGTTTATGAGTCATGTGACATTTTTCCCTCACAACGATAAGTATTCTGAAAAATGTTGTTCTGGAAAAATTTACAAATGTGTAAATTTTGAAGGTTTTGTAAAAGAAAACTAACCAGTATTGTTTAGTAACTTGCATACACACACAGACTAACAGAGTCCAAGGAAATCTCTTAGCCGTTTATATATATAGATTTGTTATTAATGTGATGGAGAACATGTTAAATAATCTGATTTTTGGTACTTTACTTGTATCATTAACAGTGCAACATCATACGGTGTAAATCCATTTCGACCAGTAGGTAAGTAAATTAACTTGTTGTAACACCATTACACAATTAAATTTAACTTAAAACATTTTAAATTAATATCAAGTTATAATCCATAAACATTCCACTATTTATTGCTAAATCAGTTAATGTAACAGTTACACTACAATATAAAAAAATCAATTCTTACTTGTAGTGCTTTGATGCAGTGAATTTATTCTCAATTGATATCAAAGATTAACAAGATCATTAATCAAGGAACAATAGAAATATGACTTTTAATCTTTTAGTTTTAATTTAAAAAAATTTAATTTTAATGGATTTCATGATAAAAAAAAAATCTCATAATAAACATACCCATAAACTTTTTGGACTTTCACTTTCTCTATTAGGTAATTCTAGATGTAAATCACCTCCACTAGAATACATTTCAGTTACCTAGAAATTAAGTATTTATAAGCATAGGCCATAAAATAAATATTTCTTAAAAAAATGTACACATGATCAGAAGATATCAAGAAATATCAAAATAAGAACACAATTATGGTGTTTACCTTAAAATTACTCTCTACACTGATTCATACATATGACTGACACATGGTAGACAAATTAAGAAAAAATCTTTTGGTTTTACATGTTTTGCCAGTTATCTACAAAAATACACGGCACAATATCCTGAAAGTTTAGTAATGTATAGAACATAATATATATCTCATATGTTTTAATGAAAATTTTGTCACATGTGGAAGGGGGGGGGAGCAGCACAAACTCGGGATCAGAGACTCATTTGATCAAAACATCTCCTGAAAAAACTCAAGCACCTCGAACTTCCAAACATGTGGGGGTTTTTTTCTGATGAAAAAAATTTCGATCAAGATAATAAAAAAAAAAAAAAAAAAAAAAAAAAAAATTGAAGAATGGCTATGCTCTGATTCTACAGAGGTTCCCCATGTTATGCACACAAAGTTTCCCCACAACTGTAATGGTTTTAGAGGTCGTTGGCAATGAAGGACACATTATGCCCCACCACTTCTTTGAAGAAGGGCATCGGATAAATGCTGCTGCTTATATCGAAGTCTTAGAAGAAGTTGTGAAACCATGGATTGACAGTGTACGTGGAGATCTTACATCTTCCAACAAAACTCTGCTCCAGCACACAAAGCCATGACAACTCAAGATTGGATGGCTGTTAATTTCCACTACCATATCATACCTGCCAACTTCTCATTGGAAGAATCAAGAAGACAGAGCTCAAAAAACAGTAAGATTCCATTAAAATCAAGAAGATTTTTTTTTTCTATATAGTAAGCATAGCTGAAATAACTTTTACTAACCTAATCCAACAAACTGTATTTATTAATAAAAAAAAAAAAAAAAAAAAAAAAAGAAGGAAACCTTTAAGAATTGATTTTACCAAGATAAGCATATTATAATAGTAGAGTAAGGATTTTTATGGTCGAATTCTTCAGAAAAGGAAATTCTACCGTCTATGCATCAGAAAATGCCTATATATATTTTTCCATCTTAGTACTTAATCATTTTTTAAATGAATATTTTTAAAGTCAAATAAGAGTATACCAATATTTCATGAAAAATAGCAAGTATACAACCTGCAATAATTTAGCTCTCATAAGTGTAAACACATGACTGCAAGAGGATCAACCTAAGTCACAGATTTGTACTCTCCCAGCTTTATCAGGGATTGTCTGTTTTGTTCTCTAAAAGCCAAGGTTATGATGTATGCCGGATAATGTATGATCTGCTCTGAGAAAGCCATTTCAAGATGTGATTAGTACTTTGGAACAAATTTAACCTCATCATGCTATTTCAATTACAACTGAAAATTTATATAAATAATCTTTTTTTAGAGGCTAAAATGAAACACATAAAAAAATCTCAATCAGGAAGATTTTATTTTCTGGCAAGAAGCAAGAAGAAAATTCAAAATTCAAGAAGACTTGGCAGCTATGTCATATCACCTCAAATTTATGACCACAATGCTCCCAAGACCTTAATCTCCTGGATTACTATGTATAGGGCGTAGTTGAGCAAGAGACCAATAAACATCCCCATAACACTATTTCATCATTGAATTATAGTAGTTTTATATCAAGAACTAATGAACAGAATTTTATGAAAATTCATGTTTAGTTGTACCTTAACATAGGGAGAGAGGAGAGGATTCGAAATTTGCAGCTTACAACTCTGCCCGAACCAGAAAAAATTATTTGTGATATTTGGCACATTGAAATCTCCGAGATTTATATTAAAACACTGTATAAAACTACGGTGTTTGTTAACTTTTTGTGCATGACATCCAATAGGTAGCATTGCTATACTGCAATATCTCATTTATACAGTTATATCCCAGCTTATATTGTGTGTAATTGTACAAAACAATGTTAATGTGAGATGGTTATTATGAAAGAAATGACTAAATTTATGTTAAATCAGCTGACAGTGATGCTGCAATTACCCATCTCCTGCTTCTCTCCATATCTATATATCAGCATATTGGTTAAAACTACATTAAATTAAATATAGAAAATCGTTATTAGAACAAAATTAAGGTGATTACAAGTATTTTGTACATGTCAAGCGATAGGTGGTGCTGTTACACAGAAGAAAAAAAAAAAAAATGAAGTTTTGTGATAGCCACAGCATACTAGCTTTCATTAAAAATACTAACTATTTGATTATTTCAGAACATTAGTAATATGCATGAGCTTCATACTAACTTAATTTTGAAAATATAATCCTATTTTTATACTTTCCCTAAAGTTTTTTTTACAATTTATGGGGAAAAAACCTATTCTATTTATTAACTTTCAACATTTCCATTTCTAAACATCAATATATTGAATATATTTTAGCTTATATTTAAAATGCTTTCAAGATATAACTGCCCCCCCCCTTTAATAAAAAGGAGACGTAACATAGGAAATTAAATGAAAAAACTCTAAATTGGAACTTTTATAGAAATGCCACACACATGATATTAAAAAAACTATGCAGATTTATTCGCCGGGTAATATATATATATATATATATATATATATACAGGGTTGTCAGGTGACAATGTGCAGAGTGAAGTGAATCTGAAAGCGTAATAATTATAAAGTTAAAAGCGTAATAATCATATAGTAAGCAAAAGAATTATATAAATTTATCATATAAAATACAAAAATGACAAAATAAATAATAAGTATGCTTTGCTGAGAGAGAAAAAAAAAGTTACAATGCAAGTGGCAAAAACAACTACCACAAAAGTAAAGGCAGATAGAAGGTATCAAAATAAGCAGTTTTAGTGTAGGTAAGTAGATATGAAAATACTGCTTTCAGGTATTAGATGGTACTGGCAAGATTTGTAAGTGAAAAGGCTTCTATTGTTGTAAGTGTCATTTTCCACATGAATTTCAAACAAAATGCATTGTGTCACCTTGCTGTTTTGGTGTAACATAAAGAACGTGGTCTGCAAAAGTTTCAATGTGTTTGATAAGGATGGATTTGGTTGCTAAGTTATTATAATAGCAACTAAGTACATAGCCAAGAAAAGGATGGGGGTAGAAATCCAGAGTATGTGACATTACAAAATTAAACATCCTGCCGGCTTTTAATTTTGCAATGTCACATACTCCAGATTTCTTGTTTGCAACCGTGGAACCATAAGTAAATAATCTAGTCAGGCTAATTGGAAACTTCTTTATTTAAAACCCATTTCAGGGCTGGGGATCCGAGTTTAAGGCAATAAAGACAGGTGGGGTCTTGAAATCAGTATTGCGTTGTTGACCCGTTGACCAGACTTTGTCGGTGCCAGACCTCACACGTAACTTTCAAATTCGGTGGAGCAGAGTTTTTAGTTTTTACTGGCAAGAGCAAATCAAGAAAGATTGCTAAATTTTGGCGAGTTCCATCTATTAAATCCGTAATTTTTGGTATAATTTGGCGTATTTCTAAACCCATCCCATTTTCTTTAATTGGTTACTTTATTTAATACCAACACCTCTTCTTGCCTCTTTATTGTTTTTTATTGGTTATACTTTCGTTTTTTGCAGACATCGCGATGCTGGTCGATGCTTTATTTTGCCAACTCGCCAAGTCATTAAAATAATTATTTATTGCTTTATATTTGGCATAAAATAATCAAACCGTAATTTAGACTAATAAATCTTTTATCCTTTAATTGAATCTTTCCGGTGCCCAGATATTTTTCTATTGCTCATTAAATTTATTTATAGGATATTTCCAGATATCAAAATACTTAAATGATTAATTTGTTTATTTCTTTTTAAATGATGATGATCGCGATCGTAATTTCCGTTCATTATTTTTTTTATACTTTTAGAGTAATTTATAATCTAATATGAAATTTCTGTTAATCCTTTTTTGCCATCTAAAAAGAATACCCTAGAATGTAAAAACAATAATTTAAAATATAAAAATATTAACTTATTTTTTACCTCTTTTTTATCCATTATATTTTATATCTTTCATATATATCTTGCGGGAGCAAAAGTTCGTAATATATGTTCCCTAATCACTGTATTATTGAATTAGCGAACAAGAAGATTGAGGTATTTTACTGATATATATATATATATATTGTATGAGCAAAAGTTCATAATATGTGTTCACTAATTGCTGTATTATTGAATTTCATGTATTTTGGAAATCTTAATTGAATTTTATATCAATAGCATATTTTTTCTAACTGCATCTATTTTGGTATAATATGAAAAAGGATTTACAATTATATTAAAAAAAAATTCAATACCTTAAATTTATCCTTTAAAACAACGAATATATTTCAGCTGTCATCGCAGCCCTCTTCAGCGTTGTAAATGACGAAAAAAAAGAATAGCATATTAAGTTGACACATTTTTAAAAGCATACCAAGCAGTGGAAGATCCCGAATTTTTCCACGTTACTATTTGCCACTGAGTAGCTTTTTATTTTATTTTTTAAGTAGTATAAATTTTATTTATTCAGTTTGATTTATATTTTACTACCAGGATTATTACTTGCTTTTGAATGTCTATTTTCTCTTTTCTTATAATGCTATTTTATATATATAATTTTATACTATATGTATTTACAGTGCTATTTTTTGCCTATGACAAACAATTGATTTAACACTAGAAAGACGGAGACTTAGTGTATACCTATATTGCCCCAAAGCAGTCAAAATGACTGCAATGTGAAAGAATAACTAATGTGTAAAGAAATTTGTTTAATGTGTAAAGAAACTTGTTTAATTTTTAATATTTCTTATACTATTTACAGTCATATAGCAAGTTATTAGTAAGTATTAACAATAAAAAAAATTTACTTCATTTGGAACAAAAAATAATTTATTCATTATTTGTACATTTTAAGCAATTGTAAGTTGAAATCTTTATGTGTACATCTTCCGCAAACATACTTTTGACATTTTTGTTTTGTTTTTGTTGCAAAGTCGTACTTGACAAAATTTTCGTTTGTTAGAATATGTAGTGTTTGATGTTTGTGGGTCCTCATTTTCTGATGACTTTTTCTGTCTTGCAGCACTGTAATCGGTGAAAAGCTGTTCTGCTAATTGGAACAAGAACTGTTTTCGTTGTATTTGTATTCCTCTTTGTAAAGTTTCCAAACATTTATAGCAGCCAAATCTAAAATATTGAAAAATATTTGGAGGAGCCATCTATGAGAACTCGATTTTACAGTGTATTTTCTTGCCATTTGATCTGTCATATCAACGCCAAATTTTGTTTTGTTATAAAATTGAATAGTGTCCGGTAACATTTTTTTTATTACTTCTATCAATTTTCACAAATTTATGCCTGGAACTTAGAACAGCTACTCTTTTATTCGGTTTGCTTTTATATATTGTAAGGACAGAATTTTTCGATTTATATAGGACAGGGGAAAAACGATGCATGTTATCCCTTGTTTGTTTGGCTACTTTTGGTAGTTCTCTTTTATTTCCTCTAATAGTTCCAACTAGTGTCGTTTTTTGGCCAATAATTTCATCGCGAGTGACATGCTAGTGAAGAAGTTATCGGTTGTGATATTCCTTCCACAGTTTGTGCATGGCTCGACCAGTTTCAGAACAACGTGTTCACCGAGAAGCATTGACGATGGTCGTTGTTAGTCTTTCCCCAAGTAAGGAAAACCATTCAAAATGTACTTGCTACTAACATCTGATGCAAGCCAGAATTTGATGCCAAATTTGTTGGGTTTATTCGGCATATACTGTATAAACTTGCACCTGGCTTTTGTTGGAAATAATTGCTCGTCAACTGTTATATTTTGCCCTGGTTGATAGCAAGCTTGACTATTTTCAATAAACTTGTCCCATATTTCCGAAACTAAGGCAAATTTATTTGTTTGGAGGCGCCTACTTCTTTCGGTTCTTTTGTCAAAACGAATAAATCGTAGGATTTGCTTGAACTTATCTCTGGGCATAGTTCTTCTAAAAAAATTTTGCGAAATTGGAGCCGATCTGATTTCATATAAGCAGATTGGGAATAATTGCATATAAGAAATTTACTCAATTCAATAATAAAAGCCATTTGATTATTTAAAATTTTCCAAGTAGTCAAAATGACTGCTTTTAGGCAATACAGGTATAACACATATATATACCGGAAATGAAAGAGGGGGGGAAGCAACTACAATGATTAATAAACGCATTTATATGTTGTACAAAAAGTCACAAAATTCTAAGAAGCTGTGTCATTATATACACAATTGTTTTTCTAACTGAAATTGAAAAGCAGTCAAAATGACTGCCTTAGGCAATCTAGTGTTAAATCTGCGCTTCTCGTTTCAGTTAGTATATATTTTAAACAAAGAAAACTTTACTGCATCATACTTGCCAACCTTACAGGGAAAAAGAAACAGATTCTATTAGTGGCATATAGAAGGCCTACTAGTAACTTTTTTTTTTTATTTTAGGTGCTGCATTTTATGTTTATAAATGATATATTTATGAAGAAAAACAGATTTTTTTTCCCCTAAAATATAAACTTATTGGTAGTGTATACAGTACACTCTCAAAAATCCGCACAGCTTAAAACGAAGTGTTTTGCGGATTTCTGAATTTTGCAGATTTTAGAGTAATTTCTTTTATTTACTTCTTAGAACCTCATTTGAGTAGCAAATCTTTAAGATACAATTTATATGTTACATACACAATGCTGAAATAAAGTGTGTCTAATAAATGTACAATTATTTCATAAATTTTAATTTAAAGAACAATTTTTATATATCACATTATAGTTACAAATTATCTAGATTTTTGAAAAGTCTGATCAATACTAGTTTAAGTAAGAATATTCATTCATATTTATTTTCCTATAACCTGCAAAAAAGTCAGCAATTCTTGGTCAATCACATAAGTTTGTGCTATGAGAAAATTTGAGTATTTATCTTCATGAGAGAAAATCTTTCTTGAAAACTGTCTTTCTCCTTTTCCTCTAAATTATTATCATTTGTTTTTTAATAATTATGTTTATTACTTATCATTTCCTCCTCTGCAATATGTTGAGTGATTGGTGATTCATCAGCACCAGTTAAAAACTGATTTGTCTCTTAATACAGCTGAATTTTTGCAATGCACTAATCAACAAATCAATTGTGACAATGTTTGTTTACATTGCAAATGATATGCGGATTTTAGAGAATTGCGGATTTTAGGGTTGCGGATTTTTGAGAGTTGACTGTAAATATAGTACACATGAAATATCAGATAAATATGAATAGATGTTTAACCATTTTATTTTAAAAGGCTTATTTACTACAAAATATATTAAAATATATAGATAGATGTATTTATACTGGATGTATTTATAATGCTATTTTTCATATATGGCAAATAATCGATTTAAATTTCTGCTTCTTTTAATTAAAATATATTTAAACAAAGAAAATTTTATTGCATCATGCTTGCCAACCTTACAGGAAAAAAAAAAAAAAAAAAAAAGATTCCATTAGCAGCATATAGAAGGCCTACTAGTAACAATTTTCTTATTTACGTTTATAAATGATATACTTATGAAGAAAAAAAGAATTCTTTTTCCAAAATATAAACTTATTGGTAAAACATCAGTTAAATATGAATAGATGTTTAACTATCTTGCTGTAAAAGATTTATTTACTACGAACACTGCATTTTCCAGCCTATAATCCACAGGTTTGTTAAATCACTTTTACACAGAAAATTATAATTAACAGACAGGGCTATTTTTAAATGAGCTGTTGTCTCGAACAAATATAGCATTGTTTATAATTTAAATTTTCTGTTGTGAAACTGATTTATGTGACCTGCAAATTATAGGCCAGAAAATATGGTATAATGAATAATAAAAAATAGAATGAACGATAATAAAAAATATAATGAAAGATAATAAGTTTAATTTAGAAAAAATAGTATTTTAATATTTATCCTTTAATATACATTCCCCACCCCCATTTCAAAAGTAGCTAATTTGGCTTTTGTTGAATTTTAACCATTAATTTTTTGCTCATAGCAATTTCCTGAAAGATTATATTTTATCAAAAGTAAGTTTTCAAGATTGTCGTTCAATAGTGATCAAAATGCAGTCCTGTTCTTTTTTACTTTGCTGAAGATTCATTCATACTTAGCGTTACTATGTGGGATCGACAAAATTCTTAACATTATATCAGCAAGGTCTTACGACAGATATTCCCCAAACTGATTCTTTACTTGGTTCTATTAGTATCTCAACTCTTCCTTCAGTTTAAATAGTTTCAGGGATTTCAGCAATTTGAAGATTTGTGAAGGCTGTCTGGAGTGTTCGAATTTTAATATTTTCTTCTTTTAAGAGTATTGGAAATCTATCAAGAAAATATCTGATGCTTGAAAATCCAGAATTTTCAATATTTTAAATGTTACATATTTTAGCATGTATTAAAACTTCATCCTTAAGTGGAAATTTATGTATTATATAATACAGGAGTGATTGTGAATTCATGAAAAAATACCTGAAATTTTAGTGAGAAAAAGTTTTTATATGGGTAGAGAACATACAGAGAGCTCCAATTCTCTCAGCTTTAAAATTTTACTTTTAATTAGGTTTAGCAATCATATGAATTTGATGTATTTTATGAATTTAATTCTAGAAAAACTGTAATTTTGGAACTGAAAATGAAAAAAAAAATGAAATCAGGTAAAAACCTGAACACAATCACCTCTGGTAATTACATACTTGGATGAACAGATGTAAAAAAAAAAAAAAAATTGTTCCTTTTCTTCAAGAACCAACTTTAGTACAAGATTATTGATGTTTTCATTTGTATCTTCAAGTTGATTACCACAAGTATGATACTCTACTGCTAAAATACCAGCATTTTGTTTTATACTAGCAACCTTCTCAAACTTCGACAAAATTTGCTAAAAAGTTCAATAAGCAGAGCTCATAGTTTATGAATATGAGGAGCTTGTGTAACAGTGTGTTAAATTTATCAAAAATAGCATTAATGCATAACTAGTGCATCAACCACACATTAAGACTTATTGCCAGATTCATTGAAGATGAATGGCAAAGAGGTTAGAAGTCACGCTCAGATTGCCAGCAGAAAGCAGAATCATTGGGGACGGGGGCAAGTTCACTGTAATGATGTGATTAACTGTGCATACAGACACTGTTCATTGTTAAAAACAAACTTAATCCATGCCAATGACAAGAAGTGAAGTTTTTTATGTGATTAGAAAAGCATTTCTAAAATACTTGCTTTCTTTCACAAGCTAAAAATAATTTAAAAAATGGGAGAAAAATATGAATAATCAGGAAATTGGGAAACAGACCCAAAAAACTGCAGTCTCCTGCTAAAAACAGCAAAGCTGGCAAGTATGTTGCATTATTATTTATTCTATTATGATTATAAATGAATAAGCTAATAACTTATATAAGCAAGTTATTTATTGCCCTAAGAATTATCAAAAATCTTAATTATGTATAATGAAACAAAAAATAAAGCTAAACAAACCTGTAATGTAGAGGCATGAGGATTGTGCATATATATTATTGGTGAATAGCTGCTGTTTAATGGCATTCTAACACCAACAAACGGCCTTAATCTATAAGGATTCTGAACTCCCACAGCAGAAACCTTAAAATAATAATGATTTATATTTTATTACCAAGAAAGCTTAAGAAAATTAAATCTCATAACAAATTGATCTTCTGAAAGTGTTAAGAGAAAAAACTGGCCATAAATTTGTACAGTATAACGAAGAATTCAAATTACGGTATCAATATATAACCTATTAAAGATAAGGAGATACTTTATGCTGCTAATATTAAAGGAAAATGATAGAACAATAAAAAGAGAACAAATTAGAGAAATTAAAAAAATTATTAAATAACAGTTTGAGAAATTCTAGTGTTCAGTCATTAGTGTTTGTAAAATATTTAAAATAAATATTAAATTATGAAAAATTGTAAAATCTATGAAAGGAACAAGAAAAAGAAAAACTCTGAGCTTGCTAGTCAAGCCTGATCCAAAGATGGGCCAGGAAAGGCAAATTGTGTAACGTACTTCTAATATATATGTTAAGGTTACAGTGATGTAATAAATGTTTAGGTACCACATCACCACAACTTTTACATGTATACTAGAAGTATACTCCATAACTAGCCTTTCCAGGCCCTCCTTTGGACCCTGTGTTGCATACTTAAACTCTGGGGTTTTAGTTTTCTTTTTCTTTCATTGATTTTATAATGCTTCATGTTTTAACTGTGAGTGTGGTGAAGTGCTATTGCACTACTCTTGTATTATGCCAAAAATGCATAGAAGCGCGATCACACTGCTATTTGTTACTATAATTTTTGTATTATTTGAGAGCAGTTGTATCAATGACAATTGCAGTTTTTAATATAATTCAGTTGTGGTTTTTAATAAGATAATCCTGTAAGCACGATGCATTCCTATAGGGGCTTGTTCTAGTGGGTCATCTTTGAATTGTATAATTGTTTTCATATGTTATATTTAAAATTTTTTAATTTTTTTTGGTCTTTACAACATTTTGTAACACTTAACAGTATACGGACAGAATATCTAGTTTGCGTGTTTGATTGATACATAAGTATCAGATATGAACTGATGTTTTTTGTACATTGTACTGCTATATCATTCACATGCAATTCTTGTTGAAGTCTGCTATACAAAGAAACAGCCCTGTGCAAAATTCAGTCATGTCTAAGAGGTTAAAAATTGTTTTAATTTTTTTTTTTTTTTTTTTTTTTTTAACATAAGTTACATAAGACAAGTTTTTTTACATAAGTGTTTTCCTGTGTATAATTTGCAGATCTGATTAATCAGTTTCACACCAGAAATATTAATTAAAAGACAAAGTTATTTGAAATTTTAATTAAAAGACAAAGTTAACATTCTGATGCATAATTTTTTTTTTTTTTTTAAGTCATTTTATTCTTTCTATACTTTTAACATATATACAAGAAAATTCTTCAGCACTTAAACTATTAATATTTATTTTTAAACTTTTTACAAGCACTGATGAAGAAACTTTAGAAGTTCCAAAATGACTGCCTGCTAATTTTTTAATTTCTCTAACTTGTACTCTTTTAAACATTTCATTTTCCTTTGATATATAGTCCTCGTAAAAGGTCATTAAAACTCTCTTTTGTGATATGTTATATGTAACTAGGTATATTTTCAAACTCTAAGACTGGGAGAGGAGGGTGGAGGAAATTCTTCTCCCCTGAATAATTCATTACATTCAAGTTCCACAAAAAAAAAAAAAGTGTTTTATGCATCATTTGTACAGAATTAAATTTACAAAAAAAAAAAAAAAAAAAAAAAAAAAAACTTTCTAAACTTCTTAGTTTTTGAGATACTGCATTTCAAAAATTTAAAACAATTTCCAAAAATTCTCAAAAAAAATTTAAGTTTTCACCCAATAGTATATATGTATTGACAATGTTATGATTTTTGACTTCAAAGTTTGTTTGTTTGTTTTTTGGGTTGGGGGGGGGGGGGGGGTCAGACCTCTATCAAATTACCTATAGTCTCAGTAATAAATTTAAAAATCAAATAAATTTTTCTAATATTTTTAATGCTGAATACTTTAAAACTCTTGTTAACCCCTTCTGGTAAAATGATAATATGTCATTGGTTTTTCACGCAATATAGTACAATGACGAGCTATACTTGCCATGGGAGTGTTGAATATGATAATAAATTTGGTTTAAAATTTCTAGCCTATTGAATCTGGCAGCACTTTTATTACTTATATTGATATCTTAGATTACTATCACACATTGTTTATCATTAGAATTTCTTGGTACAAGACACAGCCAAATTGTTGTTAATGATGTTTCATTCTTATACATATTTAGTATAAACACTGGTCTGGTCAATATATATTTTTACTAAAATAAACACATGTTATGAAATAAACATCAAAATGGATAAAAGTAGTGCAGACTTTATAAAGATCAAGATGACTGGAGGGATTCTAAAGAATTAGAAGAAATAAGCATACATTTACTTGATATTGATAATAAACTAATGATAGCGAAATATTACCAAGAAGGCAAAAACATGCTAGGTTATTAATAAGTGATTTGAATGCTCTGGGGTTAAGGCAGATCATCAGAAGAATGGATTTAGAAGAAAATAGATAATGTGCCTGAAATAAAGAATTTTACGGGAGTGCCAGACTAGGTTGAAAGTCAAAAGATGGAGAATATTTTCTAGAATACGTTCCTTCAACTCAGAATAAAAGACCTATTAAGAGGTGCTGTGTGTGCTACAAGAATAAAATCAGAAGTGAGACTCTCTGGCACTGTAAACAACAAAGGATACCTTTATACCTACTAGAATGTTTTGAAAAGTATCACATTTGAGGACTATAAAAGTATTGTTTTGATTTATTTTAATATTACTGTCTTTGATATTCTACAACGAATTACAATTATATCCATATCAATAATATAATTTTAATTAACATGTAAGAAATATAAAACGAAGCAAGTTTTTAAAAATAAATGTTAAATTGCTATTTCATGCCCAATTTTTTATTATTAAATCTTAACAGAAAGGGTTAATTTTATTAGACATAATCATATTTTACATAATAATCATATCTATATACAAAAAATGAATCTCACAAGGAAGATGTAGCTCCATCTTTTAGAAGATTTATATCTTTAACATTATGAGAAGAAATTTTGTTATAACAATTTAATACTATGTTGTTACATGCAGTGGCGGATCCAGAACTTAACTTTTGGGGGGGGGGGGGGGCTAAGATTTTTCAAGATGTAATTCCAGATCAATGAAAAGTTTGCAATTGTACTATTCAATTGGGAATGTCAGTACTTTTGGGGAAGGCTTCAGCCCCCTAGGCCCCCCCCTCCTTAAATCCGCCACTGGTTACATGGACAACTTTTCCTTTAAATATCTATAATAAATCTTAATTCACATACATTAAATTATTACTCTAATTAAACTAAAACTACTCTTAAAAATCAATTAACTTTAAGTCTAAAAATTCATTTTAATGATAGTAAAATGTATACAAATATTTATGATAAACAACACGATTTTCATAACATTACTTCGTATTTTGTCGTCAACATCTTCAGCTGGGTGCCCAGCTCTCCTCAGATGATGATTTCTGTAGTGGAGATCTTGAACGAGGATCTTGCATAATTTCTACCATAAAGTGGCACCCACACTGTCTGGTGCCACTGCACTGCTGTTGTTGCATACTTCGTGATTGGTAGCAATTTCTATGGCTTCTCTGTACATTTGCACAATCGTATTATGTGATTTTACAAGTTTTTTTAAAGTAAATTATACGTTATTAAATGTTTTAGCTAAAGCTGTATTGAAATTTGCCAGATTTTGTTATTTTTAAGCTCATTTACTCTAGTTTTAATTTTTCTTTTCGTAACTCCGATACATGAACCTGGCTTATTATTTTGATCAATGAATGGTATTTTATAGATTCCTGCCGTTTCTAAAGGGGGGATGGGGTCTTTATCATTTAATTAATTGAAAAATATTCCTGTTGGGCTTAATAGGGATATTGATGCCGTATTTACTTGCTACATTTTTTATTTTGTTAGAGGCTCCGCGATCAAAAGGAATAAAATAGGTAAATTTTTAAGTTTTTTTTTTTTAAGTTAGGTATATTATCCAGTGTTTTTATTCTACTTTTGATCAGTTTTTTAACAATTTTGTCCAGGTAACCTGCTTTTCTGATGAAAACTTTAAATTTAATTCGCTATTGAGGTCGTCTGATTCGCTACATATTAAAAAAGCACGATTTAAATAAGAATGTATTGCATTAATTTTGTAACGGAAAGGTATTTTACTATTATCGTGGATGATTTCATTACTATTAGTTTGTTTACGATAAACTGTGGTTTTAATTTTACAATCTGTGCAGGTAATTTTAATATCAAGGAAATTAATTTGCTGGTTTGTTTCTTCTTCGTACGTAAATTGGAAGAAGACTAATTATATTTAAAGTCAGAAAAGCAGGCTACCCAAACAAAATTGTTAAAAAACTGATCAAAAGTAGAATGAAAACACTGGATAATATACCTAACTTTCAAAAACCCCC